>OX380347.1:20293315-20893315 GCA_947425015.1 Pterostichus niger | reverse complement strand
CGCAAGCAAATAAACCTGGATCTGAAAATTTCAAAGACTGTTGTGAAGGATGCAAGATGGGGCTCATCGTAGGTTCAGGAGGTGGTCCATGTGATCCGAAGACTTTTGGGCCTCCATGGGATGTATCGTTTCTAGCTTGTTGTCGAGAATTGGTTACCACAACAGAAACACCTGCCACAACAACTGAAACTACTCCTACCCCTGAAACAACATCAATAACGTCGACGACGCCGAAGTCCACAGTTCCTACTACGCCGACGAAGAATAAAAATAAACTTGCTCCTCCTCCGCCACCACGTGAGTTATTCAAAAGACAATATAATTACGACATGAATTGTGGGATTTTTATTTTTAATCTCAATTCTTGATTTTGTCTCAAATTATTTGCTATAATATAAAGATTAATATTCATAAATAATAATTATCAATTTTATATTAATACTATGACTCGTATAGTATACATAACACTTCTATCTAACTTACGCATTTTTTTTACAGAATGTTTCAAAATTATTGCAAAAATTAAAAGGGTACTGAATACAACGCAAAAATATTTTTTACGAAATTCGCAAAAATAATAACATTTTTCGTGCCTCTGGATTGACAAGTTACAATAATGTTCTTTCAATGTTTAATGTTTACTAATTTTTGTTCATTACTGTAACTTATCAGATCAGTGACCCGAAAAATGTTTGTTTCAAGTAATGTGCGAATTTCGGAAAAATTCTTTTTGCGTTGTAATCAGTACATATAATGATAATATATATCCTTAATTTTGTTTGCAATAATTTTGAAACACCTTCTATACATAAATATGTTGAACTTATTTTATAGTTAGCATAAAATAATACTGTTGACATACCTATTATAATCTTTATATATTTGTGGCATAATTTACTACCTCATAATTGTTTGGAAGAAGGTCAAATGATTGGCCGAACTGTCAACTTAATATGAAAATATATTATGCGCTTATGTATACGACTGCCACCCATTTAAATTTTTCCTTTTTCATATACATTAAAGTTTATACTATTATATAGTCCCATGTAGATTTAGCCAGAACTGCTCAGTAAAATTAACATTCTTCTATTCTATTCTTACTTGATTAATTTTCGAAATTGTTTTTGCAATAATAGTGATGCTTTTGATCATTTTGCACTTTGCATGTAGCTTTAGAGAGTTTATGCGACACACTGCCAGGAGAACTTTGCGCACATATTTGCGTTCCAACCCCTGGGTCATACAGATGCGAATGTAGAAAAGGCTTCAGTTTAATGGATGATGGAAAATCTTGCCAACAGAGAGACGAATCTGACAGATGTAAAATAAATAATCCTTGCGAACACCAATGCTTTGATACTGGTGTAGCAGTTAGATGCTCCTGTGATAGAGGGTATAAGCTTAATCCTGATAAAACCACATGCACAGGTACCTATTTTCTTTGAGTTAAATAGTTATCCATTCTTTTTAATACATAATTTATAGTTCAAAATATTAAATTTTGTAGCTATTGTTAAATTGCAATTTTATTCACACGTTTAGCATAAAATAAGCATTATTGAAATATTAATAATAGCTTAACAGTGCAAATACTTCGTCATTGAAAACTCAACGATTATTAACATTTTCTTCTAAATATTTTTCTAGTATGTACGCATACAATAATCTAATTCAAAACATTTTCGTATCTATCTTTTCTTTCAAGGTATCGTGAAAGAAATGTTTGAATAAATTTAAAAGATTCTGCTTACTGCTTCACCTTTCCTAATATCTATTGTAATGTGCAGCAAATTTTAATTAAAATTATTTAAACAATAATATTGAATAATTCAGTTTCATTGATTATTTTTTTAAATAAACAAATCATTTTTAGATATTAACGAATGCCAGGATGGATTAGATCAATGTGATCCAAGTCAAATATGTATAAATGAACCAGGCACCTATGACTGCATAGACAAGGATGATAACTCTCCTGATTATGAAAAAGACAAATGCCCTTTTGGTTACATGTACAATAAATATAGCGATGTTTGCGATGGTAACATTTTTTAAATTTATTTAATTAAATGTAAGTTATCTTTATTATTTTGTAACAGATATAGATGAATGTAAGTTGTTTTTGGATGACTGCGAAGAAGGCAAAGTATGTGAAAATACTGTCGGTTCATATACATGTGTAGATGAAGATCCATCTAAACCTAAAAAAGATGATGAAAATCCAGAGTGTCCTCCAGGATATTATTTCAAATCTTCCATACAATCTTGTGCAGGTCTTTCATAATGAACATATAAAAATAAACAATTAATAATGATAAATATGATTTAGATATTGATGAATGTGCAACTGGTCAAGACGATTGCAACCGCGATTCCCAAATTTGTTTAAATACCCAAGGAGGCTTCACTTGCCAAAACCGTGCTTCAAAAACAAATTGTCCAGCTGGCTTTAAAATCAACATGATTGGTGTTTGCGTCGATATCGACGAATGCAAAGAAAATGTCGAAGTTTGCAGCGAGGAAGAAGAATGCATTAACGAAGAAGGCGGTTACAGATGTGTTGAATCCAACAAAACAAGAACCCCTGAAACGACTCCTCCAACAACAACAACTACAACTGCTCCAGTTGTAGTTCCAAAGAATGAAGAACCAAGTTCAAGAGAAGAACAAGAGGAAATGATTACTACGCCTCAGCCTCAAAATCGAAGTCAACAACCAGTCGCTATTCCTGCGGTTCCACCTTATAACCCACAGGTGCCGCCGTACTCTCCTTATATTCCACAACTTCCACCCTATGCTCAACCACAGCCTTATCCAAATTATCCTGGTTATTATCCTGCTAGACAACCTTATATTCCTGATGTTAGACCTCCTCCTCCTGTGCCCTGTAAAACCGGATTTACGTATGTTGCTGCCATACAGAGATGCGCCGGTAAGCAAAACATATTCTATGATCTTGTCCAATAAATTGTAAAAACCTGCTTTTTCTAGATATCGATGAATGTGTTGAAGATAAGCACTCTTGTGACAGCAATCAAGATTGTAAAAATACCATCGGTTCTTTTACGTGTTTATGTAAAACAGGTTTTCAATTGGATTCAGTTACCGGAGCGTGCATCGGTAATAGCGATTTAATTTTATACGGAATGTATCTAAATCAAGTTATATGTAATTTTTGCAGACATAAATGAATGCCAAACTGGAGCACATGATTGCGTACATTCGCAACGATGTGATAATACGATAGGTTCTTTTCAATGCGTACGTTATACAAGTTGTGGAACCGGATACACCCTTAATGCTGCAAGCGGTTTATGTGAAGGTAATTATTATTGCCAATCAACTGTAATTATAGATAAATTCTTTAAATACTTGTAACTGTCTTAGAAAAATTAAATGATATGTTTGATTACAGTTAGGTACCTTGACATCTGTAAATAAAAAACTAAATCGCAGATCTTGATTGAGTAATCAAACAACTTTTGACATTTAACGATTATAATTTTAGATGACGATGAGTGTACTTTAGGGACTCATGACTGTAAGGTTCTTGGATCGCAATATCAGTGCCGGAATACGTTAGGATCCTTCCGCTGTGAAAGAAAACGATGTATAACAAACAACTGCTATGAACATCGAACTGTTTACACTATTCCAACTGCAGTTTTTTTGCCGGCAGTTAGTCATCCTAATCATCCACAAAATAATAACAACAATATTAAGACTCCATTGACTACAGTTCAACTAAAGAAATGTTTACCAGGATATGTTAAAAATACCAATGGTTACTGCGACGGTAAAATAAATAGTATTAGATATAGAACAATTCTATAAAGTATAATTAAACTTTTATTTTTAGATGTAAACGAATGCGAACAAAATCCATGTGCTAAACACCAACGTTGTATGAATACACAAGGTGCATATCAATGCATAAATTTAATTCGTTGTCAGCCAGGATATAAAATCAACGACGATGGAACAGATTGCGAAGGTACATTTCTTAAGAAAATTTAATTGATTTTGATATTAAAACTAATATTTTTGTAGATATTGATGAATGCGAAACTGGACGACACAAATGTTCCGCACTGCAAAAATGCATCAATCGGGAAGGTTTTTATATTTGTCAGTGTCCCCCAGGGCATAAAACTACTAGTGCAAATCAGTGTGAAGATATAAATGAATGCGAATTCTACAGAGGACAGCCGGTAAGAGATACAGTATTTGTTCAGTATTTTTTTAAAATATTCAATATTATTTTAATTAAGGAGCCATACACTTTATATACATAATCAATTTCATTCAAAATTGCGAAACTAGAAATAAACAATAAAAATATTAATCTGTAATTTTTGTTACTATATCACGCGAGAAAGACTAACGAATGACGGCGTGCTATTTCAGAAACGGCTTAATTTTCAGGGTAGATCTATTTTGTCCAACTTAAAATAGACCATAAATTTTAACTCTACACCATCTTGATACTAAATGGCGACGATGTATCTATACAATGGATTCACCGTTTCTATAAAATTTGTTGGATCTTTTTATCTTTATTCAGCTTAAAATCTTGAAACAATTGCTTGCACAATTTTTATAAAATTTTGAGAGTAATTCTGCCTTTATTCATCTTAAATTGTAGATTCTGAATTTATGCGAATCCGGCTTATCATTTACCTATTATTTATTTTTATATTAGATTTGTGGCCGCAACGCCGACTGTGAAAACACAGTTGGTTCCTACCAATGCCGATGTAAAGAAGGTTTCAAACATGTAGACAACGACGAAAAAATGTGTGATGATATAGATGAATGCAAAGAAAATCCAGATATGTGTGAGCATACCTGCATAAATGTTTGGGGGAGCTATAAATGTGCTTGTAAACCGGGATATAAACCAAATCCAGATAATAGGTACGTTTCAGATTTTAATATATGTATGTATGAACCATATTCAAAACCAATAATGATTTTAGAACATGTACGGATTTCAACGAATGTGAAATGTTTAAAGACAAACAACTCTGTATTGGAATTTGTGAAAATGTACCTGGTAGTTATACTTGCCGCTGTCCCGAAGGATATAGATTAGGATCTGATGGAAGAACTTGTCAAGGTAATTTATTGCTAATTTTAAATTGATTATAAATAAATTTTAAATTGGTTAAATTTTAATAGATATTGATGAATGTGCCCGAGGTAACATTTGTCCAAATTCTGATGATGTTTGCTGGAATATTCGAGGCTCTTATCGTTGTAATTCGATAAAATGTCCACAAAATTATGTACGGGATCCAGCTCAAAAAAAGTAAGTTAAATAAGTTATTTTAACTGGTCAATATCAACGTAGATTAGGGGTTCAAGTCCCACCTATGGTATGGATATCTGTGATATCTAGGAGACATAATTCAAATAATATCGATCACTAGTTAAATTAACTTCTTCACTTTTACCAAGAGAACCCTATTTTTTTTATCTTTTGTTTCCTACTGAGGAATAAATGGGCGAAATTTGATTATTGTAAGTTTGGTACGTGGAATGTTAGGGGTATAAATGGAAAAGAAAATGAATTGGTGAATATAATGCGTGTGTATAATGTAGATGTTTTGTGTGTGAGCGAGACTAAGAGGAAAGGCTGTAACGAAGAAGAGGTAGATGGATTGTTTTGCTTGTGGTCGGGTGTTTCTGAGAATGAACGGGCAAAGCATGGTGTAGGAGTGCTTGTTAGTGAAAGAATGAAACCGTGTGTAAGGGATTATAGTTGTATTTCATCGCGAATTCTTTGGCTGAGACTTAAGGTAGGCTTTTATAGAATCTTCGTTGTGTCAGTTTATGGCCCAACGGAATCCGAAAGTGAACTTGAAAATGACCGATTTTGGAATTTGTTAGATAGTGTGATTGATTCCTGTGATCCAGGTGAAAAAGTTATCGCATGTGGTGATTTGAATGGTTGGGTGGGAGTAAAAAGAAGCATGTCTGGGAATGTATTGGGTAAGTTTGGTGATGTGAGAGGGAATGAAAACGGTAGGAAAATAGTATCCTTCTGCTTAGAGCGTAATCTTTTCGTTTCTAACTCTGTCTTTAAGCATAAATTAGTTTTGTATACATGGGAGAATGTGAGGGAGAATAGGCGGAGTGTGATTGATTTTATTTTGTATGATGAACGACTAAGAAGTTTAGTTGTGGATACGCGTGTGAAGCGTGGTGCTGAATTGGGTACGAATTACCATTATTTGGTGGTGTCGCGTATACGTCTGGATAAATGTTGGCGAATGAGGGTAAAATGCACCGAAAAAATGTTTCGTGTGAAATTTAGTGTACCACAGAATGAGGATATTAGAGATATGTTTGTTGAGAAAATAAATGAATCTTTGCCTGTATGTGAGCCTAATTTTGAATGGAGCATAAATGATGTTTGGATGGAATTTAAGGATACAGTTCTTAAATGTGCAAAAGAAGTTTGTGGTGAATGCAGATTAGGCTCTTGTCCAAGGAATGCGTGGTGGAATGATGAAGTGAAAGAAGCAATTAAGGAGAAAAAGACGTGCCTGGAAGTTTACGTGATGAATGTTTGCTAGAATATAAAAGGTTAAATAAATATGTTAAGAGAGTAGTGAAAGAAAGTAAGGCGCGTTTTGATGATTTGATGAGTGAAAGATTGACGAATGATTTTAGTATGAATAAAAGAATGTTTTGGTTGAGTGTGAAGAGATTGAGAGGTGGTAATGTAAGGCCGGTGAAAGCGATTAAGAGTGCGAATGGAGAGTTATTGTGGAATGAATTAGATGTTACAAATTGGATGGTATATCGAATGAGATGTTGAAGTATGGTGGTGAGAGATTATTTGATTGGTTAGTTTATTTATTTAGATTTTGTTTGAAACGGTGTGTAGCTCCTGATGATTGGAAACGTGCTATCATTTGTCCTTTATTTAACGGCAAAGGTAGTTCGAGTGATTGTACCAATTTCCGTGCGATAAGCTTGTTGAGTGTGGTAGGGAAGTTGTACGGGAAGATTCTTATTCACAAGGTACGAACCTTAACAATCTCCAAGTTGAGTAATATGCAAGGTGGATTTTTGCCTGAGAGAGGGTGTGTAGATCAATTGTTTTCTCTTCGTATGATTGTTGAGAAATCACTTGCTAAGAACAAGAAGGTGTTCTGTGGCTTTCTCGATCTTAAAAAAGCATATGATAGTGTTCATCGAGATATTGTGTGGGATGTACTTCTAGAGTACGGTATAAATGGTAATTTGTTGGGAGCGATTCGTGCATTATACGAAGAAAGCGAGGCTGCAGTGAGAGTTGATGGTAGATTAAGTGATTGGTTTTGTATAGATGTTGGCGTAAAACAAGGTTGTGGGATGTCTCCGTGGTTGTTTAATTTGTATATGGATGTGTTGATACGAAAATCGCTGAATGGGGTGGATGGTGTACGTATTGGTGGTAGTGTAGTGCCTGCGTTAGCTTATGCGGATGATGTAGTTGTAATGGGTGAATCTGAAGAACAATTGAGAAGAATGATTCTAAGTATAAATGAAGTAGGTTTAAATCTATTACTGAATGTTGATAAATGTAAAGTGTTAGTGTTTGAGAAGAGTGATTTGGTGACTGATTGCAATGTTTCGGTGAATGGTGTGAGATTCTGTCAAGTAAATGAGTTTGTATACTTGGGGAGTGTGTTTTCGAGGGATGGACGTATTGATTTTGAGATTGAAAGAAGAGTATCTGCTGGATGTAAGATATTGGGCGCTCTGGGAACCTTTACTTGGAACGTGAATGTATCCAGAGATGCTCGATTGAGTGTTTATAATGGTGTGTTAGTGCCTACGTTGATGTATGGTAGTGAATGTTGGGTATGGATGAAGAAACATGAACGGCGTATAACTGCTGTGGAAATGACAAACAAAATAGCACAAACCAAAATTTTGCAATATAAACTGGACTGATTAAATTTGTTTTAAATGAATAAAAATAATATATTTTAGCCGTTGTAAACGAAAAGTAGAGTACTGCAATAACCGAGACCTAGAATGCATCCGTCAACCAAGCACATATTCCTACAATTTCATCACATTCGTCTCAAATCTACCACTACCAGAGGACAACCAGTTAGACTTATTCACAATGCGCGGTCCTCAATGGGACACGACAACTAGCTTCAACATGGAAATGCTAAATGTGCGTTGTCCCCACGGTATTCCAAAGGCTAACAAGGACTACTTTAGAATGCGGCGTTCTGGAATGAATGAAGTGATTCTGTCGCTCGTTCGAGTCATCGAGGGACCACAAGAAGCTGAATTACAGCTTACGATGGAAGTTTACCATAACGGAGAGTACAGAGGATCTGTTGTAGCTAAGGTGTTTGTTATTGTGTCGCAGTACGAGTTTTAATTTCATATCAATTCGAATATTTTAAAGATCTTAATTGTATTTATGTGTATAGTAGCAGGTAGAAATGATGTACTTATCAAATACATGTTTTGTATTCTGAAGATTTGAATAGATATAAGTTTTATATATTGGAATAAAAATAATTCCTTTCGGAATAGTTCTTTTATTAGCAAACAATAAAATATTATACAATGTATAACCTATTTATAAATACACAATTTATGTTCCAAGGACAAAATATATTTCAGGATATTTAAAAAAAAAATGTTAAAAGTAAATATCAAATTTGAAACTTAATCAGACTTAACTAACGGTATAATCATAATTCCATTTTTTGCCTCTTTTATTGTTGACCATCTTCCGCAACGATGTTCTCGGCCGATTCCTGCTATTAAATACTTTCCGTCTGAAGTAAACTGCATGGTATTTATAAAACCTACAGCAGGAATCGTAAGTAATGGCGAAATTGATTTACAAGAACTGAACAGCTTCCATA
Organism: Pterostichus niger; assembly: GCA_947425015.1. NCBI lineage: Eukaryota > Metazoa > Arthropoda > Insecta > Coleoptera > Carabidae > Pterostichus > Pterostichus niger. The sequence goes on along the minus strand of OX380347.1, from coordinate 20,884,421 downwards.
AACGAATTACACCGTTCATTGAGCCTAAGCACGATTTTAATATTAGATAAAGTATTTTAAACAGCAAGTACTTGGACCAGAATTTTTTGGATGATGGAGGAGTGGACATGTGAAGAACGGGTATTTTACGCGAAGAATTAATGGCGGTAAGGATAAAGGATAGGCTTAAAAATGACTTACCAGAAGCCACAAGATCTGTATTTACTAGCGGCGCTACACTGATGATCCATAACGGTTGCTCATTTGTTTCATCAAATCCATGTGCATTCTTTACTGAACATAATGGCTTTTTTTTCATTGAACCCCATATACATAGTTCTCTAAAAATATGAATGAAATTAATTATCTTTTTTACATGAATATTAAATGGATTTCAGGTTTTACTAAAAAAGAAAACCGTTCAAATTTCATACAGTAACATAACAATATATAGTCTCGTGAAAGTCGAAAATCTGACATTGACAAATGTTCAACCCTTCCGGAGGCTGTATCTCAAAAACTAAAAAAGATATAAAGATGCGTTCAATGGTACGGGGAGTAGTGAACGAAAGATGAAACAAGCTTATATGGAAATAATTTAGAATGTGAATTAATGGAAAGTGGTGTGCCAAGATATTAATTGCAGTATTAATCTAATATTTCGTGAATGTTTTAAGGGATCGTAATAAATTTGATGAGACTTATCGTAATGTTATGTATATATATATATATTTTGTTTAAGGTTTAACTTACCCAGAATCCCCACCAGAAATGAAATTATCTTCATTAATTAATTTAACACAATCAACAGTTCCCGTTCCGTTGAAAATAAGCTGCGACTCTTCAGCAATTTTCCATATTCGTATAGTATTATCCATCCCTCCAGCTGTGATCGCTCGTTCTTTGGATAAAGCGTCTATCGCCATTATAGTATCTTGATGACCGAACAAAGTCTCTAAATATGACATTTCGTCAAGAGTCCACACCTTCACAGACCCATCTTTACTACAAGAGTATAAATGATGACTACTTTTACGAAAAACAACACCCATTAATCCATTCCGATGATGTTTAAATGTATGTATGTGTTTTAGAGTTTCTGGATTCCAGATTTCTATTTGATTTGATTCATCTCCTACTGCCTATAATAATTTGAGTTTTAAAATGAATTATAAGAAATGTGTAAATAAATTTACCAAAAACTTGAAGTCATCTGAAATTGCTATGCAAGTAATAGGATGTGAATGCCCTTCTATAATTGATTTTGTTGGCTTTTTTGTAAATGGTATACTAGCAACCTTTTTTCTTTCAGATAATGACCCTAAAAAAAACTAGTTTATAAGATTGCAAACACCTAGATATATTTTCATATTACATACATTTTACTATTCGCCCGTCTTTACTACCAGAAAATATGAATTTATCGTCAGCAGACACGCATATACAAGTAACAGCTTTTTTGTGATCCTTACACTGTAAAACATTGAGATAACTTGAATCTACACCTGTATATTGATCAGCTACTGTACTTCTAAATTTTCCGGTTTGTTTCAAATAATCTTGTTTTAATCTGTTTGATACATCAGCATTAGCATCTACATCCTTATCGTGTAATCGTTCCTTTTCTATAAATTAAATGTATTAGTATCTCAAATTTGAATGTCGGTTCAATATTATAACACCTTGTTTTTCAATTTCCTCTAAATAAATTTTGGCAAGTCTTAAACGTTTTTCCTGAGCTGTTTCTTCCTCATCATCGGAACCCTCTTGTTCATCTCCACTGCCTTCTTCTGATTCACTTGTTAATTCATCATTTTCCACTTCTTTCAACTTTTTACTGGGATAAATTTTTCCATTTTCTGTAGGCTTAAATAAAATAATTAAAATAAGTAAAAAGTGACAATATAACCTCAATTTTTGACATAAGGGTAAAAAGGTACCTTAGAATTACTTTTTCTTTTTCCTTTAATAAAAAATGACATAATTGTTGCAATATAATGTTTAGCTTATCACAATTATTTATTATCAAAATTAACTACTGTTTTCATTCAACAATTTATAAATTCTCAACCATGTGTATTCAAACACGTGTATGTTATTCCAGTTGTCTAAAGTAATCCTGGCGATTGATCTGCCACCTACATTTATTATTTCAAGCTATGTTGATCTGACAACATTACATTTGTGACTCTGACATTGCGGAGTTTCAAATCGTTTGATTCAAAAAGACAATAAACATTTAAAATTGATATGGTTTTAGTGTTTAACATTAACCGTATGATGTCTTTTTTGGTTGTTCAAAATGCTGTTATTTTGCTTAGTGCTCTTACTATCAGTTATACCATTACCAGCCAGTAGTAATATTGCAGAATTACCTAACTGTGCGGATAAAAACCATAAGCAAGGGTAAATAACATGACTAACTTGTGAATTATACTTCATTAACATAACTTTATATTTCAGATGGATACTGGTCAATACGTTAGATGGAAAACTGACGGCTTTAGATTACAATGATAATGGTAAAGAAATTTGGAGTGTGGAGACAGGGCCAGGACCAATGTTATCATCTAATATAGATCGTTTAGAAGTAAATATTGTATAATTTTTATAAAGGTTAAGTAAACATTCATTTAAACTTTCTACAGCTTTCAAACAATGGTCATTGGGTTAGAATCATTCCGTCTCTAACTGGCAGTTTGTATAAATTTAACGGTGATACGATTGATGCAATTCCTATAACAGCAGATAGTTTGTTAACAGCTTCATTTCGATATTTAGACGACTTGGTAATTGCAGGTAAATTACTTTTTCTTCTGTTGTAATATCTAGATATTAATGACCTATTACTACAGGAGGAAAAGAACGTCGTACATATGGAGTAGTTCTTGATTCTGGAAAAGTATTATACGAATGTGCTATTGACGGTTGCAAAAATAGAACTGATCATGATAACTTTGAAGAACTTCTACTACTGGAACGCAACACACAAACAGTAAGAGCTGTCGAACCAAGGTCAGGTCTAGAAAGATGGAACTTCAGTGTTGGTCAACTTAATATTAAATTTCCCGAGTCAAGTTGCCATGGCAATCTCAATGACCAAAGTGTTAAATTTAATATGAAAGCAGTTGTCCCTGAAGGATTGGTCTATGCATTTGGCCAGTATAATAATATTTTATGGAAGAAACAAGTAAGATGAAAGATATTCATTATTAATTTATAAGTAATATCTTATCTCTATAGATAAAATTTAGTTTGCAGCTCCAATTGTGAATGTTTGGACATGGGATGGACATAATGCTAAATCTGTTGATTTATTCAGTGACACGCTGTATTCATGGAGTTATACTAATAATATTGCACCAGCGTTGTATATTGGAATGCACAATAAACAGGTATTTATTATTATATCATCTTTTGAACAAATAATCTTAGTTTATTATTTCAGCTATATATACATGAATCAGTAATACTTCAAAAGTATTTTTCACTAAGCAATAAAAATGACCGACATCAATTAACAGAAATTGGTAGCGTATCTCAAATACCATGGCGACCATTTCCAGCAAAAAGTTCGTCTTTAGCTGTTATTAATGTTGACAATTCAAATGAAAATGATGATGCTGAAACATCAAATCAAATGACCACAGCACTGTCAGTTCTGTATGCCTCAGAATATGTAAATGGTAAATATTTCATAATTCACTTTAAAGACTCATAATTTATCAATTTGTTTCAACAGGAAATGGATTTTACTTGTATACGTCCGATGCTATTGATAAACAAAACAGCATTCAATGTGAAAATAATATTACTATTGAAGAAGTAGATGACATTGATAATAGTGAAACTGACGACGATACACCAGTACAAGTAATTATAGTATCTCTATGGTACTGGTGGAAAGAAGTAGCATTAATAGCAGTAACAACTGCTTTAGCATTTAATGTGATTATCAACAAACATATATTCGCAAGATTTAAATTCAGAACTGAATCTACATCTGGACTAATAGATGACAGTTCTACTAATAGTAGAGAACAGCCAAACATTCCTATTTATGTAAAGAGTCATTCCGAATCTAGTGATACAGAGTTTATTTCTCGGTACTTAAATGATTTTGATCCTTTGCTCTGTTTGGGAAAAGGCGGGTTTGGAGTTGTTTTTGAAGCTAGAAACAAGATTGATGAGTGCAGTTATGCTGTGAAGAGAATCACCCTCCCTAATAAGTATGTTATAATTTATTAAAAATCATGAAAATATAGCATGGCGCCATTTTGTTTAAAGATGACGGAATAAAATAATTTATAGTATGTTTTTAAAGTAAAGATATCAATATTCTCTTCATTTAATAAACTTCAATCAAGACGTTCTTTCGCAATACGGTAACAAAAAAGTAAACAAATTAGATTTTATTTAGCTTATTTAAATTTTCAAGTAAAATATTATGTGAAAAGTACTATGAATGTACTTATTGTTTATTAAATTTGATAATTAGAATTTAAATGTGTGCTTTTATTCTAGGCCAGAATCGCGAGAAAGAGTAATGAGAGAAGTAAAAGCGTTGGCTAAGTTGGATAATCGTAACATAGTACGATATTTTAATGCATGGTTAGAATCACCTCCACCAGAATGGATTGACGATTTTGATCGCGTCTGGAATCAGTAAGTTTGTATCTAGTTCAATCTTAAACAAGTCTAATAAATATTTTTTAGCGACACACTTTCAGAAGGCCTGGATTTTTCAAAAACTACCAAATCACCTCAAAAAGTAGATTCATCTGTAGTAATAGATTTCACTCAGAGTAACACATCACACATATTCAATACATCGGATTTAAAACATCCAGATATTAACTCGAGTGGTTCATTCATTGTATTTGAAAATAGTAGCGGATACCAAAAATCTATAACAGCTACAGAAGAGGAAGAGAGTCAAGAAAACAGTGTGTGTATTTTGAATAAATACGCTAAAAATTCTCGATCCTCGCCCACCGTTTTCACATCTGGAAAAGTGTTCCTTTATATCCAGATGCAACTTTGCCAGAAGAAGAGTTTGCGAGATTGGTTAAAAGACAATTTAAATAGAAGCAATACTGATATAGTCAATGTATTTGATCAAATCGTATCAGCTGTTGAATATGTTCACCTTAAAGGCCTTATTCATCGAGACTTAAAACCTAGCAATATATTTTTCTCCATGGATGGGGAAGTAAAAATTGGTGATTTCGGACTGGTAACTGGTATGGAAGAATGTAGTGGAGATAAACTGAATTTGGATACAAGTTCGGATGGTTTTGAAAAACATACACAGGCTGTAGGAACGCAGCTTTATATGAGTCCAGAACAATTAAATGGACTTATGTATAATTATAAGGTTGATATTTATTCTTTAGGAGTCATTTTGTTCGAATTACTTGTTCCGTTTCATACTGCCATGGAGCGGAATAAAACTTTGAGTGAGTTAAGAAAAAATCGCTTTCCTGAAAAATTTCGACATGAATATGAAAAGGAGGTAAGTTATACTAATTTATTCACCATATTTTATGAGTTACTAACTTCGTTATTTTAAGAGTCATTAAAAAAAGTGTCTTTAGTTGTGATAATAGCGCATAACGGAGTAAAAAATGTGTAATCAGTATTATTTTTAATAAATTAATAAGAATTTTATCTTTCAGTATCATCTGCTTGTTCTAATGTTGTCCGAATCTCCAGAAAAAAGACCAACAACTTATGGAATTCGTGCCAGACCGCCGTTAGGCAATTCCACTACAAACTGTGATTACCAATTTGAGTTGCCACCAAGACAGTGATTTGTTAGTTTAAACATATTTTCAATAATATTAATCAGTATTTTTAAGTTTATCATAAATATGTGACTGATGTCTGTAAATACTATTTTAAATAAAGTTAAACATAAGTGATAATAAATTTTATATTTATAACTCATCTATTTCAAATTAACTAATAAACAGTATTGAAATAATGATTCATAGTTTAATTATTCATAATCAAATGGAATATATATATTTATATATTTATTGAATGCTTTTTAAAATATAATTTTTAATTTACAGATGATTTTTTTGGATAAACATTTAAAAAGAATATGAAAGCGTTTAATTATATTTACACATTATCATAGATATTTAAAGTAATTTCACTTTTTAAGCAAATACAATAGAGGAGAATTTCAAATATTTACACATAAATATTAAGACAATAATTTGCTGATGGCTACATATTTTCTCGTTAAAATTTGAAAGTTGTACTAGATATCAAGATATCATCTTGCAGACTGTAGATCTAAATATTTGTTTCATTTGTTCCAGATACAACTTAATAAATTCTGTTATGACATTTTAGTTCGCCTACTTTCAAATATTGTAAATCAAGACTGAATACGAAATATATATTCAGTGATAAATATTATTTTATACTTTACGCAATACGCTTAAGATACAATGGTGGCTAGAGATGACACAATTTTAAATAAATTTAAAGTTTTTGCGTAAAATATAATTTGATCATAATAGTTAATAGAATTATTTATTTTGATTTGTTTCCAGTATGATATCATTTATATTTATTCGCAAATCATAAACATTACATCAAAGTTGAAAATAACATTTTCACGTGTTAATCATTATAAATTTGAATAAATAACACATTGAATTAATATATTTCAGTATGAATTAAATTCTTTCATATAAGACAAAATTAAAGCAGATAAACAAATTTTTATTTCCCATGGTACTTACATTACTGTAAGTAAATAAGTGTGTAAAGTGACTTTGTTTGTTATCACAGAGGAGATGAAACAATACACTTTTTAACACCTAGTATGTATATATGCTAATTTGAAGACTCTATTTTTCTTTACAAAAAATGCACACTTAGCACTTGATTTATCAGTTTTAAATTCTATGGAGATGTTATTTATTTTAATAACTGTGTAATAAGGCGTAAGGCCGTTGTCCTGTTTAATTTCAAAATAAATAACCATGTAAGTAGAATTATGCATAGTAAAATACATATATAACAATAATTACGAAAAAAAGAACATGAAGTCCAATTATAAACAAAAATAAATAATTGTTTGTATGTTTGAAAGTACATAATCTATTTCAAAATAAACAAATTTAATGATTCATTTAAAAAAATATATGTTAATGACGCAAAAAGTTTTTTACTTCATATTGGTAGGTACAGATGAAATATTGAAATAATTACAGTTTTCCTGCTACTTCTTCCAACCAGCATCAATTTACTCAAATAAAATGAAAAACTACGAACGTTTAAAGCCAGCATATACACGTAGTAAGTAGTAATGGTAAGTTCTATGACTATAGATAGTCATAGGATAGAAAGAGACAGTTGGTGCTCATTGCTGACAGAGCTCTATACATGTGATCCACGGCGCAAACAAGGCATGAGGAACAAGTGTGCTAGCGACTAGCGACTAGCGAGTAGCGAGCAGATAGTGAGCTCCGCTCGACGACTTCTTGTTGATTACTCAGTGATTCCGTCTGATTTGATGCATGTGTTGTGATGTTTTCAAACAGAAATGTGCGTTTCGTAAATGATTAATGATAAAACGCAGTGACAATGTGAACATTTGTGATTTTAATAGTGAATTATTAAATGTTTTGATACAAGATCTGCCGCAGTGTTGTGTTTTGAAATAATTTAAGTAATTTAAAAATTATATTTGTCGGATTTTATCGTAATTGACACTATTTGGGTACATGTGTTTAAAATCAGGTTTTAAAAGTAGATCGATGCAACAGTAAAAATAAAGAAGTGAAATTATGTTTTACACTTTTATTTGCATATTTTTAACGCACAACTAAATAACTTTCTACATGTGTATTAATTAACATTTCATTACCTGTTTAACTGCACCTAATCATAAAACATTTTGTCCGCAATATACAGAGTTCGGCACTTGTTGAAAATAAACACAAATCTTGGGCGTAAAATATGACGTATTCCGCCTACAGTGTGAACAATTACAAATAATTATCATAATTGGTAAACACGTATAGATGTCTGCAAGAGCGAATGGAAAGGCAAATGCCGAACTTACCAACAATGGCAAATTATACAAAACGTTTTCGATGCGCTTGCTCAATAGTTACAAGAAAAGCAGCATGCAAGAAGTGCAAGAAATGCTCAAAACAAAATTCAATCGCCTTCACTCAGGCCTCAAAAAACGTAGAACGGTGTCCGTCCAGGAGATGTTTACAAATTCGAATCAGAATCAGAAACATCCGATTTTTTACGTGCCAAATCCGCTCACGCCAAATCAGTCATCAACGGATTCACTCGATGATTTCGGGCCGAATTCTTTGCCGCAATCCGACTCTGCCAGCAGTCTAACAACGCGGAATTTTGATTATGAAAATGGTTACAGAAACATAAATGTTTCTAGGAAATTCAGTGGTCAGTTCGCAGGATGGTTCGAGTGTAAATCTAGTAACAAGGAAACTGACAATTTCAAGCGATTTTTTCGCGAACCGAATACAAGAAAATTTAGTTTTAATCGTTATGAATCATTAACTTGTCCTGTTGAAGAGCCAGAGCCGGATTATGATCAAGATGAACCTGTTGTTGAAGAAAAAAAGTGTTCTGTTCGGAGATGGTCCGTGGCTGATAATCCTAACTATAGACGACTTTTTAGGTATAGTTTATCTTTAATGTAATGATATCCACGTCATCAGATTCTAAACTAAGAATAAACAAACATGTCTATGTCTGCCTTTGTCACTTATATTCTTGTTATGATGAAACGTCTGTGATGTATGTTCATCCTTTTTTAACTATTTAGAAAAAAAGTATTTTGTTTGCCAAGGACGAAGCTGTCAGATTACAATTCAACACAGATTTTTTTTTTATTTTACTCTACCAAATATTAGATATTTATCTTTAACTTTGCTTTTTTTGTACGGTCCAAAAACTACAATTAGTCCTTATTTTTTTTACACTTATCATTAGAATCTCAATAAATGTATATTAGGATTGTGTTCAGACCTGGCGTTAAAATTTTTTATCGCGAAAATGTTTATTACCTACTAATTATATTTAAAGACGACGCATTTAGAATGATTAATTGATAATAATGCATTTAAATATTATAATTGTTCTAAATTTAGATGTTGCTTAATGTTTACTTTCAGAACAAGTTTTTTGTTATTAGATTAAAAAAAATTGAACAACATGACAGATAATAATTACTACTTATTGTGTAAGAATGCAATTTCTGCAATTGCGCTTCTGCAGAATAGGAAGACAGGCATTAGTTTGTTTATAAGCAATTAAAATAAACGTGCTTATGGTGTTCTCTGATGCACGCTTCCCCAAATATTTCGTAAGTCGCATAATACACCAGCGTTCATTTTAATGTCAAGGTCATATTTGTACAAAACATCAGTGCCAGGCACTCTAGTGCTATTATGCCGACAGGTATGAACTCAGGTAAAAAGCCTGGTGAAAATTGAGCTAAAAATTTTGTATTTAACAATTACCTTACATCATGAGAAAAACTGATTTATGTTTGGTATTTAATTAAAAATATGAATGATATAATCGCTGGTTTTTTATTCAAATTTTTAATTGAATGTGAAATGATATTTTGCAATATTTTTGATCATAATCAAATGAAAATGAGAAAAGATTATATTTATGTATTACTTTGATAAAGTATGAAACAATTTTGATTTTTTAATTGGCCAATCTTAATTTTGAGAAATGTGTCTAAAGGTGCTTCAAAAGTCTCCACAGTTGTTTGTTGAAAATGCATTCGATTTAATTACTTCTTTACTAATTGGCTATATCAGTTTGACGAGTTTGTTGGACGCCGAAGATTCAGCGAATGAAGCGTCTCTTGTTAAATAATATTTCGGAATATCTAAATTGATAATAACGAGAAATTAAGAAATAGTCCATGATGAAAATTAAGTGCTGTAAATATGTAAATTTGTCTTGAAAGTTCTTAAAAATGTAGGATCAAAAATGATGTAACCAAATTCATAGTTGTTATAATTCTTGAGACTCAATGCTATGCACGGTATCTTAAATATCTGTATACAAATTGACCACCTGTAACTTGAATATACTTTTGAATTCATTATGAGTCAGACCCCTAACTGTTTTTGTTTTCTTTGGATAATTTAAAATCAGTTTATCATAACTACAGAACTGGTCAAGAAATCTTAACGAAGTAAGAAAGAAAATCATTAAATTAGAATGTCATACAATTAAAAAACACACTTTAAGCATTAAGACATTTACAAAAATTCACAAAATTCCTTGTTCCATGTGCATATATATGAAATAATTTATTCCATACTGCTCTTTTGGCTAAGTTATTACTATCTTATAAGAATAGTATATAGTTTAAAAAATTACTGCTCAAAATTGTATAGGGATATTTTAAAAATTGAATGTAAAATTAAAACTATAAATGATATTATAAATATGTATTTAAGAAGGATCCAATATAATTGATATAACTTATATATTTCTAAGATAAATAATACCTTAGGTTTTTTTTACAAATATTTGAATATAATTTATAGTTCTAATTTTACATTAAATTTTTAAAATATCCGTGTATAATTTTGAGCAGTGTAATTTGCAAAATTGTAAAATGTTGGAATGTATCTGTTATGCTAATTACAGTTAAAATTTGAAATATCTATTAAAAGTTTTCTCTTTTAAAAGAATGTAAATATAAAATTTTGATGAAAAGTATACATTAGTGTCAAAAATGATTAAATGAAATCTAGTTGAAAGCTTTAGATATTTAAACATGAAAATGTAGGTTTAAAAGTAATGAAAACTGGTTTACATTTGTTTATTTAGACATAGCACCAGTTTCACATCCGGATTTACAAAAAAAACGAGTACAAACGATGAAAAATCGCACTCAAAACAAACCAACTCTCAATCCAACTACGGAGATTCAGTCAGCTTACATTCGGTCCGGTTACACAACGAAGACAGTCCAGATCGACGGACAGGGAGAACCAGTAGCAGTATCAGCAGCCACTGCAACAGCAAGTCCAAGTCCGAAGCGGATTCTGGCCAGAGAGCTGTGAAGAATGTTAATTCTTGCGCGGATGACTCGTCTGGCTATTACAGTTTTGTTGGCAGCGACGGATGTGAACAAAGACCGGAAACAGAGTTGGTTGTGGCTACTGACCGAAGCGCTCGAATGAATAAGGAACACGACCAGGTGTGTTTAATGTTATGTTTTCACTGTTTTTCACGTCTGTCAAAATCTTTACGATTTTTAATCTGATTTATTTATGCCACTGCTTATCGTCGCTCTTAAAAAAGAACTCGAATGTGACATTTCTTTATCAAAATCAACTATCGAGTGCATGGTTGATATCATAATTCAATATTTTCTTCGTACTTATCTATATTAGTACGTTGGCGCTGATTGAGTATTACTTACAATTTATCAAAACGTACCTGTTTCTTTCATACGACGGTATAAAACTTTACTTTCTTTTAAAATACTAGCAAAATATAAAAATTTGACACTCAAGGAAAGAACAAAATCTTCCTTCATATTTTAACGTGATATACTTGTAACCACTGTAAATAATGCAGGGTTCGAAGATATATATCGATCGATATATATCATGATATTTATTTTGATATATATCGTCATATTTTTGCAATGATATATATCCATTATATAAAAATATCAAATAGTTTTTGTGATATAGCCTCCGGAAAAGTGAAATTTTTCGTATTTTTCAGTTTTTCTACTTTTCCGAGGCTATATCTCGAAAACTAAATGTGATATGAAAACGCGCTCAACGGCATTAATTTTCTCGTGCTTCAGTTAACTTATAAACATAGTTTCAGCGATTTTTATTTTTTTTCAATTTTCCGCCAAAAAATCGCAAAAAGCGGTTTTTTAACATTTTCTCGAAAACCAGAAGTCATATGCATTTGAAGATTGCACCACTGGATTTAGTGGGTCAAAATACATATGTATGTAAATTTTCGTTTTAATAATCCTACGATTAAGGATTTTTGGTAAAATTGAATTAAAATCTGAAAAAACCAAAGGGGTACCCCTAAGGAAATAATTAAAAATATTAAATTGCATAAAATTGTATGAAAATTTGCTTATAAGTCAATTCGGACACGGGGAATTCAACGCCGTTGAGCGCATTTCCATATCTTGTTTAGTTTTTGAGATATAGCCTCCGGAAAAGTGAAATTTTTTGAATTTTTCAGTTTTTCTAAATGTGTACCAAAACTAAAATTAAAAAATAAATATCCAAAAAGTGATATTTATCTGATATATATCCTATATATCAGATATTTTGATATTTATTATAAATATCATGATATTTACGAACCCTGAAATAATGTAATAATAACAACAGCTATGTCATTTGAAATTTCGAATAATGACAATTTTTTTAACCATTGCAGTTACCAAATTATAACAGGTAATCGTAGTCCAATGGTCGTGTATTCAAATCTCCCTGACTTCTACTTATATAACAAAAAAATGGTTGTCTAAGTGTTTCGAATCCTACCATCAACCTTAAAGGCATTTTTACCTTAAACTGAACACTGGTCTGTCTAATTTCAATCAATACAAAATATAAGTATAAGCTTATTTTTAATTGTATTTTTCGGGGTGACTTTAAAAACAAAGTAAATATATTTTGTAACATTACATTAAACAAATATAAACAGTTCGTAATGTTTTATACACAGAAACAATAAAAATTAGATACTGAAACAAAAAATAAAACATATAAATTTTGCTGCGTAATTATAATATCAGAATAATTTTGTACGTCATGTTATATATTTGATAAATAAATATAAAACGTCAATAATGCGATTTTTGAACATATTTTGAATTCACAGAAATGTAAACATAAAATTATCATAATTTCTAAACTCCGTTTAAATAATGTGGTGTCTATACTAAAACAGAAATTTTGTTCCCAGCTGAGTCTCTTTTGAAACTCCTTTACGAAACTATTCAAATAAATTAGTTAATAACTTTAATTAACCAACTAATTATAGTAAGAATTGCAGCAAACTCTCAATTTTTATTATAATTAGAGGCACTACACAATGTATACAAATTTGTCGGAGACATAACTAGACACCAGAGGCGTTAATGGAATAATTTGCAAAATTATTTCATCAGTTATATTAAATAATATAGGTATTACGAATACGGACGTGAATATTTATCTATTTAAAGACATTTTTGATCCTGACATCAGTAAAACATGCCTGTTATCCAGAAGCTTAGATACAATGGCTGGTTGCACAAGCTCTGTTTTTGGGTGTTCTAAGAGCACGGTTTTAACATGTTAGAGATAGCTAAAACACCCAAAAACACTGCTGTTAAAACAGGCAAAAACAGAGCTTGTGCTACCAGCCAATTGAATTACAGGCTAAAATGTTTTTCTTATAAATTGATTATAGTTTTCACAATTTCTTATGACATTACATAACTTATTATATTCTAGAATACTAGAATTATATGTTGATGACATGCCTTGTTCATTTATAAATCTAAATTATCTGCAATAATAATAATTAAAAAAGTTAAAGAAAAACGTAGATACGGCATTTAGTTTTTGAAGCTGGTTAGGTGTGAAATTAAACTAAAATTTCTACAAACGGAAATACATTTCAAATATACCAACATTTTAAAGTTATTTTAATTTTTCAAATAGTAAATAAGAATAATTAAATTTTCTACTATACTTTAATTTGAAGCATTTTTTTTGACAGCGGAAAATATGCGAAATATTTTTTATTCTAAATGAGTCAAGATCATCATAAAATCTGATTTCTTTGAATTTTTATAGCAGAAATTCTTTGGTTTAGTTCTGAAATAATCTTCACTTTTTACCAATAATTTTTTATTACTTCATTGCACGATACAGTCATTTAAGTATTTAAAATATTTACTAAATGATTCACCGATATTTTCTTTATTGAATCATTTTCTGATCGTGATAAAAATGTCGTCGGTATGTATCACACATTTTGCGGTATTATTTAATTAATAGGTGTGATAAATAAAATATTTTCATAATGAACAACAACAAATTAGTAACCCTGTTTGTTTTTCTGTTTAATTTAACCATTTGATGTGCTTTATCATCTGTGCAGTTTATTATTAATAGATAACAAGCATGGTAATTTATTATTGAATGAAAGAATTATTTTCTTTAAATAATATAGCGGTCATGATTCATAAGCATGCAATTGGCAGTTAGTTTATTAACTTAGCTTTATGAATACGATTACTTGATAATGGTTCAGTGGTTTTCAAACAATTATTTCTTCGGAACTGCAAAACTATTTTGTTAACAAGCTGTCACTTGTTTTCTACAACGAAATATAAGCATATATTAGCGAACAGAAAGGACAACTCCGAAGAATGTTTATAATCATAGTAAAACAATTTGTATTTGTTGCTTTATTTAAAACAATAAAACTAAGATAATATTTTTTTAAAATGTTTAAAATAATAATGTAAATATTTTCACTGATTTTATAGTTTGAACTCATTTAACTGATACAAACTGAACTTTGAAAAACAAATAATCGAGGACAAAAGTTGGTTTTTAAGAAATAAATAAATCTAAAGGACAACGCTCTAAAATAGACTGTCTTGTTTACAACAATTGGAATTAAAACATTTGTTAACAATTAGTGAAAATTATAATAATTATTTAATTAAGATTTGTTTCATTTTATTTACTGTATTATTGGTAATAAATGTTTAAATTCAGTTTATAAATAAAATAATATGGCAAAGAAGAATATAATACAGTTTTTCACAGCTTTTCTAACTCAAAATGTTAGTAAAATAAAATAATTGAAATATAAATATAATTTACAAATAACAGAAGTAAATTAAAAAAGAAACAATTTTGTTAGTTATACCTAAACCGTATTAAAATTTAAATATGAATGTGCTCATAGTGGCGAAAATTGAAACTACATAAAGGTACACTTTGCTACCATCCTAATAACGAAGTACTTGAAGAATACATAAAAATGAATATTTAGAATAAAAAAGATAATTAACTGATATTGTACTTTGTTAAAAGCACCTGTGACCTATATACTTAAATTTGTATTTACAATACTAAAACTACAACCACTACTAGCTAACACTAAATAAAAGAAAAAAAAAACAAAAAATATAACTGAAATTGTACCTTTGTCTCAAGTTTGACATATCGTGATGAACGCCATCTCTTGAATATCCCAATATCATCTCATAAAAAGTTTGAAGTCCACTGGAGCGTGTAATGTCCATCAACATTCAACCGTGGGTTCATTTCATTGGACATTGTGTATTCGTATTTACAGTGTGTAGTAGTGTACAGTACCGTAATTGTACAGGACCGGAACTACGGGCGATTCGCGAATGTCGTTCCGTGTCGAAGATAACGCATTATACCGCACATCGCACATTCATTACATTGGAACATCATTTGCATATCTGCACAGGGCCGGAATTAAAATTATTACTTCTACCTATAACTATAAACATAAATTGTTAGCTAATTATAGTTAACTAACATGGTTTATGGAGTATATGAATCTGTGAGAAAAGTACATTAACATTTACATTTTAGTTTCTCTTTTAATTGTACATTCATGTCTAAAAGTATGACGCGTCTAACATAAAACATAGAATACCATAATTATGCATTGTTATTCAATTACTTTACATAAATATCAAAAAAATAAAATATTTGCTTATTTAAATACATTTAATATATTTAGATAAATAAATAAATATATCATCCATTCCTGGGTGTAGCACTTTACCGAAGCAGATCTCGGTAAGCGATATATTACCAGCCGTCAAATCACGGCTCCCAAGGATGTTAGCGGAGGGGGAGCCACAAATGTAATTTTAATGTGGTGACAATTGTTTGTCAGTTGTGGCATTTTTTTTTAATATTCAGGTATAATATTAGCCGACAATTTGAATCCGGGGATCCCGAGTTCGAATCACACTCAAATTAAAAATGATATGAACTATCACACTGCGGTTCTGTGAGTTCGGATCCTATACTGTAATTGGGATTAAATTCTTGTTGCACAGCGTAATAAATAAATACTAAGATCTGCTGCGGGAGAGTGCCACACCCAGTAATGGGTAAAAGGTGTGATGATATATTTATTTCCTTTTAAATTATCGTCGGCGTAATTAGCAAAGTACGTAAGCAAACTTTTCAGGAGAACAATAAAACTATTTTAAAACACTGCAACGTAAAACAGTATATGAAATAATGGGAGATACGAAAATTATCAAAAAACTGGATTCCAGAATTGAGTATCTTGCTAATTAAATTTATTTGGAGTTTCATAATTTTCCATAATATACGTAGGTGGCATAAAAATATCATTTTAAACAAATATTGGACTTTATGTTAAATTCATTTACGGAAGTGCTTTATTTATATAAGAAATAATTTGAATACACAGACAAGACAATAATAATATATTTTGATAATACAAAATTATTCAAATTTATCATCTTTCAAACATTCTTATCCTAATATAAATGTAAAATTTAAAAATACTTTTATAATATTTGATACTTTGTGTTATTTTCTTTTAAGTTAATTAATTTTCGTCAATATTTAGTTTGTATTTATCAAGACTGCAAATCGGTTCGGTTTCGGTTGACTCCGGTTTATCATAGTTTGCAGGTTCGCTTTTTGTTTCACTTAACAATAAGTAATTAAATTTTAAACTCTTTTAATTAATTTTCTCACATACCTATAATATTACTGGTAGTTATATTATTTGATGTACTGAAAATAACGTAAAAAGAATTTTTCCGAAATGGCGTCGAGGGCTTTTTCATATCTTTTTTTGAGATATAGCCTCCGGTAGGGTTGAACTTTCCAAACATCAAATCAAATTTTCGACTTTCCCGAGGCTATATCTCACAGACTAAACAAGCTATTGAGATGCACTCAACGGCATTGAATTTATAAATATACGAGTAGATTTAAATAAATAGTAGTTTTGCACTGTTAATATTAAGAGTATTTTTATTGTACCCATTGAAATATTACTTTTTCGTTGTAACATTAACTTACGGATCAGTTGGGTACATACTAGGGTTAGATTGAATATCCATCGAGCCGGATCAAATTGAATATCCATCAGGTTGGGACTGGTTGGATATCCATCGGGTCGGGTCGGATGGATATCCATCAGGTCGGGTTGGGTTGGATATCCATCGAGCCGGATCAAGTTGAATATCCATCAGGTTGGGACTGGTTGCATATCCATCGGGTCGGGTCGGATGGATATCCATCAGGTCGGGTTGGGTTGGATATCCATCGGGCCGGATCAAGTTGAATATCCATCAGGTTGTGACTGGTTGCATATCCATCGGGTCGGGTCGGATGGATATCCATCAGGTCGGGTTGGGTTGGATATCCATCGGGCCGGATCAAGTTGAATATCCATCAGATTGGGACTTGTTGGATATCCATCGGGTCGGGTTGGATGGATACCCATCAGGTCGGGTCGAGTTGATTATCCATCGAGCCGGGTATCCATTGGGTCTGGTTGGATACCCATTGGGTTCGGGTCGGATCAGGTTATTATTTTCAAAATGCGCATCTCTAACTGTAACCTATCAATCCAGTGGCACGAAAAATATTTGCTTCAAGTAATGTGCAATTATTTTTGCCAATTTCGGAAAAATTCTTTTTGCGTTGTATTCAGTACATGAAATAATATATACCTTTTTTTATTTTTTTATTTATGGACATGGCGTGTACATATATGAATGATTTTATCGGAATTAATTGATGCAATTATTAATAAGAGAGAAATTTATTAATGAGTTTTAATTATAAACGGAAGTAATAACTAATGGTTAATTAAACAATGAATTTTAAAATTTACGCTCGGATAAATTTATTGTTGAGTAAACAGTTAATTTTATAAATATTTTGTCAGATAAAAAAAAGTGTGTCAGATTTGAAATTAATTTATCAAAATAAATGATTGATTTTTAATAATTGCGTGGTTACATAAGAATCCTTGAGATGTCTATGTGGGTGTTATTTTGATAAAAATTAGGTATTTTTTTAATGAGTAAGTCTTGCATTGTCATCTAAACGTGTCCTCGATCGAAAACACTAAGACAGTTTAAAATGCAAAAACAATCATTAACGTGATCAATTCATTATTTGTCTTTTAAGGATGTGACGAATTTCCCGCAACTTGTTCAGGGCCGGGCTTACGTAATTCTGCTCACTTGTCAAACAATACGAATTAATCTCTTGTTTGTAGGAGATGTGTTAATTTTGACCTTTTTATGCTAATTTTATTATCTTTACTTTGTATGTAATCCCAAAAAATACTAGTTGAAATTAATATTTATGTTGTACTACACGATATGCTAATTCTAACACGCAAATTTTAAATTTAAATATTTTATCGATTATTTGTTAAAAATTAGTTAACACAGCATGCAATTTCATATATGTAATTAACACCGCCCAAAATATTTAATTTCAGGTTTTTTAAATGTCAAGTTTCGTAATTAATCTCTCTATTGTTTAAAGGAAAAAAGTAGAAAAGTTGTTTAGAATTACATATTCACATAACAATTACAGACCATGTCATTGTCAATTTAATGTCAAAAACCTCAAGGTTAACACGAACCAGGAAATAACAAAAAGAAACAAAATATTCAGAAATACAGTCAATATTTTATATCACAATCTAGTTCACTGTTTTTCTCATATCAACTAAATTGAACGTAAATATTTGTGTAAACTTTCACAATTTGTTCATGTGAATAAAAGTTATGTGAAAAATAAACAAAAACTTCTATTCAGACAGATGAATACATTTTTTAAGTACATATTCAGTTGTTGAATAGTTGATTTAAAAATATATTTTTGTGTGGTAATTTAACTATAATTAAAAAACGAAAACAAATAGAAAAACATTAGGCAGTTATCTAGCTTTCTTTTAATAATTCGATTCATATTTTTATTGCTTATATTTATGATTATAGCTTTCACACAACAAATAAATAAATAAATAAATAAATAAATGCGATAAAACGTATTGAATTACTTAAAATTCAATTTTTAGTTTCGAGAATAATAGGTTTTCTTTAAAATAATAAGATATTATTGGCATATAATTATTTTAAAAACAGAAAATATGGTTAACATAATTTTCAAGATTGATTTCATTCTTATAGATTAATGATGAATTTTAATGTTGAAATGTCAATTATAACGAGTCAAGATTTAATTTAACATTTATATGGGGTAGGTGGCTCAGTAGTATCGAAACAGCTTGTGAATTTGAGAACCCGTGTTCGATGTCCACATCCGATAAACAATTAATACTACCGCTATGGGCCATTCTTCACTAACATCTTTAGGGGCCGTGATTTGACGGTTAGTAGAGTGCCTCATCGAGTAATGGGTAAAAGGCGTGATGATATATTTATTTAGGTATTTATTTATAAATAGGAACCATTATTTTTGTCTAGGTATTGCTAAACAACAAAAAAAGTACAAAAATTACTTTTTCGGCCTAGACCGAGAATATGTTATGTATTGTTATTTCTTGTTGCCTAGCAAGCACTAATACAAGTACAAATGATTAATTAAATAATGGGTAACGATTTATATTCATCATTTAAGTCAAAATCCTAAAAATAAAATTCTTATAAATTTAAAAAATAAAATGACATTTATATGACTATTTAGCAACTGTGCAACAAATGTAGATTTTAATATTTATTTATTTATATTAAATTACAGACACAAATACACAATTAACTTTTCCAGTTTGAGTGACATTTTTCACAAAATTGAGTCAAACCTTATTCGAATAGTTCTTACAATTAGATACACCGAATCTAATTGTACAACCTTCAGTCTACCTAACAATTACTGACATTTAAAACCGTATAACTTGGAAACCGCGTAAACGCTGTAAACTTTAACAATGCTTCACGCTGTCTGCTACCACCACGGCCTTACGTAGTAGTTTTAACAGTGCCGTAGTTGGCAATATTTTAGTGGAGGGCTATTGAAGATTTGTAAATAAATACAAACAAATTAAAATACGAAAATCACTTTTCCGGCCTAGACCGGAAATACGTTACGTACTGTTATTTCTTGTTGTCTAGCAACTTAATTCCGTAGTTTATAAATTAAATTTAGTACAATTCGACCAGATAATAAATAGTATTTGTAATAAAAGTGATTTTTTGGACATACTATTTATTATTGGCATTACTTTAAAATGTCAATCTAACATGTTTTACTGACATTGACCTCAGACCTCAAGCCATTTACCTTGCTCCAACACTGGTAGCTATCTAAAAACTACATTGTGCACTTCTAGAACAAGACGGGAACAATAACAGACGAGGAGTGTAGTGACGGAGACGACCACGGCGAAGGAAGTGACAGCGAGGAAGCCAGCAAGTTCTGCACTCTTCCCAGAGGTGGCAGATCCAAGGCCAACTCATTCACAATCTACCAGGTGGCGTTCCACAAAGGACCGGGCTCCAAAGGACTCGGGTTCAGCATTGTGGGCGGGAGGGATTCCCCGAGAGGAAATATGGGCATTTATGTGAAGACTATTTTTCCACATGGACAAGCTGCAGACAATGGAACCCTTAAAGAAGGTTTGTATTTGTATTCTGAGAAGTTCTTCGCTATTATTTTATTGTGTTTGAAATTGTCGGGTATTTATACTTACACATTTGCACTAGCGCTTTTACTCAAGGAATTTGTAAAGTGCTTTCTCCAGGGAATAAATTATGTTCATTTAGACTCCTTTTTTATGTCATATGACTTATACCGAATTCTATTGTTGCAAACATCCGCTTCTAATTTACAAAAATAATTGATAATTATAGCATTAAATGAAATACAACCTAATATGACTTATAAAAAACAATAACTATAATTTCAAAGTATGAACAACGTTACTCTGTTTTATAAACAGTTTTAATTCGGAACAAAATTGGAGTTAGTTAGATACTCTATATCCCGGTAAGCTTAAAAAGATTCTTGGAAAGTAATGTGCATTTTTTGTATTAATAACTCAAAATTAATTTAATACCATCCTGTAACTTTCGCTTACATTCAGTACAGAATATTATCAGTTGCACAGTTCAGTATTGTGCACTAATCCAATAATAGCATCACGAGATAAGTATTTTACTGAGTAACTAGGGTTGCACCAGGCCCCATAAACTCTATCTATATTTGAAAAGTTTCCAAGCAATTTTCATCTTAGATACATTTTGTAATCTACGTAGAGCATAACATTTGCCTGAAAACAAGAAATTTTAACAGTAGCATCGATTAGTGAGAATGGGGGGATTTAAAAGTAATTTTCCAATCGCTGGACGTACTATATTATCAATAAATTTTCGAGACAAATCGGTATAACTATTTTCATTTTAAACTGGAGGGATCGGCATAAAACGATTAAATGCACCACAATTACGTTTACAAAGGAACTCAAAATATGACCCGTTATAACTGATGTCACAAGGTTCGCATAGGGTTGTACAGCCCCATTCGCCGGTACGTGTATAATAAAAACAAAAACATAACAATCTTTAAATAAGTATATTTCCTTATTCATACGATACAAGTATAATATATTATAAATATTATATACAAACATTATCTAAACATTTACCTAAAATTACTCAGTCTGATTCAGTACAGGATTAATCTTCTTATTGAGTAACATAACTACTAATTGGATATTTTAATTAGTAATTTTTAAATGGTCAATCATAGGAAAAAACTAAAATAATTTTAGGCTGAATACGATCCTTAAAAATGTACCTGTTGTGACCATCGTTAAGCGATTTGCGGTAACCGCACTAATAGATTTCATTGTAGTTATATGGGACAGGTACGTTTAATCGTTTTATGACGATCCCTCCGATTTAAAATGAAAATACTATATCTTGGTTATTTCACGAAACAAAACTGCGTCCTGGATCGCTCCGATATTTCGAGTCCTAGCTTATTGCAACAAAAAATGCATTTAGAATTTGAGTCTGGTAAGGAGTCAAGATTATTTATTTAGTATTATGTCATTCAATGTGAATGTTTGGAAAACAGAACAGAAGGCGTGTCCCACGTGTACTACGCGTACTGTATATAATTATTCTGAATATGGGTCTTTGAATACGTCATCAATTACGTGGGAGCGAATAAGTATTAGTCAGTTGTTTTGTGTGTTGAATTTCAATTTCATGCATTTTTATGAAGTATTTGTTGTTGGCCGCAGGTAGATATGTATAACGAAAGTATTTTTATCTGAAAATGTGAAGGATGTCTGGAAATGCTTCCTTGTTGTTTGGTATTTCAAAGAATTATAAAAATTTTGACGTTAATAAGCTTGCCCTTTCAAAACTACTATTCCTTATACAGGTATTCCGTAAGGTGATAAATTTTCTTAAAATATTTTCTTGCTGATTACAAGTATATTCACTGAGCTCTAAGGTCTTAGGTCAAATGCTAAATTGACTGTCTACCATAAGAGTTAATGTTCATAAAATTAAATATAGTTTCTGGGATGAATAACCGACCTTTTTATATATTAACAATGTCAAAAAGTTCACAAGTTATTTTTTGTTGTTGCTCTTAAATGATTTGAAAACAATTAATTGAACTCCGATTAATTGTGATCAAGTATTTATAAATTATTTAAAGAAAAGAAAAATAATGTTTTCTTTGCAGGTGACGAAATTTTAGCTGTAAATGGTAAGTCTCTATGTGGAGTTTCGCATGAAGAAGCGATAGCAGTTTTTAAACAAATTCGTTACGGTCATGTGTTACTTCAAATTGGCCGTAGGGTTCCGAAGAAAACTGCCCACGTATGAGTCTTCACTTTACCAGAAATTGAGAAATTCCAAAGATTGGTGGTGATATAGTCATAATTTGAAATTTTTGTTAGTGTTGTAATACTAGTCTGAGAAATTCTTTTTGTAATCAAAATCGAGCAGCGTTTCAAATATTGTTAATAGTATTTTTTTTGTTGCACTTTAGATAAAAATATATTTTATATAAGTTACAATAGAGTACAGTGCAAATAAATTTTGCAATAGTTATTTTATGTGATCTCTTTACAAATATTTTAATGTTAACAGACTCGAACAACAAATTAAATTATTTATTTATTAAAATATGAAAAGTGCAAAGAATTCTTGGTTTAAATACTAAATATTAATTTGTTAATCTTTTAAAATGCTTTTTGTTTTGCTAAATTTGGCGCACATATCATTTATAAACGCACTGTTACTTTACTAAAGTATATGAATTAATCATAACATACGAAAATATTGTTATACTATTAATTAAATATCTATTTATACGTAATATTAGATAGCATACATCCTTTTTAATCGGTTAGTATTATTAACCAAAGAAAACAGTTGTATTTATTGTTTTATTAATAAAATAAAAATTAGTTCAATAAACTCTTATTTATTTTAATAGAAATTCATAAAACATAAATTTGTTGTTACTGGTACTGCCTGTACTACAATATAATGTACGCATGCGTGTTTCTTGTTTGTAAACAACATTAAACTTTGTGAAAAAATTACAGCTCGTAATGATTGCTTGTGTAAATGTAGTTATTATGTGCTTTTATTAAAGAAAATTGTTTATAAACTGTTAAGTTAATGTGAATTCTTCTAGTTGGTATTTGAAGTATTTCTGCCATCAAAATCGTAAGTACTTAAAACAGTATGTTCATGTAACCTTTACTGCGTTTACTACTTGTATGTACTAATATACTGTGTTCAAGTAAAAGGTAAAAATTTGCTACAATTTTTATTCTTGCAATTCATGTACAGTATACATTTTCTAATCAAACAAAGTATATTAGTTATAAATTAATGTGACATAAAATATATCTCCATCGGCTATCTGCATAAATCTAAATGCATATCACAGATTGCTTTATTTGCACCTTTCTTGGACAATCCTACAAACGTTAAAAGCTATAACAATTCTTCAGACGTTGGCTCTTAAATATAAACAATTTCATAATAAATATATTAAGATTTTCTTTATAGCTATAGTATTATTTCGCATATTGAAATATAAAAATGTATTAACAGATACAGTATCAAGAAAGCATATTACGTAGTGTTAGTTCTTATACAACGTAATTAAATTCAAAAGATATTTATAAAAATAAATTAATAACATAATTTAGAATTTCAGAAAATATAAATATTCAAACAGTTTACAAATATATAATAAACAAATAACACTAATTCTTTAGTGAGATAAAGCATAACAATATTGCAAATACAATTTTAAAATTTTGTGTAATTTTTTTTTACATTTAAACATTTTTTCATTATTTTTTTATATTTAACATTAACAATTGAATGATTCATAAATATGATTAAAGTAAGTATGTGATATTTATATACACTTACATATTAAAACTTGATTAAAAATAGATATATGATAAGATTTACGTAATATTGTGGTTTAATATTGACGTATTTTTATAATCTTTAAGACTTATAATACATGCTTGGCAATAAGATATTAATGTTAAATGGCAATTAAGTAGCATAAATTATATACAAATCATTAGGAAATACATTATCTTATCTTCTGATAGTTAAGGATACTTTTCCATCTGGCAGTTTTTTCATCATGCTCCACACTTCAATTCTTGTCATTTTGAGAACTTCTACTGCATTTACTTCTATAAGTTCATCACCAGCCTGCAGCTGGCCGCATTTTTCTGCAGCTCCCCCTGAAAATAAATAAATATTATTTACTAAGGTGTATAATATCACCACTCAGAAACAGCTTTTACTCAGATACGATAGCGCATCCAACAGTTTTATAAAGCGTTGTAATGGGGTTAATTTTTATTCAATATTAATATAGAATTGGTCAACGTCCAATTACATTATTATCGTTTGACCAGTGTTTATTAATCTAAATTTATTTGATATCGTATATTATGAAATTGTTTTATTTACGATGGCATAACGCTATAACTTTGTTTATTAATTTAATACCTAACTAAATAAACTTTTGATAAATCAATATTAGATTATTTATATATATGGTCACATAATATAAATTAATCTCAATTACTGTGCAGCAAAGTAATGTGAATTGTTTGTTTGCAATGGACCTACAGCTTATAGTGAAATGTAAAGCAGTTAAGTGCAATTGTATTTGTTTTGTTATAAGTTAGCTGTAGCGAGATTTGAATGGGCTAACGTTCGTTTATAGACTGATTGTTTAGCTAAGCATTTAGCTACAAATGTCCGTGTGTAGTGTATGTTATCATAAATCAGAAATAAAATGTTTATAA
The DNA here is from genome assembly GCA_947425015.1 of Pterostichus niger. NCBI lineage: Eukaryota > Metazoa > Arthropoda > Insecta > Coleoptera > Carabidae > Pterostichus > Pterostichus niger. The sequence goes on along the minus strand of OX380347.1, from coordinate 20,859,020 downwards.
ATAGTTCACAATTTTACATTTTTTATATAATGCAATCTAGAAATGCAAACAAATGCTTATCAGCCTGTGTGAAGCTATAAAACTGAAATTCCGAGTAAGTAAATTGATAGTAATTTGATACATAAATAAAGATATGGTTAGTTTGCAGCGCACCTGTAAATATTTTCTTGATGATAAGAGGTTTATCTCCTTTTGGAGAGTCCCTGCCTCCATCCAAACTGAAGCCCAGTCCAGCTCCGTCCTTAATTAACTCCACTCGAATTAGACTCTCTTTTGATACTTGGGTTTCCAAGGGTGGTGCTGAAAATAATATATAGTTTTTTTTAGTATAAAGAAAATAAAATAATTTAAATTGAACTTTATTGCTGTTCCTTTCAGATAATTTTATACTAACATGTTATACACTATATACCATATTTATAAACATTGGGGTTTACGTACTTACTGAAATATTCAATATTGTCAAGTACAATGGTTGCATGCTACACTTGTAATTATATAGTTATAAATACCTTAGACAAGTTTAAATTTTCGCCACCAGATGTCAGATTTTAAAATAAAAATAGAGAGATAGGTAATTTTCTTGAAAATAAAATAATTTCAATCAATTGAAAAAAGTCTATACTTACGACTTTCTGTGGTTTCTTCGGCAATGGAGACCTCACTACTGGCTTTTCGAATAGAAGTACTCACTGGGGTAATTTTACCTTTGTAAGGTAAAACTACCAATGATACTTCAGGTTTTGGATCCTGAAATAGTTAATTTATTTTATTTGTGTCTATAAAAATGTGAGGAATGTAAAACGCTTTATAAACGCAAGGTTATCTACCTTTAATATATCTATAGATTCCTTATGAGTTAGTCCCAACATTTTTTTCCCGTTGATTGATAATATTCTGTCTCCTTTTTTCAATCGTCCGTCTTTATGCGCACAACTTCCTGTTAACACTTTGTGTACCTGGAATAGAAGGAAATAATTTAGGAATGGATCACTTAAGACTTAAGCGAGAATTATTTATTACGGTAATTTCTTTTGCTTCGTAATCTGTTCCTCCCGTCAGGGTAATTCCAATACTTCCGCCGGTGATTTCACGGTGAAGTATTACAATGATAACTTCGTTTTGATTTACATACAAGTCGCTGTTTTTCTCTATTCCTTCATTCACTTCTTTTATTATTTGTTCCAGCTCCTATGACATAAACTTTGTTAGTTTCTCTTATCATATTATGGATATTTTCTTCATTACTTAGAAAATATGTTTTGTAAAATATTCTAGTAATGAAATATAAGTTGGGAGTTTACAATAACTTCGGATGACATTAATTATCGAGAAAATTATTGGATTAGGATAAATTTATTACTTCAGTTAGATTAGTTAGCTGGTTATAACAATTTATGTCCATACAAGACCATTAGAGCAAGAGATAAGTATTTAAATTATTGACATAAAACTGGTCTTGTACCTTATTGATCAATTATTTATGTACATGCAAATATTTGATTGCATCGTAAATACAACGTACCTCTGGTGATATATTAGCAGATGCTGCATCGTCAGATGGCTTGACATCAATTTTCGGCGTTGATTTGACTTCCTTGAGAGGAGATACATTCGCACTAAATACTTTACTTTCAACTGGACTTTTAGTAGTTGGTGATTTACTAGTTGTATTCTTAGTAAAGCTTCTAACCACTGGTGATTTCGGTTCAGGGATCACTGGAGATTTTAAATTTTCCTGTTCGAATTTTTCAAACTGCTTTCTTATATCTGTAACACTGGCTCGTTTATTTGCATCATGTCTAGAACTGGATGCAATATGGATAGTTGAAGGTCTCTCCAGTGCATCGAAGGAATATTTTCTTGTTGCTGGTAAAGCAGTACTATGACGAAGATGTACATTAGATGTATTTAGTTTAGAAGTGTTTCGTAATACTACTTTTTCTATTTCATTTGTAGGGGCAGGCTGTTGAACAACTGGTTTGATATCTGCTCGGCTCTCCGGGACTGGTAATTTTGGATTAATTTCTGGGATATGTAGTTCTGTTATGTCTGTATCACATTGTTTAGTTTCTGGTTGAATATTATCAGACTCTTTAGATTTGATAGATTCCGTGGACACACTTTCAGATGAGGATGAAGTAGATTGTTTATCAGTATCATCTTCTTCATTATTTCCATTAGTTTCAACTAGAGAAACTTTCTCCTTATCAGTAGGTAATTCTACTTCTTCTACAGGTTTTTGTTCTTCAACAATTTTTTCCTCGTCGCTACCGTTTAATTTTCTCTGAATCAGTGGAGATCCATTTTTGAAATCTCTTCCACTTCTACATTTAGCAGATGCTAAAATATTTTTCCTGTTAATTGCTTCAACGCTCCGTGGTTTAAGAACTCTACCACTTCCATTGTTTTGAGCAGTAAAAAGATCCTTTGATTTAGTTTGTCTATCAGAACTTGCTTCTGAAGGAGGGATCAAATGTGTGTTATTAGTATAATCTTGAAGTGGTGATGGTAATGGAGAACATTCTCTAGAAATGTAACTTGATTGACTTGAACTAACGGCGCTGTCATTATCACTGTCTTCTTCCGAACGACCTGGATCATTTTTAACTTTTGGAACTTGGCAAGATTTTTTGGCGTAGTAATTATTTTCATTTGGAACTTCAATCGAATTATTGGAATTGGTAGATTGGTAAGAATATTCAAAGCTGATTTCAGAATTTGAGGGAGACGTAATGTTTTCAATCGATTTTGCAGGCTCGACTTTTTGAGTTTCAGTATAGTTATTTTTGGTAAATACATCATCATTTGGAATTGAATTCAGTGATGCTGAAGTAATAGAAGTGTTATTTTCATAATCCGATTGAAACACAGAATCAGGCGTTTTTGGAGAACAGTTATTGTTGGAAACAGGACCAGATGATGATTGTTCCATTACATATACTTGCAAACATTTACGTTTAAAAGCGGGAGAATATCTTGGCAAATTTGAAATAGAATTATTCTTCCAAGAAGGAGATTGCAAACTTGTTGAGTTGCTACGCTGATGCCCAAGTGTTAATGATTCCAAATTTTCACTCTTACTTCGGTTAGTTGAAACTTGGCTAACCAAAGAAGATTCTTTACTGCGTATTTCTGGTAAATCTAGAACAGGTTCTGCTACAGGAACATCTGATTGGGGAATTACAAGTCCTCTAAGTTTAGATAAGCCCCTACGACGTTGTTCGATCAAAGTATTTAAAGTTAATCGTCTAGAATCAGGATTATTCCAAGGAGCATCTAAACTAGACATATCCAATAAACTCTGTGATCTACTATGCAGTCTTGTGGTTGGTTTGGTGGAGAAGCTTGAAGTATAATTCAAAGAAGGCTTTGTAAATTCAAAAGCATCTTCTTTTTTATTATTGTTTAATATTTCATTTTGGCTGTCATTATTTTCTTCACTATTATTGGAAACTTGATTCTGATTATCATTTGGCGTTCTAGGAATGTTATTAACACATAAACATGACTTAGAAAATTTATTCTTCTTATTGTACAGATCAGATTTATCAACACTAATATTTTCGGTACTTTTGTAAGTTTTCGTTAACGGCAATAAAGGCTCGGTATTTTCTCCTGAGTTGAAAATTGCAATTTTGTCTTTTACACTTCCAGCGCTGGACTGATCTTTCCTCCATAGGGAACTTCTAGTAGTTGCTAAGGTAAACTCGCGAGTTTCTGGTGGGCTCTTCACCCACGAAGGGGAGGACAAACTATTGGAGGGTACATGACGCGTATCCACGGATATTTTCATTTGGCTTGCGGGCAGTAGATCACATTTGGTCGTCACCAACGTATCTTGATGATCGGAACGAGTTTGCGTTTCTTGGCAAATGGGTGGGAACTCTTGGCCGTCAGGTGGTAAACGAGACGAAAAACTCAACGGGGGAGATGATAGAGAAGATAACGAACTATATTCTGATGTTGTTATTGCGTGCTGTTGCTCAGACTGAATGAAATTTGACACTTCCATTGTCTCGCTGATTTCTGCAAAGAGGTTTTTTTTGTCAGCAACAGCTGTTTGTAACATGATCTCTAATATTTTTATTGGCAATAAACGGGTACTTTACAAAAGAGGTATAAAATTTATACATCAAGTCCATGAGACATAATTTTGTTGAAATCAAATAGAATTCGAATATAATTTATTCATTTTTTCATAATAGTACGAAGATAACTTGATAAATTTCGTGTGTTTTTATTTCAAATTCTAATTAATCAAAGGATTATATTTCAGAACATATTTTTTTTTTGTAAAAGTTTTAAACTATTATATCTGGTAGGTATAAATTTTTTTTTTTATGAAATATTATAATTGATCATTATCTAAGAAGATATGAACATGCGTGATTTACCTGTATTTTTATGACTTGATTGTGCATCTACTTCTTTTTTGTTTTCTTTAGCTGATTCATCGTCATTTTGTATGAGGTGAATGGCAGGAATTTCTGTAATAAAAAATATAATGTATAATCTCATATTTAATCTTGAAGTTAAAAACAATTGGCCATTCACATTAATAAAAAAATATCAGTTGACATTTTAGAAATATTTGATCACCGCCAAAGGAAAAAAATGTATAAAAAAATATTTTTTGTTTGAATATTAAATATGCAATAATTGCGTCAGATTAATTCAATTATAAATATATGTTGCTGAAAATTACTTATAAGCCAGTTGAATATTTTGTTATTAATTTAATTAATTTGAGATTATAAATTGTTTAATTTCATGCTTCGTTAATTGTTAGGTACTTTCGTTATTAAAATAATAGTTATTGGTTGATATAATTAAATAAAAAATATTGATTTTCAGATAAGGTTTTCAAATTATTTCGTTATCTTCACGTGTTGATGTTAAATAATTATTGAGTTGGAAGTAATTCCGGAAATTATAAATAATAATAAACAATTATATAGCCTTGGGGTACCGCATTTCGCTTATTATATATTTTCAAGATGAAAAAAATAAATATAAGAAGCATACAAAATTAATATAAATATTTACACAATCTTTCAACACCCGAATTGCCGAATTAAAATAATTACCAATAAGAGTATGTCTGTTAAAAATATAAATTTTCCGCAGTTTTCGACTAAATACAAAAAGACACAATTACTATAATTAAAACATAAAATCTATCATATTTATATATTCTGCGTGTTTAGAGTTTAAATTTTGAATGCGTGAGCGAAGTAAGGTTGGATAAATATTTGTTTAAAAAAATTACTTTTTGTTAAAATATATTATTATTGTTCGTAATACTGAATATTTGTTATTATAATTAAAGAGATTTACATATTAAACAGTAAATTACGTGTTTAATATAATACAATTGATAACAAAATAATGAGTATAATGAAAATATATTTCTTTGTGGGTTTTGTTGTAACTAAAAATGGGGTCATCAAATTTTCAAGACTGACATTGATACAAAAGTGACTGAGTAATTTATATTTTGTTACCTATTTGGTAACTTGTTATACCTTTGTGAAGAATTACTCATTTTTTACGACCTTCATAAAGTTACAGAAATGAAATAAGTGGAAAATACTGTGACACATCGATCTTTTATAGTAAGTCGATCGAATGACAATACCAAAGATAATTTTGCATAATTTTTAGTCACAGCAGCAATTAAGTTTAATAGACGTGAACAAAGCATATTCTAAAAATAATTCATGCCTATTGCTAAGTAACTTATCGTCGAGTGGTCTCATTTTCATTTTTCTTGAATAGTAATGAGATATTTTTTAGGCGTAATGGGAGGCACACATATATAATAATTATTTGTTAAATATGTTTAATAAATGTTCAATATTATTTTATTGGCAAACGCGTGTCTCAAATACTTTTTTCATTTTGGAACAAATTATAATTGGTTCGCAATTACCAATTTAATTTTTACAGATGTATTTATCTTGATCGTACAATTGATTGAGAAATATTAAACATATAACTTAAGCTAGATATTATTTTATTGTAAAAAATAAAGATGTTCTGTGTTTTAATGTTTGACATAATTACTATTTTTAAATTTTTTTATATTGATAGCAAAATCTTTTGTTTGTAGGGGTTGTTGAATATATTGATATGAATTCTTTTTTAAGTGCGGAAGAAACATGGACATATTATATATGTTTAAGTCGCAGTCTTAGTTAAAATTACGACTGTATACAGAAGCAAGTCTGCAGTTTCTTTGTTTACATTTCCCTTCAAATTCAAACATATTCCAAACACAATAAAAAAGAAATAATCGAATTTAAAAATAATGTGCACACTTGGATCATGTTCCATGTATTGTTACGTTTGAATTGCGAACTCGAGTTTTAATACCAGTCATAACACAATATATTTATGCATCAATAAGAAGAATAATTTGCAAAGTATACGTGTATAAGTAGTCACAGTAAATATAATAGGTGCCTATAACATATTTTGAACTGAAGGTCATCGTTTCGAGGCCACTGCACTCAATGAACGATTTTTGTCGTTTATTTATTTATGCCTTTGCACATTGCTTTTCAAAGTTCTAAGTTCCAGAGCAGACCTCGCACATTGATGCAATCGAAGATAGAACTCACGATACAAAAGTAAGCAAGACTCACAGAATTGTTTTTCTGTTCTGAAGGACCTGAGAATTCAGCAGCGAAATTCGTACCTTACAGTACTCGAAATTACGAGACGAGAACAACTTCATTTTTCGTTCTAAATTACTCATTATGGTTAATCAGGGACCAGAACCGTATCGAAATCGTAACCGAAAACCCTACCGGTATTCACTTTTTTATGAAACCGTACCAAAAACTGGATCCGATAATTTTTGTTTTAAAATAGGAAACAGAAAACCGAAACGAAGATTTTATTTATTCTGTAATCGAACCTATATTATTTCAGTTTTAAAACCGTAAATTTAAACCGGTATAAGTAAAGTACTGAACCGAATATAGTAAGAATACGAAGGATGAATATAAGTTATTAGTTTTTATATTTTTATAAAGTTGTAATCTTGACATCCGTAATATAAGTGGTAATAAGATCCACATGACGGTGTACATAGAAATTATTTTTGAAGATTGCAGAAAACAGAAATACAAATACTTTTAGAAAATTTACGAAATAATTACTTAAGAAAATTGGTTATTTCTCGTGCATTAAATTTAAGAGAAAAGTTATTTTGTCTCATCTGGAAAATTTGGTATAAAATGATTTTTCACATTTTACAGTATTACTAACTGTACCTACTATTTGTTTTTGTATTATGATAATTATTTATTTACATTAAAATAGGAAATTATTCACAGTTACAGTGAAGCGGACTTACAGAATACAGTCGACTTCGAATTATACGCACTCAGTTGTATTTTTTTGTTATTAATTCACACCAATAATATTGTAGATACAAATTAATTAAACACAGTATATATATATATATATATATATATATATATATATATATATATATATATATATATATATATATATATATATTGATACCTTTCTTAATGTAAAAGTAAAATAATATATTAATTATTTATGCTAAAGGAATGTGAAAAAGATTGGGAATTTCATAAGTAGTAATTTATAAAGAAATTAAAGAAATATAAATATTAATAGCGATATTTTTCATTAATGAAAGAACGCATAATATTGTGATATATCTAACTGTGAAAGATTTAAATTAATTATAAATATAAATAATTAATAAGATAATGAAATACGTAAGAAATAGAAAGTTGAACAGAATTGTTTAGGCAAGTAATTTTAATCTAGTGCAGAAGTGTTGGCACTCCTCAGAAATATTTTGCATAAATCGTAAAAAAATCGAAAAATGTTATAGTTCATAATATAAATCTTCTACATTATATTTACATTCACATTTCAATGAGATATCTCAACTTCTCAACCTACTGTGCTTCTATAAATAAATACATGCTTTTATTATTTGCTTTAACTTTTAAATGCTAGGCTTTGATATGATCACTTTTATTACCTACTCTTAGTTCTTTATTTCAGAATCTCAGATCGAAGGAAAAATTGAAGAAATAGTTGATACGAGTATTACTGCGATAACTCGTGCTACTTGTTGGTTTCATAAAATAAAATATATATTTACATTCTACATTCTGCAGTAACTGTTTGATTTTGACATTTCAATTATTTATGCACTCAAATACAGCTTATTTAACGAATGTTTATAATTAGCTACCTATTGTTCCCGGAAGATTTATTAGAAACTGGTTTAAATAAGTATAGTCGGCAACAGAAAAATAAATAGACGTTGAAATTAAATATACAGTATTCAATAAATAATGAACATGTTATTTATATAGTTTCACTCCTTGCAATAAACATAAAATATTACATGTGCGAAAGAAGTACTTTATATTTCGATATTTTTATCATTTTCGACATGTTCATATTTATAAAAATTACTGTATAAACAATGTTTGAAATTTTAAACAATTTCATAACAGGAAATAAATATCATTTACCGACAGTTTGTACTGAAATACAAACCACCCAGATGCATTTGTAGTTTTCGTTAGAGAAGCTAAAACATGTATAATATTTTATTACACGTGCATGTAAACGTGTAATGATTTTGATTGTTAAAATTGCGCATTAAGCGAATCTTTGAATCATGAATAGCAGAACGTTGAATAAATTAATAAAGCAACTTCTTCATAATTTTTAAAAATTAAAAAAAGTACAAAATGGGTGTAGGTGGCTCAGTGTTATCAAGTCGGACTGTGGATTTGAGAATTCGGGTTCGATTCTCACTGCCGACAAGCAATTTTCAGTAAATTAAATCTACCCCTGTGGCTCCCCCTCATCTAATGTCTTTGAGGGCCGTGATTTGACGGCTGGTACTTTACGCGAAGAAATATATCACTTACCGAGAATTACTACGGCAGAGTGTCACACCCAAATAAATAAATATATCTTCACGCATTTTACCCATTACTGGGTGTGGCATTCTGCCGTAGTAAATGATATATTTCTTCACATGAAGCGCGGTTGCCAGCCGTCAAATCACGGCCTCCAAAGATGTTAGTGGAGGTGGAACCACAGGGATAGTTTAAACTTGGTGAAAATTGTTTGTCCCCGGGACCTCAAATCCACAGTGATGATATATTTATTTATTTTATTTATATAAAAGGTACATATATTTATCAAAATATAGCTTTACTAAGATTTAAAATATATTAGTCACATAATACAGTGATGAATTTTAATTTTACAGATTGACGATACCATTTGGAGAGCCGAGGCAGAAACCGCAAAATCAGCATTCAAGTAAGTCACATTTATTAAAGTATCTATATGAACATTTGACATATTACACCATAAAAATAATTGTTAGGTGATTCGTGTTCTGACTAACACTAACCTGACTTAAACCTCGCGGTTGAAACTTCTTGAATTGCACCCAGTTTCGGCTGAACGTGAACTATTCTTAATTCCATGGCTGTTGCGATTATATGCGTTCGTACACCATAGATTGAACAGGGTCGTTTTGGTTAACCGTTTCCAATTTATTGGCATACGAGCTAAACAATGACAGATGTTTGAGACGCGTGCTTATTGCTTTTGTATGTATGTGTAGCTACGTAACTATGTATGTGAGACCGTATGCATGAGTATTAGTAAAGAGCAAAAGCGTGTTGTTAAATTAGCAGATGTAGAGTATTCTTCTGATTTATTAAACATTATTTAACAGCAAATGTAAATTGTTCGATGTATTACGCATTAAAACGCAATGAATTTCAAAAATTACAAGTGATTAATTGTTGTTTGCTTATTTAGATCTTGACAGATTTTTTGCAACTCAATGAGCGTGCAAAAAATAAAATAACACTTTAAATTTTCGCTATATATATTTATAAAAATATAAATAGGATTTAAGGAAAGTTTATTTTTGTTAAAATTCAATGTCTTTATAAAAAATTAAAAGGTAGAATTTTATATAAAATCTTTTATAAAGTATAAAGTCGATTAAGTGACATATGGACAAGACAAAGTCAGAATTTGTGGTTAAACTGGTTTCTTAACTTTGCGTTTATAAAAAAATTGCACAAAGAACCACATTTAACAAATATATATATATTTATATATTTGAACCAAACCGACGAACTTTTAAAATCACTGACTAATGAATAATAATAGGTTTGAAAATAAAGCAATTTGTTGTTTGCTGTAGCTCGTATGCACAATAAAGCCCTATAATGAAACAATGAAAGCTTGGTGAGTGTATTTTGATGCACTTGATCACAGAACGCACGTACTTGCAGAGAATTTTGCACTGATATTCGCGAAGAGGTTAACACGTTCAAAGTAACAAATGCCGGATAAACTGAAAACATATTCCACTCGTAAGCACTGGGTGCCTGCCAGCGAATGGCATTCCCTCGTTCGCTTGTGCTGTTCGTACTGTTCGTTCTCTGTTCGCCAGAATGGTTGTAGCACAACCGGCAGTAATAAACAATTTGAAGGCTGTTCAGTTTTCCAGTGATTGTCAAACACTCGTTCAGCAGTGCTAAACTAATACAAGGTTCTGTGAAAAGGTCTTTAGTTGCCATAAAAGTGTAGCAGTCTGACGGGGTCTTTCTATACTAGAGCGACTGACATATTTTTGCGGTTAATCATTTTTTTTGTTACGGTACTTCCTACAAGATTCTTATTTGACATTTATCGCGTTGGTTATTAATTTTAAGGAATACAATACTGGGAATTTACTGTACTAATACAGATTTATTAATAGTTCAAAAATATTTTTATAGTTCCTTTCTAGAAGATTTTATTGACTTGAATTTATGTTTTATGCTTGGATTATTCAGAAACATTTATCATAAGTTCATGAAGATATTGTTTAACTTTATAAATATATACTCTACTCAAAATTGTACTAGGATATTTTAATAATTGAATGTAAAATTAAAACTATAAATTATATACAAATATTTATATAGGTATTATTTTTCTTAGAAATATTTCAATATAATTTATATTAATTTTTATATTGGATCCTTTTGAAATACATATTTATAATATAATTTATAGTTTTAATTTTACATTCAATTTTTAAAATATCCTTGTACAATTTTGAGCAGTGTATATTATCAAATGATCTTAAATATAATAAAACTAACCCTAAATTGTATAATAATTATTTTTTAAGTTTTTAATACAGAGTTTCGCATTAAAATAATAAGTAGACAAAAGATTAAATTTGATATCTGATCAAATATGGCGTGATTATTTGATATTTATCTTCGGGCCACTGTTCACTATTTAAATTTGTTTTGTTTAATAAAAAAATATTTGTATTCATTATTCAGGATTATTGGACAAATACATTTTTAAGTGAAATTAAATATTTTTCGTAAAGCTGTCTTCATTCGTACTTGAAAAAAGCTTAAAATTACAGAAAGTACATAAAGTCTAAACAGTTAAAGTAAGTGTAAGATGTTAATATTTGTGGAATTAATATTTGTGGAATTAATATTTTAATATTAAAATTAATTTTACTTATTTAAAAATGCATTTCTGCTATGTTTAGAGATATAATATTATTATTGTTTATTATCAATTTAAATTTATTGCTCATTTTCGAGTGTTTCCACGAATAAATATAATTGAGAAATACTGTTTTATAAATAGTTCAAGTGGTATAATTTTGATAATTTATTAATATGAGCAGTTTTTACCATCACCATCAGATGATGCACTAGTCATATACTAGACATTCATAATTTATTGACGCTTTAAATACCTACTGTAAAACTATTAACTTTTTAGCTTCTAAAATAAATATATATATTACTCACGCCTTTTACCCATTACTGAGTGTGACCCTCTGTCGTAGCAGATCTCGGTAAGTGATATATTTTTTCGCGTAAAGTACAGTTACCAGTTGTCATATCACGGCCTCCAAAGATATTCGTGGAGGAGGAAACACAGGGGTAGTTTTAACGTGGTGAAGTCAGATTTTTCTTGTTTAATTCCAGCTCGAAGAACAATTAGTTAAACAAAATATAAATGTCGCTTATTTTTAATGTGTTAATGAATGATATTAATAATTATTGTGCTTTATTCATTATTTATATAGCAGTCAAAACAAAGATAACATAAATAAAGGTAGTACAACTAGGTTAAAATATCCCAATGTAATATATAGCTTATATATTGTTTTATATATTTATAAGTGTATATTTATTGCTAATTTTTACAATAATAATAATGATACGGTCATGTGATCGAATAATATCCATAAGATTTTAATTTCATATTACACATTTGTTTTAATTAAATTAATTATCTCAACTTCTTTTCAAATTATTGTAAAATAGCAAGACTTAAAATGAGCCAAAAACTGAAAAATTTACATTTGTTATTTTATGAAATACTCGTATATCTTTTTATAAACTCAAAATTTAAATTTTCTAAATCAATTGACAATCAATAATAAAGTTCACATATTAAAATACACTCCGCCGCAGTAAATCTCAGTAAGTGATTTTTTTTTCGTGAAGTTTGGTTACAAGCCGTCAAATCACGACCCACAAAGACGTTACTCCAGAGGAGTAGATTTAATTTGGTGAAAATTTTTATTATTTTTTGTAAATTAAATAAAAACTATAATTTCAGATTTATTCTGAATTATTACTAATAGAGGTATTTACAAAAGATAGTCACCGCCATTTCTTCAAATATTAGTATTTTTCTAATCTTATTAATAAATATTTTTCTGAATTAAAAAAAAACTAAAAATGTTTTAGCGGTTAATTTGTGTTATGAATCTGTTCTGTTGAAATTACATATTTTAGTTAATTTATTCCTTTTTAATTTTATGTAATTTTGGTATACATTTATAAAGAAAATTGTTCACATGCGTTAATGTGCCAATACTGCCAATTAATCACACGTTTTTTTCTGTTAATCAGGTATAAAATTGTTTTAACTTTCTTCCATTTTTTACGAAGTTGAAAACGAGATTTTTTTAATAAAATTAAATTTGTTTTACAGTTACGTATATATTTTTTGTGAATGCCATGTAAATTAACAAGACGAATTTTTTGTGGTAGCCTATATTTTTTGTTGATATTTCACGTAGTAAATATCGTTTACACTCTTGATATTTATAGCATGAAGTTATTAATAAATAATAAGTCATTTTTTTACATTTACGATAGGTATAATATATATTATTTTGACACATCCGGTATCAAAAAGTTCATATATTTCCTGCTGTCAAACATCCTAAATTATAGAAGAAAAATGCTTCAAATAAAAGAAGAGAAATAAGAAAATGAAATGAACATTTATAATATCGAAAGTGTCAAGATCTTTTGAAAATACTGGAGAAGTACTTTCCGATCATTTAAAAGTGTAATCATTGATGTATGATGATTTTTTTTAGAAACGTAGTTAAACATTACTTAATTTAAATCTCGAATACCAAACTAACATTTAAGCCAACCATTTGAAAGTGAATTGAACATAATTTTAAATTAATTAGCATCAAATGAAATGTTTTGTTAATGTTAAATGCTTTTCTATTGTTTCCATTACTTTAAATATTTATACCAATTAATTTCTCCTGCAATTAATTAAGATAAACAAAAGATAAGATACAAAAAAATGTACTTTTACTTGAGTATGTTTAAAATTAATAAATTAAGATAAAGAAATGTAAAGTAATGGTATTTGCTAGCTACTTCAGGAATGCATTTGACAAAAAGAAATTAAGTTACGAATATAAAACTAATAATTGACTATAAATATGCACTAATCAAACTAAGAGTTATGATTTTGATTAGAACATAGGTATGTAAACACTAAATACAACTTAAACTCTTTATAGCCGAAAAATAACGCAACATGGAATATAAAAATAACTAACATTCCTAATTGACAATTCATACTTTTCAATCTATCTTGAAAGATAAGAAACCAAATTCCTTAATTTATTATGAATTTAAATATTAACGAAAATATTCATAAGTATTTATTTTACTTCATGGGACGAAAATTGAATAATAATAATAATATGATGGCATTTAAGGACAAGAAGACACTTATTAACATAAAGAACAATTATAATAAATAGTTTAGTGATTACGAGCTAATGATAACAATTGAATTGTTGTACTTTGATACATTTTAAACTTCTGTTTTTAAAGTGGCTAGAGATATATTTCGAGAAATTGATATAAGTAATTATTTTAAAATATTAACAATTCATTTGTTATCGTATAAAACTTACGAAACAGTAGCGAGGCAAATTAAAAAAAAGTAAAATATGAAGAACAGTAAATATTTGAAGAAAATAATAATAGGTGAATATCTTTAGAGGGTGTTCGCATAAAGATACAGATATACGAAGATATAAACATACCTTGAAGTTGAAAAAATATCAACAATAGAATCAGCACAATTGAAGTGAAACGTTGGGCGACTTTGAGCACAAAACAATAGCAGACAAAACGTTAAAAACCACCCACAATATGAACATAACCAAGCAGAATCTGTCAGTAGTTGACCCGTGTTCAAAACTCACGGATTCGTTATTCGTTTCGAAACTGAACTCGTTGAACGCGAAACGGCGAAACGCGAGTACGATACGCGAACAGCGACAGCGACAGCGACAGCGAGCACAGTTACCAGCACCGGTGAAGAATGGCAGTGAGTTGCCGAACGAGTAAAGTCGAGCGGCGAACTGACGAAGTTGGGAACGGATGCCGATACGGCCTGTGCACTCGTGGTGCACTTGGCAGACTGGTCGTGGTCGTTGTTTGGTCACCGATCGCAAATCGAGAAGTTGCAGAGTTACTGCTTAAGCTTGTTGCTGTTGCGATGTTGATGTTGGAACTGCGAGTTCTGGAGGTTGGTTGGTTGCTTGGTTCTTGCTGTTGTTGCATGGCGGGAAGGTAATGTAAACAGTTTTCAATCCATTTACAAATGCAGTTCAAAAGCCCAGTCTACTTCTAGTTGTTCTAATCAAACTTCACGTCAAAACTCACGAAGATATATTATATAACAAACTTATTTTAGCTGTTTCTTTGTACTCACAGACATGGCTAGATATCATGTTAGTGGAGGAAATGTATATGCAATAAAATTACTAACACGAACGTCAAAATTGACGAACTTTTGTTTCTTTTCAACTTCGCACTTAAATTCTAAATTTAAATGAGCAGTAAATTAAATAAATGTCATCACGCCCTTTACCAAAGGGGGCCACAGTGGTGAAAATTGTTTTCCGCGATCTTATTGTTAAAAAAAAAACTTTCTGAACTCTTCCTTTTCTTTGTTCTCTTCTACATTTAAAAAAATATCAAATATGTCTTTAGATTTCGTAAAATCAAGTTCTATTTATTTAAAATAAATCCACAAAGGCAATTATTTCCATACATTTTGTAATAAATTAATTTTTCATTTTCACATAAAAAGTTTTTCCAAACAGCAATGACAATAACTACTAATGTCAAAAGTGAAAACTAATGAATATTATATATATATATATCGATTGACTTTTTTATTCTTTTATGTTTCTTTGTTGTCAGAAACGTAGGTTAAAACATTGGCAGATATAATATCCAGCAAATAACATTTTTAATACTTTTAAATATCAATATTGTTTTCTTGTAGAGAATATATAAAATATTCCAGTATTTCAAAAAATAAAGTTGCAAATATGAGATTTATTATTGGCCATGACAGAGTTGTTTGCAAATTCAAATCTGATCTTGAATCAAATAGGTTTTGTTTATAATTTCGCAAAATTATTGCACCTGAAGTATAATTTTTGGTGTGTTTGTTTTCAGTTTAACATATTAATAATATAACAACAATACAACAATGAATAATATTCATGAATAATATTTAATAATATTTAGACATGAATAATATTGATTCATTATTGAAACATTACATATCATAATTTTAAATAATAAAGTTATCATATTATTCATATGATAAATTGAAACTAATGGCACGAAAATGAGTATTTCATGTGAAGTGTAAATATTTTTATGAATTTAAAAAAAAATCTTTTTCATCCTAAATAAATATAGCATGTAATATTTGCCATTTATTTTTTTGTATTGAAACTCCCTATATATTGATAAGCTAAAGAAAAAAAATAGCATCGACTAGTTGGTCTAATCATCTAATCGTAAACAAATAACACCTTTTGTAAGAAGTGTGAGAATAACGAAACTTTTCCAACTAATACCTAGTATACGTATATTTATACAAATATTCACAAATGTTATAATTAGTATATCAGGCGCTAATGAACTAACTGTTTAAGCGACTTATTGTTAAAAAGGTTTGGTAAACAAATACCGTAAAATTACAATTGCTCTAAGATCCTCAACCTAAATAATTGTTGTAATAAAATATAAGTAGGCAACATTTTTCTGATTTTTGTATACATTCTTTGTTTTAAAGGGTGTGCAGGTCCATAGTATCGAGTCGGCGTGTGGATTTGAAAACCCGAGTTCGATTCCCACAGCCGACAAACAATTTTCACCACATTAAAAATACCTCTGTAGCCACCTCCATTTACATTTTTGGGACCGTGACTTGACAGCGTGCGCAGAGATATATCACTTATTGATGATATATTTATTTAGTTATGATTTTAAAAATGAATGTCTATATATGAGAAGTAAAAAAAACATAAAGGCATTTTGAATTTTTAAATTAAGAAAATATTCGTGTTCTTTTGTATTCCATTTTGGTTTTACGTAAAAGGTGAAACAAATTGGCTATGAATGATTTTTTCGTAAGATTTGTGTTCTTTATGCTTTTAAGATTGTTATTTCGTTCCAAGAATGTTTTAAAATACGCATAATCACATTGCCTAGGTCAGTTTTTAAAAACTTAAATAACGGTAAGAAAACAAGAAAGGAAAAAAGAGCATCTCAATTTAGAATTACGAATAGTTCCTGCCTCACAATTAATTGCAATGCATCTATCACTGTGGTCCTTCATCCGCTAACCGTCAGATTTTTTGCTGTTCAAGCTTAAAGACTTTTTTGAATAGCTACAATTTTGCAACGATTAAGGAAATTATTCATGACACGACACAGGAACTATTAGCAATTCCATGAGAACTATTTCAGGAATGCTTCCTTCAATTTTATAGCCATTCAGAGGGAATTTTTTTAAAAGATGTTAAAATTAAAGTTATATAGTTTGGAACCGCGGTTTGAATGTTCTCCAGCCTTCTAAATACATAACAATAGGCGTTAACTACTGCTAGTTTACATTGTACACTCAAAATGAAAAATCCGTTATTGGTAAAACATAATTATGCTATCAAATCGGCAATAAGAAAAGAATGGCAACAATTTGTTTAACATTTGAATTTAATTAATTTTTTAAGTTATTTATGTCGATAAATTACAAACTCGAAAAAGTATTTATATCCGTAAAGCTGAAATAATACGCATTTTTGAAAATCAAAATACACCCCGTAGAATTATTTATCGGACAATTGTTGAATGTGAACAAGGTATTCCTTGTATGAAGGTTTCCAAAAGTGGAAGACCTAGAATTTGTACCAAATCAAGAGCCAAAGCACTGCTAATAACTGACTTGGTACATCAGTAAGAAAACTGGCACACCAATATCGAACATCTAAGAACACCACATCGCGGGAACTATCACGGAATACGTTCGCTGTGAGTACTGCCAGAACTAATTATGAGGCAAGGAGCCCTGTTAGGTATATGTGTGCTACTTTCAATCAAATAAACCTACAATTGTATAATATAGATATTTTTTGTGATACTTTGCGTATATTTAAGGACAAATTATTTAGGAATTTTCTGTTTGATATGGAACACAAATAGTTGTTAATTTTGTTAAATCACAGCTTCATACTTTTTTGATTAATTAATTTATACTTGTTTTGTTATATATGGTAACGTATGTTTTGTTGTTATTTTTTGTATTGTTTTATCATATGCCTTCTGTAATTGGGACTTTGTCCTGTAGAGAGCTTAATAAATAAATAAATAAATAAATAAATAAATAAATAAATAAATAAATAAATAAATAAATAAATAAATAAATAAATAAATAAATAAATAAATAAATAAATAGTCAAAAATACAGATAAAGAACTAGTATCCCGATATGTTCAAAATTGACTAGAAGACCGAAATGTACCAATTATTCTAACCTTCCCCGGCACGTTGTATAGAAGATTGTTGGGATATTTTATCTCGAAACTATCATCTTTGGGAGTCGTGTTTTGACGGCTGGTAACTGTACTTCTTGCAAAGAAATATATCACTTACCGAGATTTGTTACGGCAGAATGCCACACCCAGTAATGGGTAAAAGGGGTGATGATATATTTATTTATAAACCATTGATCGTAACCGAACCCCAAAATTTTTCGGTTTGAGTTTCTGTTTGGAACAAAATATTAAGAAAGGGATAATGCAGCGGTTCTGAACCTTTTTTATCAATGTGCCCCTTGGCTTCACTGTTAAGCATCATGTACCTTTGTCAATTGGCAATATATTTTTTTTTTAATTAATAAACGGGATTATGACTTATACATTTAAAAAAAAAAGTTATATTTAAGTAATATTTATTTATTTAGCCCTTTGTACAAGTATCACGTATACCTGCAGAAACTTCACGTACCCTTTGAGGGTTCATGGATTCCTGGTGTAATGTCATTATAAATGTCAAATTTGATAAACTTTTAAATTAATATTGTATATAGTTAATTATTTTTAATTTATATATATATATATATAATTTTGTAGTACTTTAATTTGAAGTGTTATATGTAAATTACTCTAGTGATATTTCTTCAAGGAATGAAAAGTTACGTTTTTCAATTTAAACGTCATTTGAGAACTCATTAGGTTTCTAAATAATCTACGGTCTACGGCACTGGATTTGTAAAGTATAAATGTGATATTTACCGGGATATGCTTCACGGTAGACTTGCCACCCCCGAATCCAGGAAATGACGTAATGATTATTATTCATTTGTTGAAAATACTTTAATGAGTACAAAAAGGTAATTACAACTATGATAAAAGTTATCATTTAAGCAAGCAACATTAAAGATTAGTAGTAATATATTAAATAATTGCACATATATAAAATAAAATGTAAATATAAGTACGTGAGATTCTTTGACAGTTATATGCGATAATATTTGCAAGTGGCGGTGTATTTGCAATATGATAGCTTATCAGAGATTAATGATTTTGAGAATATCATATTTGCAATTTTCCCACCTTCTAATTCTGCAATATGTAATATTTATTTTCAACATTTCCTTTTATATAATTTCTCATTATGTTTATACTTTTTTTGTTAAGAGAAAAATAGTTGTAATTAAGTATTTATTCATAACTATTCGTTTTAATTTAATTTTGTTTTTGCTACAAACCGCATGAATTATGAATTTAATTATAAAAAAAAATTGCGTTATATACACAGGATAGAACTAGCCCAATAACCATTCAAACATCAAAATAATTTGACATTTAGTCCATTACATATGTCAATACTTTATGCAACTTCAAATATTTATATTTTTATTTCAATGCAGAATTAAATTGTGTATAATTAACATTAGAAGTATATTTGTGTAACTAAATTCTCGTGTTAAACATTTATGACTCGCTTTTTAATTATCATCCTGAATTATGGCAATTAAACTTTTATACTAAAAAAGAGTTATTACGGGCCTGACCTTAACATTAATTACCATCCTCATTTCCTAACAACAACATTTTAAAATAACAACCAATAAAAATATTTGCAAAGAACAATTTAATCAATTATTACAAAACTCAGGTAACACCACAAAAAATAAAAAATCTAAATCAAAAACTGTGACAAAAACAAAGTGAAAATACAACTCACCATTTTTCTGGTTCACTGATTCGTTTTCACAGATCATCGCAAAATTTTCTTGCGAACTGATAGCATTTTCGTTTGCAGAATTATTAATTAATATTCTCTTATCACCAGCGTAATGAAGCGGCTCTTGCATATCGTCGTTATCATTTGATTTAGTAACGGATAATGTTGGATACTGCTTATCTTCTTCCTTCTGTGATAAGCTATTGTTACCTGCTTTAGGAATGGTGGCAATGTTGGCTTCATCATATCTGTAACAATTAAATTGGTATTATTTATTATTGATTTCAACGAGATTACATTTATTTTGGGCGAATAATCACTTGTTATTAAATTTTATTGTATCTACTAAACACATTATAAACAATATTTTATGATTCACAATAATACAAATATTTAAGATTAAGAATTACTATATAACAATTATCAATAACCTTTAGACTTTAAATTTTCGGACAATAATGTTAATGCTACTATTTCATACAATAAAATAAATTAATAAAAATCATTTCACATTTTGTCTACCTTTGTAATATTTAGGGTAGTAATAAAAATATTGGTATATTTATATATGTATATAGGGTCTCATTTCCGAGGAGCTATTATTATTCTATAAACTTCTAAACTAATAAGTTGCGAATTCGATTAAATGTAACTTTTTGTGTACAATTGAAGAGCCTTAAAATACCCATAGGTTACCACATATTGGCGAAAAGTCATTTAGAAAATGACTGGATATCAAGAAAAATTTCAAATAATAAAAGTAAGAACTAGTAGCCTCTACAGGAGCCACAGAAGTGATGAAAATTGTTTGCAGGTTGTAGGAATTGAACCCGGGTTCTTAAATCTACATTCCGACTTGATACCACTGTGCATAGATTTTTATATTTGATTATTTTCATTTATAATGTTAGTTATTCTTGTGAAAACAGCAAGTCGCATTCCATTTATTGCCATTATACCAGTTTAAATAAATCCGCATAATTAACTGAAATGAATAAACTGATTGACCTAGGAAGGTAAATTACTTCAAGTTGAATCTTTAATCAGTAAATCTAGTAGTAGTGGTAAAGTAAGCGAAGTAACCTAGTTAAATAAGTGATCTGTTTTAGTTAAATCTGATCCAAATGGCAAATGGAATATGCTTGTTGTAGCATTAACAAATATGTAGAAAGATAGGCAAGCGTGCGAGCACTAACGTAGCGTATAAACTGTGATTTGACTTTACCGTTTTCTGTTGGAATTGGTCAGTTATATTTACTTAAAATACTAAAGAACAGATGGCGCTGTATCTTCCGAAAAAATATGCACTATGGCTGGTAGCACAAGCTCTGTTTTTGCCTGTTTTAAGAGCAGTGTTTTTGGGTGTATTACCTATCTCTAACATGTTAAAACCGTGCTCTTAGAACACCCAAAAACAGAGCTTGTGCTACCAGCCTTTGTGAAGACTTAAAGGCTTGTCTATCCTTAGCTTAATGTCGTTTATTTATGGTACCTATTTTCATATCATCTTGTATATAAGGCATTGTATATTTTCCGCTTATCAAGTCAGCCTGTGAATTTGAGAACCTGGGTTCTGTTCTTACAGTCGACAAATAATTTTCATCACATTAAACTAACCTTGTGGCTCTCCCTCCACTAACATCTTTGGGGGCCATGATTTGACGGCTTCAAGCGAAGAAATATGTCACTTACCGAGATCTGCTACGGCAGTAATAGGTTTTTTTCCTTAACATCGAAATTAATCAACTATTGTATTATGGTTTGTTTGAGTTATTTCTTTTTTATTTTTTGTCTTTCAATTTTTTTTTTTACATATTTATACAGCATGATTATTACAAAAAAATTAAGTAAATAAATATATCATCATGTTTTTTACCCATTACTGGGTGTGGCACTCTTTCGTAGCAGATCTTGGTAAGTGATATATTTCTTCGCGTGAAATGCGGTTACCTGCCGTTAAATCACGGACTCAAAGATGTTATTTGAGAAGGAACCACAGGGGTAGTTTTAAATGTGGTGAAAATTGTTTGTCGGCTGTTGGAATCGAACCTGAGTTCTCAAAACTACAGGCCGACTCAATACCACTGAGTTATTTACCCCAAAAGTTAAGGATATATATTATAACAACGCAAAAAACATTTTTTTTAAATTAACAAAAATAATTGCACATTACTTGAAACAAACATTTTTCGTACCACTAGTCTGATAGGTTACAGTAATAAATACAAATTAGTAAACATTGAAAGAACTGTTACACAATTTTAATTAAATTAATTTTAATGTTTCCTAATTTTTATTCATTACTGTAACCTATCAATCCAGTGGCACAAAAGATATTTGCTACAAGTGATGTGCAATTATTTTTTGCAAATTTTGAACAAAAAATTGAGTTGTGTTCAGTATGTCAAAAAATATATACCCTTTAATTTTTATACAATAATTTTAAAACATCCTGTACATTTAAGTAAGCAATTATTTTAAACCCCAAACTTAGAATGTGTCGTACGGGACTATAATGCAATAAACATATATTTGTGTCTAATATGTAATTATTTTCATGTTTAGTAATGCTACATGATGTTGGTTATTTTATGTGCAGTAATTATTTAAATGTCGTTTACCTATATGGCCTTAGGTTCAGAACCGCTATGTAACAAAAGAATCTAGTTATGTAAATGCACAAGAACAATAATTTAATGTATGATGAATACAAATTTAAAAAAATGTAAATAGTCCTAGTGGACAGAAGCTATTACAGATAATTTACATTTTAATTTATATTTCAATTTAAAAATAACGAGTACACGTTACATTTATTGCAAATGGGTACAGTTAGCCACGCTACTGTACTAACAAAGGAATATACATTGTTGTTAACACAGTAGCATAATTTGCTTATTTCGATGCAATTTAGCAATGTAACTGTGCTTTGTACGTGGCACAATATTGCCTTCAAGTATTTGCATATTATTTAATATCATCCTAATTTGAAAATATAATTTATTAATCTCGAAGTTAGCGGTTTATGTTTCTGCTACCGTACTGTTTTATTACTTTAGCAAATACGAGTATGTAGGTTTCATATGTAAGAATCTACAATAATATTAATCATGTAATTTTATTGCGTGTCATCATGTTGTTCTAATTTTGGTTTGTATTAAAAATAATTGTCTTTAGTTTTATTTTTCAGGCTACGTTCTTCTTTGGATTTAGGATTTTGTAAAGTTAATTATTTTAATTGCAATCTTACCCTAAAATTGGGGAAATGGTGTTTATGTAAATATTAAAAATTACCTTGAAATGAAAACAATGCAATGCAAGTGATATATTTTTTTGTAAAATGATGTAAGAGAAATTAAAACTAAAATATTTCGTGAAACATTGTACGAAAATAATTTGTACATAGTTTGGTAATTCTAACCTAGAACTGAATAGAATGAAGGTCATACGATTATAACAATAAAATTAGCCGCGAATTTAAAATGTAGATTAGATTTTGTGTGAAACTACATCCGAATTTCAAGAGCAACTGAATTATTTCCAATATTTAAATGATTCACTATACATATATTTGCATATTTCCGCATTAAAATCACAATTGGATGAAATTTTAATATTTTACCAATTATTTAGTAACATCAATTAACATGATAATTAGCATCTATAATTTGCATGCAAAACAGTAAAAATGAAATTTCTCACCTTGATTTGTTGTTTTCTAAAGAATCCATTTCTTCTTCGCTCTCCCCAATTGTCGCTAGCTGATTATGCAATGACCAACTCGAACAAGAAAGAATTTTATCGCACTCATTGTTATTGCACTCAATATAGTCACTCGAGTTCGGATATAAATAGTTAAAATCATCCGAATGATGATTGTATTTCATCAAACACAAGTTATGATACTCAGAATCTTCTTTCTTCATTTGAAGATCAGGATCGGAAAATGAATATCGCATTTCGGACATAGGAGATTTAGGAAGGATTTTGGGAACAAAATTCACCAACCGAGGAAGATTAAAGTCTACAGTATCTGTAGAATCATCGACATCTTCAATTGGACCTAAAGATTCCAATATTTCTTCAGGTTCAACTTTCTTCTTGGCATAACATTTTCTTGGGACAGGTTTTGGAACTTTTATTTCTTCAACGATTCTATGCTCAAATTCTTCAGCATCATCATTGTTAATTTCCTTGTGTTCTGAAATTCCATTTGTAAATGGATTTTCATTGTGGTTAGTTATTGTACTAACATCTTCATTTCCATAACTGAGAGGAGCATCTTGAAAGTTAGCAGGAGGTGTTAAAGAAGTCTTTTCACAGTCTGAAATCCTGTTTTCTAAATTGTTAGATTGTTCATATTCACGAAGTATGTCATGTGAAGAGACAAATCTGGTGAATAGAAAATCATCGTTTGGTTGAATATCTGCAGCGTATTCCATTTCTAGCATTTCAAAAGGATTAACAACTTTGGAAAGATCCATTTGCTTTTGAACTGCTGTAGGAGTTGAAGGAATACTGTCAGAAGCTATTGAACTAGGGTTACTGGTTAGGAAAATTGAACTATACTTATCGATAACTGTTGAAATAGTACTTCCAGTATCATCAGATTCACTCTCTGTTTTAATTCCATACTCAAGTTCTTGAGCCAGAAGATCTAGATACACTTCTGCATCTGGAGGACCGGAACTTACATCGGATAGTTTTCTGTCTCTTGATGGAACTTTGGGAGGAACGTCTAAATGTTGACGCGTTCTTGGAGCACTTTTAGGATACTGCACTTTTAAAGTGGTTTTAGATATAATTTGATTGTCAACATCAATGATATCAATTGAGGGTTGAGGGATGTTAGTAGAATTTTTATCTTTTAATAATCTTCTTGATAATTTTCTTGGTGGAATTGGAGGAGGCGGAGGAGGACCTCGTTTCTTCTCAGCTGACTCTTCTGATGATAAATCTTCATCGGAATTTAGTGGCAACGTTGTATCAGCAACAAATTCATCATTTTTAAGATTGAAATGTTTTACCAACAATTGAATAACGACGTTAGAATCTTTAAGACATCTAACACAATCAATTCTTGTCATATTATTTACTGCATAGGAATCAATTTTGAGAATTTCATCTCCTTCGACAAGATTTCCCCATGAGCATTTTACCCGAGAAGCAGGGCTATCGGAAGCACATGATTGGATGAATAATCTTCGAACGCTTTCAGTTGTTTTTGTGCCTCCTTCGAACTTCAAACCAAACCCTAATCTTTCTCCTGGAAGTCTGTATACAAGAACTTCTTCTACAACTTCATTACTTGGCATTGCTTCATTGGCCACTTCATCTCCGATGGTAAGGACTGTTACGAAACCGTTTTGGGAATTTTCGGCGGCGTTGATATTTTCGAAAACGACATTTTCGTAATTTTTTTCTATACCTACTGATACAACTGTTACAAATTGATCCTTATCTTTTGAAAGTGATTCTGTTGTAGTACTTTCAGTACTATCTTGCTTTAATACTTCCATTTTTTGGTGTGTTCATAGATGATTTTTATTTCATGTTGGAAGTCTGAAACAAAATGAATGAATACAATTGTATATTGTAAACATAATAATAGGATTAACTATTTAGATTGTACAATATATAAATGAATGTCGCATATGGAACAAAATATGCAAGGTTATTGATACTCAGAGGTGGATTCGCCCAACAAGTCAAGAGAAAATTTTCTTGTTTGAGCACAATTACGAACGTAAATTACGTTAAATCGGCGAGCTAATGATCAAACTAATATATAATTATTTCTGTGACACAAATTTCGTTTATTATTGAGTTTTACTTTAATTTTTCCCTAATTTTGTTAGTTATTTTGTAGCTAACAGAAATTATTAGGTCACTGTAAAAAAGTTAATTATTATCTTTGTACAATATTTTTAAAAGACAAAAAAAAAACAAATAAACCTTATTATTTACAAATAACAACGCTATAAATGAGACTTAACCCAAAAAGCTTTTAAAACATGTGCGATAACAAATTAATTCATTAATAAAACAAATCGTCTGCAGATGTAGCTGTATACGAAGCTAACCTCATTTTGCTGACATTAACTAGCGTGAATGTAGACACAAACAATCACAGCGAACTTCAATATTTAGCTACAGAAAGTGTGACGTCACTCTACATAGTGTTTTTCAAATAACCTCCAACATAGGTTTGGATTGAGTGCTGCCATTCACAAGGATATTTTAGAAGTGCAAAGTTAAACTACATATTAATGCCTTATAGGGCAAAACCTACTTAATTTAAAAGGCATTTATGTATTTGTGGCTTGCGTAATAAGATATGAAGGAAATATGCAATTTAATTTCTAAACCAGTTTTTTTTTTTAAATTATCATGGATTTGGTTTCGAATCTTTATGCAACATTTAATTTCTTATTTTATGTAAGGCTTGGTTTTCTACGGAATCGATTTGTAAAATAAATGTTTATATAAAATATATATAGGTATATCAAAATTTGTAAATAAAAAATTATTATTATCTTACTTGTTAAACAATGAATATTTTAACGTTCTATGTATGTAATTTTTCGTAAATAAATATTTGTAATTCTTTAATCATTGCAAAAAAGTTTGGTTTTTATCGATAAATGTTATTTAAAAGTAATTGACATTTGAGATGTGCTAAATATATGCTTCTAAAAAATACAATGGAATTTATGAATGTATAATGAGAAATAAGGAATGTGTATAATTATATTTTTTATTATTTCCTTAAATGTTACGTTAATTTCGATATCGAATGGTTATATGATCTTTTTATTAACACAAATTTAAATGATGTGAAAGTACGCAAAAATGACAAAATTTGCGGATATGAAATCTTGTCAAATTTGTAATAATGTCACTGATTTTTTCTCCATGCATATATTTTCAAAACGATAAAGTTTCTATAAAGTAAAAGTTCCTGAGAATATTCCAATACTAAAGAAATAAACTTAGAACTAGAAACCTACTTATTTATAAAATGCCAGGACGCGATTTTCTGACTTATTAAATTCATAACGACATCTAGATACATATTTCGAGCAGTTGAATTATTTGTTTACATGTAATGGAAATGATTTTTTATATCGAGCTCGCATTGAGACACGCTACACTATATGTGGTTTTTTGTTAAGTAACGGTAAAGCGATAGAATACTACGTATTGCAAAAGACTTGAATCATGTATATGGTAATTTTTCAACACAACCAATTTAACCTCCTGTCAATGAAACCAAAGCAAATAAACCATCAACCACTGACAAATAACATCCAAATAAATAAATCCTCACGTGAATAATAACAAACAAACAGGTTACAGGCATCAGCAACAGCAACGAGAACCAAAATTAGGGCATCGCCGAAACCATCATGAAAACATGAAATGCACTTACAATTTAAAGTTGTGATGCACAGAAATCCTTGGTTACGTTTTGTACACTCGAAATACACGCACAGAACAGTATGTCACACGAAATTTCAGTCACTTTAAACGCGAAATCTGTCCACAACACAACAGTGAGCCAGACGTGAGACGAGAGTCGGTGTGTCGGTCCAGCAATGCATAACTGTTACTCGGTCGCTGAGTGAGCCGAGCTACGGCAGCGAGGCAGCGTGTGCCCGAGGCGCGAGAACGCTTGAACGCTTGAATATGAGATGGAGAAGGGACGGACCGCGGACCGCGGACCGCGGTTTACGTTTGCATTCGTGTTCGTGAGAACTAGAAAAACCAAATACTAGGCTAAAGAGGCAGCACACCAAACACAAACACTGTTCTCAAATGTCTTTCAACAGACATCAGCCTCAGAGGTGTTGGCTCGTTGCTCGTTGCTCGTTGCTCGTTCATTGTAAACGTGGATGATAGCTCCGCAATTTTCTGGAAATACAGTTCGGATTTTGAACTCACCAGGACTGGCCTCATACTTTTTTACATTTTTCAACTTTCAACGAAATTATAAAACATTTCTTTTTCACAATCAACATCTTTGGAGATCATAATTTCACCTTTCCACACAAAAATATGTACTATAAACAGAGAATCTTATTCGTGGTATGTCTACAGCAAACGCTACACAAAATTTGCTCTCTTTTCCAGTTTTTCCTGTTTGATAGAATTTTCTATCTCTCTAATTTCCGCATGTTCATTTAATAATTAAAAATACTTACTGAGATTTGCTATGCATGCGTAAAATGGCATATTGCTATATTTGTCTTATTTTAAAAAAAATTAGTTCAGTGAATTTAAATCTAAAATATATCATCATGTCTTTTACCCATTACTAGCTGTGGTACTCTGCCGTAGCAGATCTCGGTAAGTGAAATATGTCTTCGCTTGAAGCCGTCAAATCACGGTCCCCGAAGATGTTAGTGGAGGAAGAGCCAGAAAGATAGTTTAAATGTGGTGAAAATTGTTTGTCGGCTGTGGAAATCGAACTCGGATTCTCAAATCCAGAGGCCGACTCGATACCTTTGAGCCACCTACCCCATAAAATAAATAATAATAGTTTTAATATTTACGAGGAAACAATTGAACGAATCAATCTTGTACTTTCTAAATCGTAAACCATCAAACCATAGTGCCTAATTTTTTATAAATATTTGACAGGAAAGAACATGAAAATTTCTTGTTTATCAAGCTCTATTATTAATCAAAAGTATGTGATAGTTTTTTATCCAAATTTTAATCGTTAGTAATAATTGTCGTGGTCACACTTTTCTCTCGTTAAAAATGAAAAGGTCAAATAGTTAAAAATATCGCATCTAACATACTAACCAAAAATATATACATGAGCATTTTCACCTATGATTCATCGGTAGCTCTCATCCTTGAGTTTTCTCTACAATACTTATTTCCGAGTTTTATATAAAAAGTTAAGTTGAAATTCATGTCGTTCTAAAGATATTTATTTTTATGCTTTAAATAATCGAAAATAATTATACACACGTCATTGTATGCTAATACTTATAAATATTACTGCAATGTAGTCATTCCTATTATTTTTAGATTAAGTTTATTAATATTGTATCTCAATTTTTTATTTGATTTGTGCTTAAGTCATTATTCAAATTTTTTATTCAGCCTATCTTCGACATTTTATCAATCTTATTTTTATTAATATTTTTAACTCTTATTTATATAAGAAATCATTAATAATAATTATATATTGAATTAGATCTGTCATTTATATGATTAGTAGCATTTTTTTATGACTATATTTAATTTATATTAATTTGTAATCGAGTTCGTTGCTTTCCTAATCGTTGAAGTTACCGTATAGGAAATTGTTTTATTTGATGAGTGCTGCTGTGTTGTATGAATATTCCACTTCCTTTAGTAAAAAAAATATTTTTAGCTATTAATTAATAACTTTAATTTATGTAATTAATTAAAAAGTCTAATTTTATTTCTGTGTTGTGTTAAATTACCATTTATTTTGTATTTATTGTTCAATACAATTTAAATTGTTTCTTAATTTATTGCATGCATATTAATTATGCAAATATGAATATTTTTAATTTTAATATGTATTGAAATATCCATATGAATGTCAATGATATGACTGCTTATTTCAAAATAAAATTTAAAGAGTAATATTAATGACAAAAATGTTTAATTAATAGATTATAAGATTAGGAACTACTAACATGAATTTGCGTTAGTTTCTAATTATGAAATTACTCAAGGCTCAGCCATACATCCAAGGGTGTCACAATTTGACAGCTGTAATATGAAATTATAAATGTTTAATTCCGGTTACAATTTTTAGTTAGTTCATATTATTATTAAAAATCGAGAACCAAGTTATTTTTTTGTAAAGCTTGAAGCATGTATTCTGCGAATGATTCGCATTGCAAGTTAAAATTAATATAAATTTTATTGATGAACAGATCGAATAATATTGAATATTTTAGGTGGCATTATTTCCACGCCAGTAGAAGGATATTATTTACTCTAGATATGTATAATGTTTTTTTTTAATTGACAACTGTAAAAAATTGTAAAGAATGTATTAATTTTTCACATGACCTTTATTTCACACACACACAAATATACATTGTTAAATTTATTATAGTTTAATATTTAATTACATTCAACATTTTCCATAGAATATCCAACAATTATTAAAAAAAAATGAATCCGGTCCTTCCCAGCATTCCAACATTCACAACAATAATTTTTCATAGGTTATTATTTGAATGAATATAAGGAATGCAGATATTCATTCGCTGAACACTGTTGTCTATATCATATAGCTGTGGCTGTATCGTGTATCTTTCTCTCGTTTTGACCTCGTATTTATTCATTTGTTCAGTGGCATATTGCGTGTCCCCTCCCCCGCGCCTGTCATTGGCATGGCACACTACGACTGCGATTCATTTGCGATCGCAGCACGGTAAATGTTCCGTATTACAGTATTGCGAATAGCTTTACCATTCTGTCATTCGGAATCGCATAATGGCCTATTGTGAATTTGCTAGGACGTTAGAAGGAAGTCGACTGCTAATTTGGTAGATTGATTTCATCGATAATTGATTTGCGATTTTTAGGGAAATTCCTCTGTATTTTTTTGCTGTTTACTACTCATTTATTTATTTGCTGAAATTATAAACTAGTTATAACTTAAATGTACTTTTGCTGTCAAAATTTGAACTGTACAAGAATAATTTTAGGCTGAATACGACCCTTAAAAATATACCTGTTGTGACCATCGTTAAGCGATTTGGGATAGCCGCACTAGTAGATTTCATTGTAGTTATATGGGACAGGGACGTTTAATCGTTTTATACCGATCCCTCGGGTTTAAAATGAAAATACTATAACGAAAATTACGCATATACAGCTTGCTTCAAAATTATTGCAAAAAAATTTGATGTACTAAATACAACTTAAAAAGAATTTTTCCGAAATTCGCAAAAACAACTCTACATTACTTGAAGCAAACATTTTTCGAGGTATTCGATTGATAGGTTACAGTAATGAATAAAAATTAGTATTAGTAAACATATTCTAATTTGAAACGTGACATTGCATGTCTTTCGCCAATTTGTTATAAAAAATTGTAATCCGAACCAACCCGAACCAGATGGGTATCCAACCCGATGGATACCCGATCGATAAATAACAAACCCGACGGATACCCAATCTTCAATTCTTCCGGAGGCTATATCTCAAAAACTTATTTAAGCGATTTATTTTTTAAAATAAAACAAATAAAATTTTAAATATAATTAAAATTAAATTTCTTTGCAGTTCTCCAAATTTGAAAAGTGGTTAAAGTTACATTCTTTAATTTGAGATATCCATAAATTTAATTGTCGGATTGTTTATCTCTGCCTTATACCAATTATTGAATGTGGCATTGCGCCGTTTGAAATATATTTATTCGCGTCAAGTGCGTTTACCAGCCGTAGAATCACGGCCTTCAAAGGAAACAACAGGAGTAAATTTAATGTGGATATCGAGTCCTGGTTCTCACATTTTGCTCTTGACATGTATCTCAATTTTCTTTAATTCTACTGGTAAATTCTGAATTAAACAAAATTAAATTTTAATTTAAGAACGCTTATAGATTCACATCCACGAATATGTAATATATGAGAAAATAGCTGACATACCCAAGAATGCTGATATATTTATTGACATACTTTTTATCGTGTTTACTCAGCTGTTATTCCCGACGTAAAGATATCAATGAAGGGTGAATCAAACTGTGAAAGGATCGAAACCGTTAGGACCTTAGTTTAAACAAAAGTGCTGTTAACTGTCTTTTGATATTTAAATTAGTTTTTTATTTTTAGTAACTTAATTTCATATACAGCAAAATGTTGTAAAGTGTGTTATTGATGTCGTCTCACGTGCGTTAAATTGAATATCTAATCAAATCTAGAACTGTAACTAATAAATTATTGCAGAAATGTAACAAAGTATTAATTAACAAGAAAATGGAAACTACTGTTGACAATTATCAGAAACCAGAAAGAGAAATATATATATAATAAAATATCAGAAACAGTATTAATTGTGCATATTCTGTAATTTACACTACCTATAGCTTATAACGGTAATTTAAAGATATATGTGCCGTGATCGCGTAGTGGTACAGCTCTGCAGCTTCGCAGTCGACGTCTCGATTCTCGATGGCTTTGTTTATTCTGCGTTGTCATTGGCGCAGACAAGGGGCATTTTTTTTTTAAGAAAATGAATTCATTACTTAAATATATTGTATTAATAGGGTAGGTGGTTCAGTGGTATCTAGTCGGACTGTGTATTTGAGAACGCGGGTTCGAATTCCATAGTCAACAGTTTTAGTATCGTTAAAAATTGGCTAATAGGTCAAATCGAATACGGGGAATTCAATGCCGTTGACCGCATTATCATATTTTTTCTAGTTTTTGAAATATAGCCTCCGGAAGGGTTGAACTTTTCAAACATTTGTCAACATCAGATTTTCAATTTTCCCGAGGCTATAGCTCAAAAACTAAGCAAGGTATTTATGAATATACGAGTAGATTTAAATAAATTGTACCTATTGAAATACTACTTATTCCTTGTAACATTAACTTCAATCAAGTAGGACAGATATATAATCGAATTGGATTGGATATCCATCAGGTCGGATCGGGTTGGATATCCATCGGGCCGGATCGGGTTGGATACGTACAATATAACATGTTTCATTTATAATAACTATAATAATTTGTTTTAAATAGTATATAAAATGTTCAGATACCAATTTTAGACTCAATTACTGTATGTTTCATTTTAAACCTGCAAATGCAGACTTATATACCAACCTTTTCCAAAAATATAAAAACTAAATATTTTCGGAGCTAAAAACTACACCTAATGAAAATATTATTAACAATGTAAACTAGAATGTTTATTCTGGATTGTAATGCAATAATAAATATTTACAAAAATTTGTTAGTATTACATTTAATTAAATTTAATAAAACGAATGAAGTTATTTGGGTTTCCTAATAATTTCTCAAACTTGGGTTCCATATTAGTGGTAGCTATTTTAAAATCGCTTCTAAATGTTCATCTGTTAACCTGGATCTTGTTGGGCTTTTATTGCAGTTCATGAGTGAGAAGGTGTGTTCATAAATATATGTCGAACCAAATATGACGAACATTTTCATCGCAAGTGCTCTTAAGTTACTAATGTAGCAGTTATTTGGTTCTTGAGAAATATTCGATGACAATTTTTTCATTTATGTTTTTGGAAAATAGGTTGTTTTCTTTCAAATAAATTTAAGATTTGTACTAAATCATGAGCATGTATCCTTGCAAGATTTGATGAAAATCATTGAAATTAGTTAATATATAAATATCGTTCGCGAACCGTATAAAAGTATCAGGCGAGCAGTAATTTGGACATGGGTAGCCCTAGATAGATCTTCAGGAACTTCCAGGAGTTCACGGACCACAGTTTGAGAAACGATGGTTATACATTTTTTTTTCTGTCACCAAAACGATAAAAAATCATCCTACGCGAATGAATCTCAGTTCTCAGCACAACTTTGTTCGTGGTACGACTCAACTCGCGTTGTGATCGTTTAGCGACTGGCAGAACTCGAGAACTCCGCTGATAAACGTAAAAAGCGCAGCCACTAACAGTCGATAGCCAAACCTGTTCAGTCGGTCGCGGAATGCAATGAACTGCTAGGCAACATTGCTGCCTTGGCTTCAGTCTAGAGCTCTGCAGACTAGCTTCAGTGCTAGATCCATTTCTGTTCTCTGTACTACAGTCTACAATCTGTAGCCAGTTGTAGTAGATTGTTGAGTGGAGAATAGACCAACGCGCAAGGCTTTTACAGACGACCTTTTTTTATTTTCGATACTCTGATGCGTTTTATATTGAAATTTGTTGTTTCATTTAGGCTAGACTCCTAACAGACCAAATTGAATTAGATACTTTAACTTTTTAATTTGAAATTTCTACTTGGAACCGTATCATATTCAAATTATTTCTGCTAGTTTTTTTTTGTTATTATTTTGAATTTTATTGTATCATCTGCTAATGCTAGATCCTTTAATCGACAGAATTATTTGAAAATTAATTTTTGTATTTTGCACTTGATATTGGAATTATGTTTGCTGTTTTTTGCTGCGACTCAACTTTGTTGTTTCTTCTGCTGGATTATAATTGCAGTGGTTAGTGCTCAATTTAATATGATATTACAATTAGTATATATTTAGTGTCGAATTTTTTACTGCAGCTGTACATTTACCAGACTTTTAAAAGATAAATTTGCATGAGTTTTTTTATTTCAAATTAGTTTATATTAAAATTATTTCTTCTAGTTTTTTTTATATAATTTGTAGTTTCACTGGATTAATTAATTTTGTAGCTGAATAATTTTATATTGTTATACTTAAAACTTTTTATTCTGGGTATACTATAGTCTCGAGTTCGGTATCCAACAGTCGACGATATAAAAATTACGCTTCTATTTAGCATATTTTTACGTATGCAATTAATATCAAATTACGTTAATATTTATAGATTGTAAGTAATTATATCCAAGTATTTAAATATTTTACTCTAAGATAAAATAAAACAATTACAGTATTGTTTTCAATATGTAAAGGGAAAATAGATAATTTCATACTTGGTAAATATACTGCGTATAAGTAGCAAAACGTTAACTGAAAGTGTAGATAAGTAGCACAAGAGATTACCTGGTAACATTAATATATGTTGATTTTTATGAAACGTACGAACGTCACCTATACGCAATAATCGCATCTTATTTTATGTAAATGAATGTGATTTGTTTGTGACTGCGGTTTTGTGTTGAGGGAGGGAGGAGAAAGAATTCGAATTGTTTTTCAGGAATTTGCTAATTACAAATAAAAAATTAAATACCTATATTTAAATGATTTTTTTGTTTGGCTATTATGTAGGTAAAAAGGTGTACTTAGAAGTATTGTTAAAAAATATTGAAACAATTTACTGGTTGGAATAGATTTTTAGAAAGCAATGAACTCAATGCAAATCTGAAGAATTCTTATCGGAAAATTGACTTCTAGAATTAGATATAGGAAGAAAAGGAAATAATATGTCATTTTAATAGTCTATTAAATACGCTTCGTTATATAAATAAACTAAATAATTAAACAAAAATCGGCTAAAAAGACCATAAGCAACACTACCAGTCAAAGTTGCACCATTTAAATCGATGGGAAGTCTTTTTAGCAACTTTACAGATAAATAAAAACATCTGTAATTATTGTGATTCAATATACATCAGTTAAATAAAAATATATTTAAAAATTCGGATCCAAGATCTTAACGGATCTTAAGCGGTGGCTAAATGTTTTGTTTATTGTTATTACAAATATTTCAATAGTTGAGCAGATTTAATTTTTTGTATGAAATGAGTTAACCAATGAACTTATGTTTATATATATTGTTTTTGATTTTAGCTGATGATGGTAGGTTCGCCTTCCGAAATGTCCAAAATAAATATAATATATTGAGTTACAAATTAAATTACATTTCGATTCACTTCAACACAAATAATAATAATAATAATAATAATAATAATAATAATACTTTGGCAAACATTATAAAATCACACAAAGAGTAATCTCTTTAAAAACTAGAATGTAATTAACAGAAGAGCAAATATAGTTTAATATTCTTCAGCGCCTTCGCCTTCTCCCTCAGCAGAGTCCATTCCAACCTCTTCATAATCCTTCTCGAGAGCAGCCAAGTCTTCACGAGCCTCAGAGAATTCACCTTCCTCCATACCTTCACCGACATACCAGTGCACAAAGGCTCTCTTAGCGTACATTAGATCGAATTTGTGATCCAAACGTGCCCAAGCCTCGGCAATCGCGGTAGTGTTGGACAACATGCAAACAGCACGTTGTACTTTAGCCAAATCACCACCAGGAACAACAGTTGGAGGTTGGTAATTGATACCAACTTTGAATCCAGTTGGACACCAATCGACGAATTGGATAGTTCGTTTAGTTTTGATGGTAGCAATAGCAGCGTTGACATCTTTAGGAACAACATCTCCCCGGTATAACATACAACAAGCCATGTATTTACCATGGCGAGGATCGCATTTAACCATCTGGTTAGCGGGTTCGAAACAAGCATTGGTTATCTCAGAAACGGACAACTGTTCATGGTAGGCTTTCTCAGCAGAGATAACAGGGGCATAGGTAACCAGAGGGAAATGAATACGAGGATATGGTACTAAGTTAGTCTGGAATTCAGTCAAGTCAACGTTCAAAGCACCATCGAAACGCAAGGAAGCAGTGATAGACGAAACGATTTGTCCGATCAACCTGTTCAAATTTGTGTAGGTAGGACGTTCAATGTCCAAATTCCTTCGGCAAATATCATAAATTGCTTCATTGTCCACCATGAACGCGCAATCAGAATGCTCCAACGTTGTGTGAGTAGTCAAAATAGAATTATAAGGTTCTACAACAGCGGTGGAAACCTGAGGAGCGGGGTAAATAGCAAACTCGAGTTTAGATTTCTTGCCGTAGTCAACAGACAAACGCTCCATCAAGAGAGAAGTGAAGCCAGAGCCAGTTCCACCGCCGAATGAGTGGAAGATGAGGAAACCTTGCAGGCCTGTGCACTGGTCGGACAGTTTGCGGATTCTGTCAAGGACGACATCGACGATTTCCTTGCCGATGGTGTAGTGACCACGGGCGTAGTTGTTGGCGGCATCTTCTTTGCCGGTGATCAACTGTTCGGGATGAAACAGTTGGCGGTAGGTGCCAGTTCGTACCTCATCTAGAAAGAAAACAAAATTCTAAACTTTTTAACTTAAAGTTTATACTTCATAATGAAGTACCGTGTTACTAATTAAGTTAATGACGACAAATTAAATTGCATGATTAGATAGTTGGTGACCAAAATCACATATTAATGCATTTTGGTTTGTATACGCAAAGTTATCAATATAAAAAGAAACTATTCAATCAAATTTGCTAAACAAATGATTTTGCCCAATGAAGATAACCTACATACAATGTAATCATGACAAATAAATCGTTGTCATTAATAAAGCAACCGCTAAAAGATATTGATAGAGTTAAAGAATAGCAAAGTGAGATGAATTAATAAATTCAATAATTCGATTCATGATTTCACATTTAATTCAAACTTAACATTTATAGCACAATGGTGCAGCTGAACTTTGCTTTATACATGCAAAGCAGTTAGTTTAACGATAAAATGTCATGTTTTCTTTTATTGATTTCCTGTGAAGGTTAAACGAGAGCTAAACTTTTTAATGCATTTTCACATTTCTGTTTTTTAGGTTGCTATTTATGTTAGTATTGATAATTTCAGTAAAGAAAATTTTCTAGTATGAAATTTAATAAATAAAGTGTATGGTAGAAATATTAATTAATTTATTTTTTCTGCAATGATTCCAAATAAAATCTGGTGTTTCAAAGGAAGTAGGCCTATTGAAAGCATTACAAAAGGCAGATTACGTCATTCGAAAGTATTGGAACGCGTAAAGGAACAGTTTATCGACGATTTTGTGGTGCAATACGTACTTATTCGATAAATTTATTAAGCGTTACTATCAATAAAAATTTTAAACAATTAGTAGTAAAATTAATTTTTACCAATTTGACCTTCGCTGCAAATATTTCAAAGAAATAAAAAACAAATCGTTAGTAAACTCTCATGCAAACATTGCAATCATAATAGAGATCAATAAGAAGTAGTGTGAATGTTTACATTATAAAAATTACAGACAGCACGCGATACGAACTATTTAATAATAGTGTGAATATTTCATTAACAATTCCGATTATTGTATTGATTAATCGAATGAATAATTATTTTGTGGTTCACTGACGTTGTTTGTGATCAACGACTAATAAGCGACAAACTCGTTTTATTACTTTTATTAGTTCAAGAAAAGAAGGAAGTTATATAAGTGCTGAAAATATTCTAGGACATAATTGACTTAAAATGTATTGCGAGCATAAGAAATGCAGAATTATATTTTTAGTAACGTTAAAATTTCATCGATTTTGTTTATAGATCAAATCAAAAACTAACTTGCGTTTAACTCGATAGTTCAAGTTTTAATAAAGTCTGAAATGTTTTTTTTATAATCTTCAACATATAATTCGCTTACCGACGACGGTAGGTTCCAAGTCGATGAAAACAGCCCTTGGTACATGTTTACCAGCGCCGGTCTCGCTGAAGAAGGTATTGAAACTATCATCTCCACCTCCGATAGTTTTATCGGAAGGCATTTGTCCATCAGGTTGGATACCATGTTCGAGACAGTATAATTCCCAACAAGCATTGCCGATTTGAACACCGGCTTGTCCAACATGAACAGAAATGCACTCGCGCTGCAATTAGATAAAATTATTATTTTTTCTTATTTTCAAAATTTTCAACAACCGGCTAATTAATTATTTTTATCGGATACGTATCTAATTTGTTTGTTTAGAATGTCAATTTTTTTAGGTAATTATACGTACCATGTTGATTGTTTCTTTATTAAATATTAAAGTAGGGAAGATGTCTGGAAACGAAGTCGCCGCCTTTAACAAGAATAGACTAATGATTGCAACGTGGTGGTGGAAGACTGATATTCGGGATCAATCTTTTTGAAACAGTGTTCCCAACTGTTCATTACAAAACTCTGGCTTATTTCGTGTTTTAACTTTGTAAAATCAATAAATATTTAACAGTATTTGTTTCTTATAGTTTATTTTTACATTTTTAATATATTTGAACAGAATTGTAAGTAGAAATATTTGTTAAGTATTTCATTATAATGCAATATTTTTTATATTGGTGATAGTGTGTGGATTGCTAGGTATTTAAGGCTGAAAATTTTGTACAAAATTCTTGAAACAAGTCATAATTTAACTCATATAAGGTAACAATAAAGATAAACTGTATTCATAAAAGTACAATATTATGGAGTGATATTATTCATAAATCGAATGTGGTTGACCTCTTATGGTCCGATATTGTTCGTTTACACAAGTTAGCGCGAAAATTTGAAATGTATGTATTTAAGTGAATTTTTATCTTGGCCGAAACTTGTGTTTTATTATTTTGCTTGATAAATAATTGGAGATCTGGTAATTTGTAAATAAATAAAATTTGTGGCATTAGTTAAAAGCAGTTATTTTATAATTGATTTTTCATGTATTTACAAATAAATACAATTCGTTTTATCAAATAATTAATATGTACAAATCACTTACGAATATTCTTATAAAATAACAATTAGTAACTATTTTATAGCATTTTGTTATAGGAATATTTTAAATGTTAACATTTAAAATTAGCTATATAAATTGTAACAAATATAACAAGCATTAGTTTTTTAAAACTGTGAAAACAATTTTATCAATATTTTTGTTTCAGGTTAACAACTAAAAATCAACATTATGGATTTGTCCAAATAAAAATTAGTCTAAAATGGGTTTATCGTCCAACCAAGGTCTAAACACTGGTAATGTTGAAGGGTAATGAGTATCTGAATTGTATAAGGCACTGTTATCATCCGAACGGAAAGGATAAGTTGCCAGCATAATTGGCAGCTGTAGTTTCACTTCTTTTTCGAAGCTTTTCGGCTCTATTATAAACTGAAACACAAAAATAATATTTAGTTCTAAACTTATAAAATTTGTAAAAATGAAATAACACAAAAAAATAGTAAAAAGTTAAAATAATATTTAAATAAATACAATTTAATTTATACCGGAGGTCAATTCGGAACCTTGTTACATTGTTACATCATTGTTTTTTTTTTAATATATTGCACATAAAATATATGATGTAACGAGCTTCAGAATTGACTCTAATTATATCTGTTCTATAATCTATGCATAATATATAGAAGAAAATAAGCACAATTTTATACTGATTAAATTTTGTGTGACCAAATAAAATATACTGTAAATTTGAACAAAATCATCTTATTTCATTTGTCTTGGGAAATTATCTCTACAAATCACAGATTTTCTCTAGATCATTTTTTATTTTCAAGCACTCAATTTGTGCTTCTAGCAAAATTATTCTGTTGCTAAGCAAAAAAAATGGACAAAACAAAAATTGATCGATAATAAATATCATGAAGTCTAGTGCTATTACTTGTAATTAAATAAGAGACCATAATTTTGAACAAATTCTTGTTTTAGTTTTTAGGATGCATAAAATTCATCCTTGACAGAAATGTAAGTATCGATGAAATTCTTTTGAAAGATGAAACTTACATAAACATCATAAGATATTTTAATAAGATGGCATCCTCGAAGATTCGTAGGTGGTAAAGGTGGCACATATAACTGTTCGTTCGTCCATTCATCCGTTTCTCCTGGACGAATCTTTCCTCTGCTTAGAGAAGCAAGTTCTCTTTTTTCTGACTGTACGATTTTTCCACGGGCCATGTACTGGATTGTCTAAAAATTGACAAATTGATTAAAATGACTTAAAGTAGATATTCAGCTGTTATAATATGTTCTATGAAACGTATCAGATGAACAAATAGAACTGTCGATATTTCCATCGAACAATATTATTTTCAAATGTTCACTATTTTGTATTCCATTTGCCATTTGGATCAAATTGATGCAATCCACTTTCCTACGTGAATCAGTTTGTTAAGTTCAGTTAGTCATATAGTTTAATTTATCTGAACTGATTTGATTCAAGTAACAAATGAAATACAACTACTATTGCGACACTATTTGTACAAACCTCGAACAGAAACATACAAATATGACAACAGCTTTCGGCTGCAGCGGATAATAGTTATTTTATTAATAAAACTGAAGTGGTAAATTTAAAATACTTAATTTTTCTTTTAGAATCACTTAAATTTTTTGAAGTAATTATAATATGTTAGCAACAGAATTAAGATGTAATTATTCGAATGTAAAGCCGACAGGTGTATCGAAAGGGAGTTATAGGGTTGTGAAATTAATGATATGTGACTTGTCAGTCTTGTATCTGGTCACGGTCTAACGGGTTGTAATGTATGGAAATAAAGTTCTATAGTGCTTGCACATAAATAAATTGGATCGTTATACTTAACTCGTTTGCTATTTCTCAGTTTGGAAATGTCCAAATAGTACTAGCTATTTGAGTAATGTATTTTTTTAATGTTTAAGAGCAAATGTCTGTTTTTGGAATATAAATTCATTGGCAATTTCGTCAATATTTATTTAAGTCCTGGGATTCCGATATGTATTTAAAATCAGGGTTCGAAGATATATATCGATCGATATATATCATGATATTTATTTTGATATATATCGTCATATTTTTGCAATGATATATATCCATTATTTAAAAATATCAAATAGTTTTTGAGATATAGTCTCCGGACAAGTGAAATTTTTCGAATTTTTCAGTTCTTCTACTTTTCCGAAGCTATATCTCAAAAACTAAATGTGATATGAAAACGCGCTCAACGGCATTAATTTTCTCGTGCTTCAGTTAACTTATAAACATAGTTTCAGCGATTTCTATTTTTTTTCAATTTTCCGCCAAAAAATCGCAAAAAGCGGTTTTTTAACATTTTCTCGAAACCCAGAAGTCATATGCATTTGAAGATTGCACCACTGGATTCAGTGGGTCAAAATACAGATGTATGTAAATTTTCGTTTTAATAATCCTACGATTAAGGAAATAATTAAAAATATTAAATTGCTTAAAATTGTATGAAAATTT
The DNA here is from genome assembly GCA_947425015.1 of Pterostichus niger. NCBI lineage: Eukaryota > Metazoa > Arthropoda > Insecta > Coleoptera > Carabidae > Pterostichus > Pterostichus niger. The sequence goes on along the minus strand of OX380347.1, from coordinate 20,817,326 downwards.
GCTTATAAGTCAATTCGGACACGGGGAATTCAACGCCGTTGAGCGCATTTCCATATCTTGTTTAGTTTTTGAGATATAGCCTCCGGAAAAGTGAAATTTTTAGAATTTTTCAGTTTTTCTACTTTTATGAGGCTATATCTCGAAAACTAAATGTGATATGAAAACGCGGTCAACGGCATTAATTTTCTCGTGCTTCAGTTAACTTATAAACAGGGTTCGAAGATATATATCCATTATATAAAAATATCAAATAGTCTATAATAAATACAGTATTATTACTTTCATTAATTCTGTTAAAATTATATTCTAAAGATAATTCTTACTTTACTAGCTTTTGACTAACTTCACATCAACGACATAAATCCAAATTGTGTGCCATTTGTGATGTCATTAACGGCAAAGTCTGAACCATTTCCAAAATTTTTATTTGGTACTCATTTTAGAAATACAAATCCTTTAATATGGTGGAAAAGTGTAACTATCAATGAGTCAGAGTGGCCAAATAAAAGTACATTTATTGAACTATGTGAACAGTTACACACTGCTGTAACAGCCACAGCAGGGCTGGAACGATATTTCTCCACTTTTGGCATTGTCCAATCTCAATTACGGAATCGTCTCGGTAACGACAATGCCGGTAAATTAGTTTTTATGTTTAAATATTTAAACCAAAAAGAAACTACAAAAAAAAACTAATTTAGATTGGATTTGGCCAAGTGAGTCTATCTGCAACGCTATGTTCAGGAAGTTCATCAGAAGATGATGCCCCTATTTAGGATATAGGATTATTTAAATATTCTTACTATTCTTAGTACTATATAATATTTGTGTATCCATTCAATGTATATTTACTTTTTTTCATTACCTATGTTATTTTTTTATTTAGGAGTAATAATTTATTTTGTATTTCCTATTGTGATAATAAATGTGTACAAAAACTAAAATTAAAAAAAAAATATCCAAAAAGTGATATTTATCTGATATATATCCTATATATCAGATATTTTGATATTTATTATAAATATCATGATATTTACGAACCCTGTTTAAAATATCTATTATATTCAACCTTGTATGGCGTATTGTATTTGTTAAGTATGATTTTAAGCGTTTTAAGGCCGGTTTATCAATTTTCGGGTAAAATTCCCGATAACTATCGGTCGGGTAATTGAAAAAATACCGCATTAGAAAATGACATTCAGTATAATTATTACCATTTGTGCTATGATTCTGATGCAATATTTTTTATTTATCCTGCCGATAGTTATTGGGAACTTTATTCTGAGATGGAAAAACCGGCCCAAAAACCTTTCAGTAGTAGAAGTTGACAACGGGATAGTCAACAGTAATCTAACAAAACTGATCATCTCTGGTAATATATCTTTTAAAAATTCATCTTCTTTGAATAGCTTAATAACGTCTTCTAAACTATTAAAAGAATTTTTAAAGGTTTATAACCGTACAGTTATTATTGAAACATTGAACGTTACATAACATACAACTAGCCTAATATTACACTTAAAATTATATATAAATTGAATTTTTAATTACGAATTTGTTTTTACAAATTGTTTTTTGAACATTTAAGCATAAACTATAATATAGCTTTATATTCCCGTTGCAATTTTTAACTCTGAAACTACAAGGGTGAGGATCTTAAAATTTAGTAAGTTATAATATATCTTACGTGTTCTCAATAGTATAGATCATTTTCAGTCGCTATTTAAAAATAATATGGCGACTATGAAATGTTTTTATTGCAGTTTTCTTCTGATCAGCTTGATTGATTTTTATGAAACTAATTTTAAGTTGCTTATGGCGATTTAGATTTTATTATACTATTTGCGATTTTAATTGTTTGCAAAAGTTGTTCAAATTGTATTGTTATTAAAACACTGAGGCTAGGTAGTTCAACAAATATGACAAATGAGCGATTTGTCATCACTTTTTTTTACAAAATTTATTTCAACTTTACCTATGTACCTCTAGAAGCAGTAAAAGATTTTACAGCTATCTGATTGATCGTGTTTATTATGTGAATCAACTGAATTGAACAGTTTTAAATTTTTGCTTACTTCAGTAAGAGCAGCTTTCGTACTCTTGACAGTAATCCTACTCCTATTGGTGACACTGGCAGATATCCCGATGCTCTCTCCTGGGACGTATCCTCCTCGGTCCAGGGATACTCTGCAGACCACGTGACCAGCACCCACGCATGTAACGCCCATCTTGTGTTCCACTTCACAGCGGAGCGCCTGCTGCTCATCATCGCTCTGTTAGTACAGAAAATAGTCGCTGTGTCCAATTGTGGGGGGCGCGAATGAAATGTTACGTTAGTGATCAGTAGTTCAGTAGCTAAGCTGTTCCACATGGTTATGATTTTATTCTATGTTATAATTTACAAATCAATTTGAGATATGTGTAAATATTGTTAAATTTATACGTATGTAGGAAATTAGGTACAATTTTCAGTGCATCTGTAAGTTGGATTACTATATTTGTGAATAAGAATACTTTAACAACTGTCATGATGCACAACAAGAACTTACTCACATTTACAGTACAGGAGATCTACAGCTGATAGTGACGATCATTGACGAAATAAGCGCGCTAACTATTTAACTACAACTTAAATCGTATTGTAAATTTAGAAATAGTCGTACAAATATATTTTTAATGAAAACGTTGAAAACTTTATAATTTCAAAGCTAAAATAGTAATGAATTTACCTCGACTTATTTTTAAAAATTTCATTACTGTACAATAACTTGAAACCTACAATATCTAGATAATTATACAAAATTTGAAAATAAGTTGTAATATATCCTAAAACATTATTTATAAGAATTGAATATGAATTCCAAAAATAATTAAATTAATAAAACATTTCTGAGTAATCTGGAAATTTACCTAATTAACGGTGGAATTCTGTGATAAATCTATAAATTTATAGATCCGTAAATCTGTAAATAATGAACAAAATCACATCAATATTTGTTGCAAGAAAATATTTCATAAAGTAAAGTAAATTTTGTAAATTTTAGTTGAAGGTTGAATCTTTTGCTTTCAATTTTGCGAATACATTGATAGTTTTAATGTTCTGTTAACGTATTAAGTAAAGCTATACTTTAATGACTGAGAAAATTATTATTTTTTTTTAAATGTGGAACTTTCAAATTATTTCGGTTACAGTAAAACGTACAACTGTCAAAATGAACTCAGCTTTCGAATTTCAAATTGGACAAATGTACAAGGGTTATTTTCCGAGGACACAACATATTATACTTACCCCTAAAATTGGCGGCTCCAGATTTAAATCTATAGGATTCATAACTATGAACACTTGCTGATTTTTGTGTGTTAAGCCATTTGGTTCTCTGAGTGCCGTTTTGCAGTAATACTGGACCCAACCATGTTTACCGAGGAATGTAGAAGGTAGACCAATAGGAAGACCCAATTTGAAAGGAAAACTGTGTATGCCTGGAGATAAGACTGATGGCCCCTGTCCTAAAATAAAATAAATTTGATTTAACATTTATTTATTTATTACACAAAATGAAATTAATCCCAGTTCCAGGATTTACAGCTTATCTTGAAATACGAACCACTTGCACGTTATAGTGCTTTTGGTTATAAGACATAGACAGTGTTATTTCCAATTTATTATAGCTGTATCGTAATTAGAAATACCTATAGTTGACTGAAATATTATGAAAATCTTCATGAAATATATTTCTTTATATTTTAAAGTATTTTCCTGATTAACTCTAAGTTCTAATCGAAATATTGGATATATAATAAAAAATACAAATAATTGACTGCATTCTAAATTCATATTTTTAGATAACTACTATGATTTAACTAATAATACAAAGTGCTTAATATTTAAAACATTTATGCTGATTAAAATATGTAAACTAAACGAGCTTGTATGAAAGAAATTATAAACGTGGATATAGATGAAGGGAAAGTGGTGTTACAGAATAGGAATGTTTGGCGAAGAATAATTGCAAGATAAATTTAATGAATAATAAATTCATCGTGCTACCTTATTTGATGAGATATAGCTCGATTATTTATTTATTTCTAAATTTAATATCAGTTTTTAAATATTCTCTTTGTATTGCTAATAAAATTTCTCATAAAATCGTTATTTATAGCAAATATAAATATTAAGCATAAAAGTAATCAGTAGAAGAACATTTTTAATTGTGTACATTAATTTCTATTAGTAATGTATTCTAAAACTAGCGACATAACTATAATAGTTACTTACAAAATTGACGTAACGTGTAAGGGAGTGTAGTAAATATTAAAAAGAAATAAAACAAACCCCCTCGCGCTCTACATTGTTAAACTATACTTTTTGCTTTTAAAATTAGTTATTTTTGTTTTTTAGCGGTTGATGCAATAAGAAAACCAAATATTTTGTAGCATATATGGGGTAGGTGGCTCAGTGGTATCGAGTCGGCCTGTGGATCTTGAGAATCTTGGTTCGATCCCCACAGCCGACAAACAATTTTCACCAATTTAAATCTACCCCTGTGGATCCTCTTCCACTAATATCTTTGGAGGCCGTTATTTGACGGCTGATAACCGCATTTCACGCGAAAAATATATCAATTACCGAGATCTGCTTAGGCAGAGTGCCACACCTAGTAATGGGTAAAAGGCGTGATGATATATTTATTTATTTTATTTATATATATGCATCGAAAATGATTTTGTACACAAACTACTTGTTGTAATTTGTAGTTTTATGCTTCATTCATATATTTGTTCGAAATATGTCTGTAGATGACAACTTTAAATATTTTCTTTGGAAGTATTTATTATAATATAAAAATGTATAACCTTATAACGTTGATGAAATATCATTGTGAGTAACTGCTTATAACTTTCATTATACATATTAGTTATTTTTCAATTATTCAAACGAGTTTGCCTAATTAGACAAGTTTGTACCTTAGTACCAGACCGTTTGCAGGTATCAAGAAGGGAAACATTCGGTGTACTATCTCAGCAAATTCAGTACATTTCTTCATCTGATAAACGATAGACGTGTCTTTTGTGATTGTGCTATAAACAGTGTTAAATACTAAAACACGGCATCCGATCCGACAATTGTTTTTAGATATACATATAAATTCCAATTTCACTCTATCACAATGATAACGCCACGTTAAATTTATACTTATGTATCATGATAATGATTAAATAACGATGCAACAAATTTGTCTTTGATTTCATATCAGTTCGGATATTAAATGTTCTCTATTAAATACATGATATTAAAAGTCGTTTTCTATTCAAAGTAATAATATACTCGTATATCTATTACATTGGCTGGTACCACAAGCTTTGTTTTCGGGTGTTTTAAGAGCACGGTTTTAACATGTTAGAGATAGCTAAAACACTCAAATACACTGCTCTTAAAACAGACAAAAACAGAAATTGTGCTGCCAGCCATTGTGTTTAGTATAAATAATAATATACCGTAAATATAGTGTAAATTATTGTGTGATTAACTAATTAGTGTAGTGTGTGTGACTCAAAATGGTGAACTGGTGTTTAGTTAATCTGTCAGGTATGTGGTGTATGCAATTTAATATTACCTATTCTTTACAAATTGTAAAGTAAATAAATATATCATCACGCTTTTACCCATTACTGAGTGTGGCACTCAGTCGTAGCAGATCTCGGTAAGTGATATATTTCTTCGCGTGAAGTGCGGTTACCAGCCGTTAAATCACGGCCCCTAAAGATGTTAGTGGAGGGGGAGACACAAGGGTAGATTTAAATTGGTGAAAATTGTTTGTCGGCTATGGGGATCGAACCAGGATACCACTGAGCCACCTACCCTATAAAATTGTTTTTTCATAATTAAGAATATACTATAATATTGCCTTATATTTCAATTTTCACCACGTTAAAACTATCCCTGTGGCTCCCTCTTCACTAACATCCTTAAGGGAGCTGATTGACGGCTGGTAATCGCACCACACGCGAAGAAATATATCACTTTCTGAGATCTGTTAAGTCAGAGTACCACACCCAGTAATGGGTAAAAGACGTGATGACATATTTATTATTTTTATATTTTTGTTGCAATTTTTAACTCCGAATCTATAAGGATGAAAAACTTTAGATTTATATTTAAGAATTGGAACTAGCTGCAAATTGCAAAATAAAGTGTTTTGGCGCCGAACAAAAGTGATTATAAATTATAACAAATAAAAACTTTTATGTAACATATGTTTTTTGTTGTTGTCGGGTGCTTAGCATTGACGTCAGTTAGATTTAGTTTCTTTATATTATCTAGCATTTCACGTATATGTCAATCCGGTAGCTATGGCCAGCATTATTGTGTTCCAAATGTGTCAGAAAATATAGATATAATATATAATATTTTTTATAATTTACATATAACTATAGCAGTATAGTTCCTCTGTTTTTACGAAAACGAGAATTCGTAGGTTTTGTTTTATTGACTTCAACTTATAAACATGGAACAGTGGTTCGATTCCATTTCTAAATACAATCTTCCTGTATTATAACAGACGCGAAAAAATATACTAAGATTGCTGCATGGGTAAACGTCGTGATGATATATTTATTTTTATTTTATTAAATTTTTCGGATAATATAAGACTACTTTGCTATTTATTTGTTTTTCTATCTCTTCAACTATAAAAGTTTGAAATAGTTTGTTAGACACCTATATAAGCGTGTATCATAACCATTATAAAATTGAAGTAGATAGCTCAGTAGTATTAAGTAGGGTTGTGCATTTGACCAGTCAAATATTTTTCGGTCAATTGACCGACTATTTGACCGGTCAATTGGCCAAGAAACATTTAATAAAAATCACAATTAAAATTGTAATTTATTTATATAGTACTGTTTACTACATCCAATATTACTGAAAATGAAAAACCAACAACAAATAATAAACAAAATCACATCAAATTCAAAATAAAGGGGAAAATAAAGTAAAAGACGTAATGAAATGATATAATATGTATTTATTTTATTTGTAAAGTAATGTAAGCAAATTCTCCAGAACCCAGAATACCCAACTAGATATATTCATGTAATAATAGTAAGTAGCTATTTCTATTGAACAACAGATGTCGTGGCTGTTCCATTTAGATTATTTGACCGTATTATTTGGCTGTCAAATATTTTTGGTCAATTGACCACGGCACAACCCTAGTATTAAGTTGAACTATGGATTTGAGAACCCGAGTTCGATTCCCACAGCCGACAAACAATTTTTATCATATTAAAACTACCCCTGTGGCTCCCCCTCTACTAATATCTTTGGGGGCCACTACATTAATGTATCACTTATCGAAATATGCTACGATATACTATATCCAGTAATAGGTACAAGGCGTGATGATATATGTATGTATTCTTTCAAAAGTTTAAATCTTTCCCCTTCCCATATTTGAAATATCTGGCTACGCCACTGGATCAATATAAATACACTGCACAAAATTGTACAGGGATATTTTAAAAACTGGATATAAAATTTAAACTATAAATTATATTCAAATATTTGTAAGAATACCTAAGGTATTATTTTTCTTAAAAATATTAATTTTTATATTGGATCCTTCTTAAATACATATGTACGACATAATTTATAGTTTTAATTTTTTATTCAATTTTTACAATATACCAGCAGTGTATTAAACCACTATTTGAAAAAATGTAATTATTCAATTTATACATTACTTATTTTCTTAAAAGTAGTGAAAATGTAAAAATTGTAATAATTACTTTGTGTATTAATAATTATATAAAATTTCACTATTGTCCAAAAAAGAAACTAAGTAGTAATGAACAGTTTTACATACTCGTAGAACAACAGTAACCACGAAACGATATTTAGAAATACCATTGCGCAACGTTGGTGCTAGTTTCGCTTGGTGCTACTACCGTATAGTATTCGTATAGTTAAATTCGGTGAATAACTTGAATGTGTAGCATACCTGGTTCACCGAGGAGCCTCATACGGAAGTCAATGTAGTTTTCTCTGTCGTACACTCTCTCCTGGCGACGGGTGCGCACCCGGACCACGCCTTCACCCACCACGTGAAAGTGGAGACCTGGAACAGACAGCGACAGACATCAGCGCAACTGAGTAATGGAAACATTCTTTATGTAATTAGATTGAATTTTGGTAAGCAGGAAGCGGAAATCAAGAAAGTGTTTTGCATAATTTCCCCGCTTCTACCATCTCTGCTTCTAATCATATCATAAATGTCGTTTAACAAGATTATATTTTGCACAAACAATCCAGGCTAAATTTCACAGTTTTTCAACTCTTTAGATTGCGCCTTAACAAGGATTAGATACACTATACTATTATCCTAATATAGTGATAAAAAACAGGATGAATATGCTAACTAATAAATGTATGGCATTCAATTCAGATAATGCTTTCAGCAAATATTTGTGGTATTAACAAATAATATCTGGAAGATAAGAAACTTAAAATGAAAAATAAAAAACCCCGTATTAGATAAAAGAAACATTTCTTCACAATTTACTTTTGAATTTTCGGTCATATCTCGAAAACCGCTGGTGGTATCGAGTTGATTTCGATAAACTACATTTTCATAAATTTTCTACCCACTAAAGCCAAAAAAAAACATTAGAAGAACATCGTTAGATCCGGCTGACAAGAATTCCTCGTAGAATAAAGGATATTTGTCATATAATTTAATTTACAGATTCCGAGTAATTAATAATAACTTTAAAATATAAATTGGGATAAAATTGGCTTTTCAATGATAATAATAAGAAAAGAATAAAATGGTGATTATTTGAAATATGCGTAAAATAATTGTTAAAATGGATTGATGAGCTTTCACAAGAAATATTTTCGGATTAAACCATTTAAATTTGTTTTCATACTGCCAAAGAATATTATAAACAGTTTGAAAATAATTAATTTGTAACTGTTTGAATGCACTAAAAGATTAAAAAATATATTTTAGAAATAACTAAACTAAATAATTGCGACTAGAAAATGGGTTTCATTCAAGAAATAAATTTTAGGTAATGAACGAGTTGGACTATGAATTTGAGAACCCGGGCTCGATTCCCAAAGCCGACAAACAATTTTCAACACATTAAAAACTATCCCTGTGGCTTCCCCTTCATTAATATCTTTGGGGGGGGGGCTACTTTGACAGCTGGTAACTGCATTTCAAGCGAAGAAATGTATCATCCAGTAATGAGTAAAAAACGTGATGATAAATATATATATATATATATATATATATATATATATATATATATATATATATATATATATATATATATATATATATATATATATATAAATTTATTATTTATTAGATTAAATCATTTCCGTGCAAAATTATATTTATCGTTATTTCCAAAATAAACTGCTTTTTATAATAACAAAAACAATGAAATTTAATACAGTATTTACATTTTGATTGTGGTTTGAGATTTGTTTACAATATTGCTGATTTCAATGAGGCTTAAACAATAATTCAATTAGCGTCTAATACATAACATATTTTATACGGTAATGCAGATTATGTTGTTAAAAAAATTGTAAAGAAAGTGTAAAACAAATAAAGCGTTTCTTTACTGTTATTACAGTACCAATACAACTATGCCAACAATCATTGACACAGATACCAGGGCCGTACTCCATATCAGAGCAAAAATAGAAAACAAACGGATGAATAACTTTTCGATGATGTAATAACGTTTGCAAACTGTTTCTGTTGTCTTGAACAACAGTTGACTGTAGGAAAGAAGAATGTTGGCTATTATTGGGACATCTACGCAAAAATTATTCATGCATTTTAATTATCAGTGTAGGATGACAGTGTACTTAAAAAAACTAGATTTTGAAAAAATGATTTATAATTTATTTATTTATATTATGCTCTGCAATAGGAACCTAATCTCAATTACAGTACAGGGTCATGAATCAGCGAGCCGCAGTGTAAGTAGTTCATTTTTATCTTGAGTGAGGTTCGAACTCGGCCACCGTACCACCGGGCAAATCAAATAATTAGTATTTATTAATCTTATTATTTACTACACTGACCGGAAAGGTCAATTAATACAAATAAGAGTCCAAGAAGTCCGAAAAATAATAGTGTCCATCAATTATATCACATATAATTTTTTGGTAAATTCTAGTTTACTACAGCCCTAAGCTGCTAGCTGCATATATATAATAATAAAGTTTTATTTTCTCATTGCGAAGGAAATAACAGTTTCAACTTACCAAAATGCATATTCAATTTACCTCGAAATCTATTCTAAGAATTTCCAGATAAATTAAATAACATTTACTCAATGACTGCAGCACAGAACCTTAAGAAATATATAAAAAATGCGTCATTATTTGTATTCATATAAGATCTAAACATATTATGTAAGCAACTTCAGTCAACAGTTTCTAAATACCCGATTTAAATAAACAGTTTTTTTTGAAATAGTTTAAAATTTGATCTATCGCACATGTTGCTATAAATTATTAGTGAAAACGTCCCCAGTCTCAATCATGTCATTCTCTGGAGTGTTTTAAAACATATTAGAAAAATTGTTCCATGACAAAATGATCATTAATTATATTTTCCTTGTTTTATTGCGCGCAAGAATAACACGAGTTTTTTTGTCCTTCTTCATTTACTTGTCTGAAAGGTATTTACACGAGAAGGAAAAATGATTTGATGGATTTACAATGCAATGTAATTTGTAAATTTAAATGCTAGATTTTCAGTGAGATTTTAACTAGTTTTGTTGGATATAAAGGTCAGATTGTATCTTTAGAAAATAGGTTTGATATTAAAATGCTATTGTACTATTATTACCCAATACAGGCTATTTTATTTATATTACTCATAAATAATGATCGGTAATGTCAGATGTTTCTAAATTATTGCAATTAAAATAACAGAAAATGTCTAATTTTACATGTAATTCAGGAGTTTTACTCTAAAATAATAAACTATTTTTTAACAACAAATACATTAATTTTGTCAATTACTAATTAATCAATCTTAATTGCAGTTTGAGTACCCCTAGTTTATTTCTATAAATATTTTGTTTGAATAATATGTGTATAATAATATTTATATATCCAATGAACTAAAATAATAATTTATATTAAGTACTATTTACAAATATTGATACATATAGTATTAAGGTTGGCCTGATTTAAATCATTTTTTGATTTTTTTTTTGTATTAATTTAATTATATATCTGGTACCGAACAAAACAAGTGTCTTAATAAAAAATTTTAAGGTTTTTTTGTAAAACAGACAAAATAATTTTCAATATTTATTTATTAAATGAATTAATATTAACTATGAAAACATCAAATTTCGTGTAGTTCAAGAAATTCATGTTAAAACTTGTAATGTGCAATAATAATCGAAACTACATATTTTGAAAGGAATTTTTTATGTAAATAATTAAATACTAATAACTGTTACTCTATTTAGAGATATAATGTAAAATTATATGGGGTAGGTGGCTCAGTGGTATCGAGTCGGCCTGTGGATCTTGAGAACCTTGGTTCGATCCCCACAGCCGACAAACAATTTTCACCAATTTAAAAAAATCTACCCCTGTGGCTCCTCCTCCACTAATATCTTTGGGGGCCGAGATTTGACGGCTGGTAACCGCACTTCACGCGAAAAAATATATCACTTACCGAGATCTGCTTAGGCAGAGTGCCACACCCAGTGATGGGTAAAAGGCGTGATGATATATTTATTTTATTTATTTATTTATTTATGTAAAATTATTTTACATTTTTTTTGCCAATCCTATATAGTATATTAAAAATAAATAACTATAAGACAATTTTGAAAGCTGTTCGTATGTCGAAAAATGAGCTATACAAATTATTTATGCATTTAATATTTTAGTTTTATATAAGTTTTTGGATAGATCGCAGATTTCCTCGCTTACAATTAATCAAATTCATAATTAAAACAATTGTTTATACAAGCTATTAATTGATAATTGCAATAACTAATAAATAATTACAGAAATTAAATAAAGATATGATTTCAACATTTTGAATATTTACAGAATATTTTATACTAAACTTATGTTGCAATATATTTGCCAATAATAATAACCATATTCTCAACGGCAAATTATAAAATAGCTACCCACGTATAAGTTAAAGGTTCGTCGCTTATCCACACCTTGATGTCTCCTACAAGTACTCGTATATTATAAACACATTAAAATTTCATTTCGTTGTTCTTTCGAATATAGAAACTTAAATCAAATTCTAACATGTAAAGAAAGCGAAAATAAATTTGTTATTATTTGGATTCTAGTTAAAAATAAAAGTAAAAGAAAATGTAAAGAATAAACTGTTTTATGACATAAATGTTGATGACTAAGTAAGTCATGGGACACAAAATCACTCAACGAAAAATTTAAATTATACAGTTTTATTAAAGATGAACTAAATTTGTATAAGATAATATTTAAGTAATAAGACGAACTAGAAACATGTGCACCTAAATTAATTTGTAATTTATAAACAGTGCACTAATTTTAAATTGTAGATAATTTAAAGCGATGAATCATAAACTAAAAAGTGAAGGTGATCTTACCCAAAGCAGGAGTGTCATCTTGTAGTTCGATTAGCACTCGGCCAGACAAAAACTGGCCAGGAAAATACAGCAGCGATGTGTTGTCAAACAAAATTAAAAACTTCAACAACTTGCGAGGCATTTTACTGTAGCTTTATAGGTTATGATACGTTTAAAATGTCAAAACACTGTTCTAATTACATTGTTTTTAAAATGTAATTTATTTTCGCACCAGCACAATGAAAGCAGTTCTATAGTATCCGAACGTAGACGTACTGCTCGCTGTTTGGATTCGTCTGACGCGAGTTCACTCACATGTAATAAAGTGAGCAACAAGATGCGGTGTTGTCAGATATATGCACTCTACACATAGTCGTTCCATGTGATTTTTTTTTCGTAAATAATCTGTTATTCATTTAACGTCACGCGGTTGTAAAAAACAGATTAGAATATAAATAAATGTCCGCCATCTTGGAATGAGCTTTCATTTCTCAGATTTTCAAGTTTGAGTTATACAAATTTCTAGTATTTTATGTATAAATACACTCTTCAAAATATTTTATAAATTGAATGTAAAATTAAAACTATATATTATATTCAAATATGGGGTAGGTGGCTCAGTGGTATCGAGAACCCGGATATTAATTCCTATAGACGACAAACAATTTAAAAACTACCCCTGTGGCTTCCCCTCTACTAACATCTTCGTCGGCGTTATTTGACGGCTGGTAACTGAATTTCATTTATATCTACTTCGGCACAGTGCCACACCTAGTAATGGGTAAAAGGTGTGATAATATATTTATTTATTTTTCTTTATTAGAATACCTAAGATATTATTTTTCTTATATATATATATATATATTTGGATATAATTTATAGTTACAATTTTATAAATATGTATTTAAGAAGCCTTTTATTTATTTAATATTAAGTTTTAATATTACATTCAATTTTTAAAATATTCCTGGACAATTTTGAACAGTATATATTCCTATTTTTCTTTGTCCTTGCACATCTTTTTTTCCCAGAATTTGACAATTCTGTTTGAGTAATCTCTAAATTATAAGTACCTATAGGGTGTTTTGTATTATTCAATAAATAAAATAAATTACATCGGTATACTTTTATAAAAGTAGTTATGGAATATATGGTGCCGAGTGAACCACAGTTTACGAGAATAATGTTATAATAAAATTAAATTTTCGTTCTGAAATATAGATATATCCCCTACGCGGGAAAAAATGAACGCCGTCACTGGTAAAATATACGACATGCATTAAAAACTGAAGTTTTTATTTTACCAAACAAAATAGCATTTTCAACTAAAACATTTTGAGATTATAACATTTTTCAAACAAGTTATAAAACACCCGTTACAATTAAAAGTGCAAATGTTTAAAATGAAACAGCGCAATGCTAAAAACGCTACAGGTGTAGCATGTATATAGCGTTGTGTTGCATCGGGCCATATATGGCAACGTCGGCTACAGCAAGATTGGCTTTCACTTTCAGGTATTGGTTCGTTTAAGGGGAACTAGCCGTTGGGAGGGGGACAAGCCATACTGTGTCTACAGATCATTCATGGATATGGAGATTTTAATTGTACCGCTTAAGTGGAGATTAGTCTCATTAATTCAGTTTTTGTTTAGAAATTTTAGTTGATGTTCTAAATATAATGAATATCTTAACACCTTTGTTGTGGTAAATCTCTGTACTATAAATACACCCATTATTTTGATAATTTTATCAGTGGCGTTCCTAGGGAATATGCCGCCCGTGTGGGAGACTAATTTTGCCCCTCCCACTCCGATGATTAATTGAAATGTTTCTGAAATATTTTTACCTTAAATAAATGTAAACAAATATACATTTTATTTATTAAAATCTTAAATGAATACATTAATACATACAATAATTATTGATATAACATATAATAACAAAATAAAGTATATATACTGTGACTAAATACATAGATAAGTACTTATACTAAATATACAAAAAGTTTAAGAAAACATAACTATTACAGTGTTGATATATGAAAAAAAATATTTCTATTATTATTTTGAACAAAATATGACAATACACGTTCAAGTATAATTTATTATTAATTTCTGTTAAGCAATTTAATTAATTAATTTAATGATTTTATCATATTAAAGCTATAATTTTCCATATAAAAGTCATTTTTCGTTTGCTTATTACTCTTTCATAACAAGCAATTGAGCAATAATTATATACTCATTAGATGCAGTTTTTAGTACTTAACATTTTTTTGGATTTACACTTTTGGTCTAATTTAATTAAGGAAATAACAATCATCATATTTTAAAAATGTTATTGTATTTCCTATGTTACATATTTCAAATCTAGAACCGGTATATATGGTGTGTGGATGTTTCAGGGGTCGTGCAACCCCATTTGATGGGATATAGCGTGACGTTATGTATATAACAGGAATAGTATACAAAATAATTTAATTTATTTGTATCATATTTAGGTGTACTACACTTTACAGTATATACAAGAAATATAGTATGTTCATTATTGTATATTATTTATGGATGTATTGGGAATTTCAATATTTGTATATTATTGTGTAATTATAAACACGACCCGTTTATTAATGATGTTATTGATTTTACTAACATATTAATTTGTATTTGATTAGTTTATTAATATTATTAATAAAAAATTTATTATTTTGATTAAATATAATAGTTATCATTGTAAATAATTACTGGCATCCGAGCTTACGTAATAGGTAAATTATATTCAGTATATTTATTTTTAGTTCTTATCATTTATATTCAAGAGATTGAAAGTATATTACTAAAATTTAATGACTACTATTTTATTAACAAGGAATAATTTATTTACAGGTCCTGAACAACGATTACCAGGAAAGCAGCATTAAAAGGTATGTTTTGAATTCTATTTTATAATTTTGTACATAGTTCTAGTTCAACTTTATTAATAATAATAACACATTTATTATCATAAACAGTGTTCAAAACATACAGTACATAAAGTCTTTGAAATATATTTAAAGAAAACAACTATACATTATTTTGATATTTATTAATTTAGATAATAATTGCGGTTTTTATTAATTAATAAGCAATTCAGTATGTAAATTTCAATCGAAAAATTGTATTAAATGAAATATATAGTATTTAGATTAGTTACACATGTCAAACTAGATTGACATTTGTGCGGATTCGGCAATATACGTCATCGATTGGTCGAAAAAAGTAACTCATTATTGTGTGATTTATTCACTAGTTTTTACAAACGTTCTGTATTTTATTAATTTCTGTTTAGTATTATAATGTTCAGTATCAGTTTTAAAGTATGATAATAATTAGGAATGCAACATTAAATAATGAACAAATAATTTTATTTCAACATTTGTTCAAATGCGGTTGATTGAGTATGAAAAATTAATTAGGACTAAAAAAAATCGCTTGGTTATTTGGCAACATATATCTAAAAGTAAATACATATATTGTTTGTAGTATGTTCCGCACCAGTGTTATTCAAGTTGCTGACTGCGAGAAATACTGAAATGAAATCTCGAGTCCTCGATGTTGATTTTCTCTTTTAGATTTCATGTTAACACAAATTAAAATTCGTACAGATTACTTGATCTTATGCAAATTATTAAAAAAATGTCTTTATAGTGTACATAATTAATGTATGCAGTAAAATTGGTAGAGATTTTTTTTTTGTATAATAATTTACAAATATAAAATTCGAGATATCTGGATACGATTTATAATATTTTCTGATTTTGGTCTTTTAATAAAAACAACAGCAATACATAAACCGTAAGGCCCATATTGGCAAATTTTAATTTTAGAAGCTAAACTCTGTACGAGAAAAGAATTGATTGCTGCGATATGAATGCTTCAGAATCTTGAATGTCGTATAAGTAGTCTGCCAACACAATTTATATTTAGTGTAGAACAAAAACTCCTTGGAAATGCATGTCGAAATGTGTTTACAATTGGTATCCTTACATTTGCATTTCTTCGAAGCTCTTCCATTGTGTTAAAATAGGCCCACTCCTATAATTTTGGGCACTTTTGTGTTTTTACAATTGACAGTTAGTTATAGTAGTATTACTACCGATTTCATTACTAATATTATTAATATTTTAATGGCTACATAATAAACATTTTGTGTAAATAAATTTAAATTTAATATAACAGAAATATTTTGATAATAGTATTCAAATAATTTATTAAATATTGTTTTCCTTAATCTCAGAAAGTAAGCAAATATAAAATATATTTTTAGACATGCTAATTTTATAACTTACATACATAATGAATGATTTTCGAATAAAACAATATTATTACATGTCATAACAAAATATGTAAATATATCGATTAGGATTCTTTGTTCTTGTTGATCAACTTCACTTATTTTTTAGATTTGCTTTACAAAAGTTACAAAATTAAAAACAGTGACAAGACGAGAAAATAGATTAGAAGAGAAGTTTCGGATTATACAATGAAAAGAGAAAAGAAATACAATTTCTACTTTAAATATCAGTTTTGAACTAACCTATGCATGCTTTGCAAACTATTCTGTCAACAAGTTACTAACCTAGACATAAACTGACAGTTATACCTTTTGTGGTGTACGAGTATAATAAAATAACTTGTGGATGTATTGAAATACATTTTAAATCAAATCTAAAGATTTATCTCATTGTTTAGCAAAATGTGCATGCGCCGCAACTGAAACTATTTTTAAAACTGCATGGAAACTTAGTTCACCCTTTTGGTCGTGGCTTATATCAGAAAGTGTCTTTATAATAATATCAATCATAGTTCGAATAGTTGTGTTATGACGTGTATTAATACTCGTATGCTCGAAATGGACAATGCATACAAAACTTGCTGCTGATATTTCATTTACACACGCTGCATCTGCATCTGAGAACTCATAAAATATGCTCCTATGCAGTTGAACGTAAACATATTAAATAACATGATTTTGCAAAGTAAACACCGGAATGCGACAATATTCGGGATTGCTCGAGTTTGCTCGGTTGTCAGAGAATAGCGAGTACGTATCACACGACGATATCTCGGACGAATTCTCACCCGAAGGATTTCGGAAACTCGGAAACGGTTTCTCATAAGTTCGACGAGTAATCGTTGTCGTGAGATTTCGGGCTTTCGGGCTTTCGAAGCGCTTCGGGAGGCTTCATATGGTGAACGGTGCTAAATAGATTATGCATGACGCACGGCGTAGGTTAGGGATGTGTTGTCACTACCATGTTTTCGTATTAATATTACGAGTTATTCTGTAATCGGATCACAAATATTATGTGTAATAAATGCAAAATACTTCTTATGCAAAATAGGACGTTCTCAAGCAAATTCCTATTTACCGGCGAGCTTTACTCCCACGCACTTCATCGCGCTTACTGAATATTTTTTTTGTTTTTATTTTTTTTTTGTCTCTACTTATGACCTATTTTGACACATACTTATCCATTTAAATAATAGTTAATAATGAAATATTATTTTACAAATAAATGCAAAGGATTTATTTAAAATGAGACCACCTCATTTGTAGGAAAATTGAATTATGTTATGTTTTCCACAGGTTTCATGGTTTTTACTTATAAACGTTGTCGTTCAAACTGATTATATTACATTTTTCTCAAAATATGTTTGAATGAAATCAACTCTTCAAATGGGAAAATATTGTGAAGACGCCTTCGCCATTTTTTTATCTATCTTAAATGGAATAAAATCTAAATTACTTGTTTAATTACGTATTTTTAATTACACTTTTAGAGGATGGTAGACACAATTTTAATTTGCAAATTAAGAATACTTAAGAACGATTAATAATACAATCAAATATTATCCAGCTTGAATTTATAATTATTGGAAAAAATTCAACTCAAATTTTTTTAATTTACTAATTCTATGTATATTTTTTTAATTGCGAATTTTAGTTCTGATAAAAATTGATTAAAAATTATTTAAATTATTTTAGTTTCTTATCTTTAATCTAAAAAAAAGTTCATATGTTCAACGTTTCAATTATTACAGCTTTATTAGATCATAATTGTTGTGTAACAATTTTTCAAAGCAATTGACAACATGTACTTAGAAATAAAAATTCAAAATAATATAAATTTTGTTCATAATGTAGTTTAATATAAAAGCACTAACATCATGTGTACCCGGCTTCAGAAACGGCGATGATTTGTGCGACTAGGTGTTGTCGAAAGCAACACGTCCGTTTTGCGCCCCAGTACAGCATCAGCTAACCCGAATCGGCGAACTGCCAACCCCTGCAGCGGGGCAGGGACGCCACTGCCACATAGCACACCTGATCACACTCAACGCAGCGTGATTTGATAGAGATGGAGTGTCGGTCGCCTTGATTGAGTGGATCCGTCAACGTCGATGGACTTATCAAATTACTGGCCGCGCGTTTGGCCTCGCTTGTCAAAGCTGCTCCCTGTTGTTGCTGCTGTTGCTGTTGCTGTTGTTGCTGCTAGCGCTAGCGCTAGTGCTAGTGCTGTAGTTGTTGAAATCAGTACAGGGTAGTGCCAGTGGATAGTTACAGTGCAGAGTTGTCGTGATATCGGAGGATAGTCTACGTAACGCCGTCGAATGCGTTGATTGATTGCTGAATATTTAGCGAGATGTCATCACAATTTTCGGATTTTAGTTTTTAGTTCATGATGAATGTAAATAATTGTTGTTCTTTATCCTATACAGTAGGAGTGTTAAATTCATTTAAACCGGGCGCCATTTTCCATAAAAGTGTTTCTCAAGTGGGTTGCAAATAATTTTGGCGAATCAACAGGAAATAAAAGAATAAGTATTAATAAATTGTAATATTTATGACAACTAAATTTATTTTTATTAAGTTGGTCTTTCCTTAAGGCGTCGCAGGTCACCAGTTTGACATCACTGTTGTACAGTATGTTCATATTTAAAGAGATATATAAAATCTAGTAGGCTTAGATTTACTGAGAAAAATACGTAAGTTACTAGAAACGGAGAAAAACTCATTTTGATATATAGCTCACTAGCATGAACTATTGAAATGAAAACCCGAATTCGAATTCCCCAACAGAAAACTGACCGACAAACAATTTTCACCAAATTTCACCCCTGTGGCTCTCTCTCCGCTAACATCTTTGAGAGCGTTATTTTACGACTGGTAACCGCACTTCACGCGAAGAAATATATCACTTACCGAGATCTGCTACGGCAGAGAAGTAACATATTATTTATTTGATATAGGATGTGTTACCTACATATTTTGAGAATTATATTTTACCAAATATATTTATTTTAAAATTTGAAATAATATATTTATTTTGAACCGTATAAATACCGAAACCGAAATTTATAATTCTAAATAATCGAAACGTAAATCGATATAATGTTTTCAAAAACCGAATTTTTACTGACTTTAATACCGTTAACCGTAACCGAACCCCAACATTTTTCGGTTCGAGTCCCTATATCAAGTAAACTGCTCAAAATTATACTGGAATATTTTAAAAATTGAATATAAAATTAAAATTATATATCATATTATAAATATGTATTTAAGAAGGATCCAATATAAAAATTAATATAAATTATATTCAAGTATTTCTAAGAAATATAATATCTAGGTACTTTTACAAATATTTGGATATAATTTATAGTTTAAATTTTATATTGAGTTTTTAAAATATCCCTGTACAATTTTGAGCAGTGTAGCATCAATTTGTTTTATATTTGTAATAACGTACATAGAAGTTCCCGATTTTATTCTTGCATTTATCTAACCAATATCTTTGCTACTGTGTCTTAAATTATGTATGTATAGGTTACAAGTTGTATTTTATATGTTTCGTGCTGACAACATCTTATATCTGAATTCTAAACTGATCAAGTAGCTAGTATCAATATAAATGTACTTCTCGTTCGTAAGTGGACATCCATACGATGTGAGTTATAATACTGTTACCGGAACACGTTAGCTACGTCAAAAAGGACGTAATTTAATTACGATAACATTCTAAGATTATGTTTATGAATGAGCATGCTAAAGTATAGTTTAATTATATAATGTTATATGAAAAGAGTTTAGCTTAGAAAATGAGACTGTTTTTACTTTGCTGGTATATACTATTAAAATAAATATTAAAGGAATTGGTGGTATTTTACATTATGTTTCTAAACATTTATTTTGTTTCATTTCAAATAAAAATAATTAAACTTCATCTCTATCTAAATAAGCACAATGTTAAACGATTATAAACGAAAACATAGAAAGATAGTAGACAGACGAGAACAAGACATGAAACGGAAAATGTAAGGGATGGTGATGGCTGCTACCAATTTAAAAGTAAATGAATGTCGGTGTGCTAGTGACATACTCGTCACGCGGTGCACGCTCTAAGTGCCCCACAACCGGGCAGGGCAACACCCTAGTTGTGCAAGACATCGTGCTTTAAAGGTTAACATCTGGAGCTTTGTACCTTCACAACTTCAGAAAAACTAAATACTGAAATTACTTGCAGGGTAAATCGAATTTTAAGATTAACTAATCAAATACTAATTTGTTTCAGAAGCAGACTCAAATTAATTATAGAACTATTATAAGATGTTTACTTTCAAAATTAAGTTTGACTTGCAAAAATAATCTTATATTCTGTTGCTAATAAACAGGGTACAGGCGCGGTGGCAGAGCGTGTTAAGGCACATCTCTTAGCACACTGTGACATCACCCGAACCAAGGTTCGTCAGTTCGAATCCGCCTGTCGACAATGTGTAATTTGTCGTAAAATATAAAATACAGTTACATGTATTTATCACACTCGGGCGCTATAAGCTAGTCACTTATACACCTTAAATAATGTAACATTTGACTACGAAAACCGGCAGTACGGCAGTGTAAAAAACTGCGGCTCGGTGTGCCCGGTAGGCCCAGGCCCAATTTGGGCTGTAGTGCCATCAGAAGAAGAATAAACAGGGTTGGCTTGATTTAAATCAGTGTGATTTTTTGTAAATCATTGATTTAAATTATTTTTAATTTGTATTAATTTAATTACATTTCCGGTACAGAACAAAACAATATGGGGTGGGTGGCTCACTGGTATCGAGTCGGCCTGTGGATCTTAAGAACGCTGGTTCGACCCCCTACAGCCGACAAACAATTTTCACCAATTTAAATATACCCCCGTAGCTTCCCTTCCACTAACATCTTTGGGGGCCGTGATTTGATGGTTGGTAACAGCACTTCACGCGAAAAAATATATCACTTACTGAGATCTGCTTAGGCAGAGTGCCACACCCAGTAATGGGTAAAAGACGTGATGATATATTTATTTATTTTATTTTAACAAAACAATTTTGATATAAATGTGATATAACTTGTTCCATTTAGTTTACCCTCATTTATTAACAAAATGTGGACAGTTTTAATATCCCATCGTTTTAATAAATAAAATATTCTTAACAATTCAATATAATCGAGCTAATACTCCTAGAAATGTAATTTGGTTATTAATAACACTGAATAAGTAATGTCAGTGCCCTCTCCACCCTTGAAAACGATAATGATTAATCAAAGTCTTTCTAATGAGTTGACAATTTGAATTGTATGCTGCGAATGGTAAAGTTGTTGACTGTCTAAATATATAAATGTAAAAACATATTTTTATTTGATTCAAAAATAATATGAAATGTTTCAGTATAAATTTACAAATAGATGTAATAATCAATATATACGAGCAGATAGAAACTATTTGTTCGTAGAAGAACATTGTTGCGAAAGAGTAAAAATATGATTATGTTGAATGCAAGTAAAAAAGTTTGGAAAGTGAGGAACAAGGCCGAAAGAATGTAGAGGCTGTCATGAGACGCATAACAATGACAAGAACACGAACTACTCAACACTTTCCAAGAAAACTGGTAATATATTTATTACCTTTTTCTTATATACTACGGCTCCCTTAGCGAATAGCCAAGACATATGCAGCCGAAAACTTACGTCTTACTTATCTACATACAAACTAGTATCAGACTTATTCGGATAACATCGGACAAATTCGTTGTTGCATTTGTTATTACCCTTAATAATAATTAGTCTATTTTATTTAGTCATAATTTCTTTTAATCTTATCATAGTTATTTTATATATTTATTCATATTTTATGTTCAAGATGAAAAGTTAACATTTTTAATACGTCTGGGTGTACTAAAATTAACCACCCCTAACCACTTATACTGGGAGGGTAACTTTGAAATATTAAATGGGAACCGCCAGTTCTTCAGAATCTACCAAAAACTGGGAGTTCCATTTAAAATTTTAAATTTACTTCACACCCTCCTAATTTTAGCACACACATAATAATATCAAATTCTATAAAACATGACTTTACTATAATGTAAAACTCTCCATTAATTGTACTAAATACGAGTAGTAAAATAAGTTAATATAAAATAAAATTAATAATATTGTACTTTACTAAAAAATATTAGGTCTTTGAAAAGCAAATTTTAAAAAAAGTAAGTAGTTATTCATTATTAAATGAAAACTACGAACAAAGTAGTTGAAGTATTCAGTATTTACAGTTTAGTGAATAATTAACTTACTAAATCTACTAATTCTATTAGAAAATGCACAAATATTTATTCCGGATGCAATGAATTAAAATTAAACGAGAAAAGGAAAATTGTGTTTTGTTGAGCACAGAAAGTAATAAAATTCCAGTAAAATACAAAGAAATACAAGTAGAGAAAAAAAATCAATTTTATTATATCTAAATTAGCCGGTGAACTTTGTTCTTTAATTAGAAGTAAAAAGAAAATAAATCTCTATCTTTTAACTTCTTATTCCAATTAGTGAAATATATTTACTTAAAATATAAACACTAATTAAAAAGAAAAACTCGCAATAATTGTGAATTGATAAATGAGTATAGTCTGTAAATAAATATATCATTAGGAACAAAATGTTTTGTTTCTTTTTAAAATGACTGAAATTTAAGATTTTTTTTAACTGAATTTAAAATGATAAATACATATATAAAAATTTATAATTAAATATTATATATATTTTTCAGCATTTATTGGACACAGGAAACTATATTTTATTTAAAGTTCTGTATTTAACATCTTTTAAAGTTGATATTCTAGAAGATTTTCATTTTACGGAAAACTCGAAATACTTCAAATTAAAGTTGAAAAGAATAAAATATATTTTGATAAAATAAAAATACGCGTGAGTAGTCTTTTAGCTCCGGAGTACAAGCGAAAACGCTCAAAAATGCTGTCAACTTATCTGCTCTTCTAACTGACCAAATTTATTCAAATTTTATATAATGACGATATAAAAATATTAACATTTATCAGTCAGTTGAGATGACATAATGAACCGCCATTTGACGGCTGGTAACTGCAGTTCACAAGCATAAATATATTACTTACTGAGATGTACTACATCAGGTGCCACTGCCAGTAATGGTGAAAAGCATGATATATTTATTTTTTGTGAATTTTTGGTTGAACCGGTTCAAAATTCGAAATTTTTTAAAATATGTTTCTATATAGTTCAGAGTACGAGAAATACACTCGTTCAAACCGCATTTCAATATCTCTTTTAGTTTTTGAGTTATATCGATTTTTGACTTTTTTTAAAACTAAACTTTGAGAGCTCATATCTCGAAAACTAAAAGAGATATTGAAATGCGGTTTGAACGAGTGTATTTCTCTTGCGCTACTTAACTTATACCGAAATTTTACCATTTTTGAAAATTTTTCAACTTTTCTTAAAAATTTTCTTTTCTCAATATTTCCAAAAGTTGAAGAGATAATGAAAATATGAAAACACCACTGAATTCCTCGCCTGAAAATACATAGGTATGCAAATTTTTACAGCAAAATTCGCACGCATACATTTTTTATTACAAAAACTCGAAAATAGCCATTTTTTAGAAATTTCTTAAGGGGTACCCCTTGGCGTTTTTACGAATTATGGCCATTTTTGGATTTTTTGTAATAAAAAATGTATCCGTGCGAATTTTGCTGTAAAAATTTACATATCTATGTATTTTTACGCGAGGAATTCACTGGTCTTTTCAGATTTTCTTTATCTCTTCAACTTTTGGAAATATTGAGAAAATAAATTTAAAAAAGTCAAAAATCGATATAATTCAAAAACTAAAAGAGATATTGAAATGCGGTTTGAACGAGTGCATTTCTCGTGCTGTAAATTATATAGAAACATAATTTTAAAAAAATCGTTTTTTGAATCGGTTCAACCAAAAATTCACAAAAAATAAACATGCCTTCACCCATTCTGGCAGTGGCACTCTATCGTTGTAGATCAAATGTAATTTATAAAGTAAATTTTAAAGATTGTTCAAGTTGTTATACTGGCCAAACTAAACGCTATGTTAAAACTAGAATGCTAGAACACCGTCGAAATTCTAGAAAAACTTTCTCTTTATTATAATAGTAATTGAGCTTTAGCACAACATTCTATTGTTAATAACCATATTTTAGATTTTTTAAATATCAAATTTCATGATACAGAATATGAAAATGCTACATATTGAAAACAATAGAAACGATATTAACAACAGATCCGACATTCAAGATTGAAATAAAAATTATTTAGTAGAAAAATTAATTAATTAATATTCTTAGATCAAGTTATTGTCCTTAAAAATTAATTTTTATTTCTTACCTTATTCCTTCACTGTTTTGAATTAATGTATTGTGGCTCAGTGGTATCGAGCCGGTCTATAGACTTGAGAACCCTGGTTCGATTCCCACAGCCGACAAACAATTTTCACCACAAAAACTACCCCTGTGACTCTCGCTCTAACATCTATGGGGGCCGTGATTTAACGGCTGGTAACCGCATTTCACGCGAATAAATATATACTTACCGAGATCTGCTACGGCGGTGTACCACATCCAGTAATGGGTAAAAGGGGTGATATGTTTATTAATTGTACTTTGTATACAAATTTTTCATTTAAATAATATTTATCTGCTATTATAATTTATCAAGTTTTCAAGACGATTTAAAAAAAAATAATGACTACAAAGACAAAATTAATTGTTATCCAACACTTGGTGAAACAAGGTTTAATAAAAAGTATAAAATAAACACTTGGCTAAGTTTCACAAAATTCACCTCATAAGGTGACTTGGAGGCTGAATTTTGTGAAACTTAGCCAAGTGTTTATTTTATACTTTTTATTAAAAAAGAATGATATATGCTTAATTTTATTTGTAAATATTTAATATTTTATAATAATTGTTTTTTATTGTTAATTTTATTATATTATATAAATTTAGTGTTCTGAAAAAATCTGTTGGCCGAAACGTAGACAAAATAATAAATGTTGACTGAAATCCAAAGATATCTGTTTTATTTGAATGATTGTTTTTTTAATTAAATAACATCTGTTGAGATTTTTAATAATATAATTATTTAAATAAATAATTTGAGGTAATTTACAATGGATAAATATTAAGATTAAGTTTCAAAGTATCAGGATACTATTAATAGTAAAGTGCTCTTACACGTTCCAAATTAATCAAAATTTGACATTTGCGGACAGGCAGGACAGAGCTTATTTTTAGCCTCAATACTAAGATTCACCTCCTAAGTTCGATTCTGTCGTACAAGTACACCAGTTTGCGATAAAATTTTCCTCATCAATGCCGGAACACATTAATAAATAGCGCTTTTGTGCAGAGTAGATACATTGTCAATAGGTTCGGAAGAACAATATGCCACTAAATGTCCGACCTTTAAATGTCGCATTACGGGGTTCGGGCCAGTGGCGGGTGCTTCGACACCGCTCCGAGGGAGGGGTCGACCCGAGACAGCGATGCGATAACGTTGCGATCATTTGGTCAGCAGGAAAATTCATTTGTTCGAAAATATTTTATTATTTCATTCTTCTAACATTTATTTATTTTCAGTTGATTTATAAAGCAATATAATTTTAGCTCTACTTTAATTTGCGAAAATATGAGACATTATGATACAAAGTTTAAAGGCCGATATCCCGATCACTTATAGAAGTTTCTAATAAATTTACCAGTCTAATTAACAAAAAATAACACGACAGGTTAATTAATATAATAAATGACGTTTATAGTACAAGTTAAAACTTGAAAAAGTGTTTTCGGTATCTTGAAAAATGATAGAATACAATTTGTGATTAAAAGAGTATTTGAATTTTACTGATAATTTTGTACGTTTTCGTAAATTTTACACGCTACCAATTTATTTTTTAATTTTGTACAGGATGCTTCAAAAATATTTTAAAAAACATTAAAGAGTATATATTATTTGATGTATTCAACGAAAAAATATTTTTTCTAAAATTCGCAAAATTAATTGCACAAATATTTTTCATGGCACTGGATTGTTAGGTTACAGTAATAAATAAAAATTAGTAAACATTAAAAAATTTATTTTATTTAATTAAAATTGTGTAACAGGTCTTTCAATGTTTAATGTTTACTCATTTTTATTCATTAGTGTAACCTATCAGTCTAGTGGCACAAAAAATATTTATATATATATATATATATCTAGCTTTCTACCAAATTAGAACCATTATACTACTAAAGTAGGGTAACCTATATGTTATTTATTCATATTTTCGATTTTTATAAATTTCTGTTAAAAAGAGGTTTCATAATTTATACAAAAACCAATTAAAGTGAAATGATATCTAACTCAATTAAAGTTGAAAGTTATAATAATATTGCGAGTTGAAAATGAACACTTTTCAACTTTAACCAAAAGTTTTCAGGTTTTGTAAATACCGCCTGATATATTATTACATTACTAGTCTATTTTTAAATTTACTAGAATGTTATTCACCAAGCTCGACTAAAAATAATTTTCACATTTTCTAAAGGTTTTATAACGCAGCAATTCACTGTTTCATATGTACGTAATTGGCAATGATTTTAGAAAATTTGATGAAAATCGTTTATGTCGCAAAATGTGGTGAGCCCTGTGTTAGCATAAAATATTCAAAATATTTGTAAATAGAGATAAACAAAATAACTGCAACATAAAGATACATTAGGATAAGTTTGAATAACTCGTGTTTAATTATTCATGTAGAAATAACATTTTTATGTTTGCACGGTGGAAGAAAATAAAAAGCGTACAACACATAAAATTGTCAAAAACATTTATAGGTTATGTCATACTAGGGGACAGAAACATGGAAAAAGTATATGGTTTTAAAGTAGACACATAAAGGCGCATGGTTGTATATATGCCCTCATATATGATGAGATGTATGGATTTATCGAAGGCGTAAGAAGTTTGTCAGGATAAAATATGCGAAAAATTTTTAAAGTCGAGTGAATACACAGAAAAGTTACTACCTGCCTAAAGTATACCGCCTCCACTAGTCGTACTCCGTACTACCTACGAATGGAACAGCTTGTGTTCTTCACTTCTAGCGAAATATTTTCAAGTGGTGCTAGCTGAAACTGCTAGTTTTAATTTATTTACAAATTGTTGCCATGTAACAAAAAGCAAATTGAACTTGTTTGTTTAACTTCCGTGGATTTTCCTGTAGGACAAGAATTAGCACTCCAGATATAAGTAAGAGCATGTAGATATTTACGTAACTTAAATTAAAACTAATTAGTGTACACAAAAACTGCAATATTCAATAGTAACGAAGCCGTAACCGAAACCAAAACCGATATTTTTTATTTTGAAATATGGAAACCGAAAACAATTGATTCTGTAACCGAAAACGTAACTGAGCCGATATTATTTTTGTTCTAAAACCGGAAATTTTAAACCGTTATAAATAATGTTATGAACCTAAAATAATAAGAATACGAAGAAAAATATAAGTTATTAGTTTTTATATTTTTATAAAGTTGCAGTCTTTACAGTCGTAATAGGGCTGGTATAACACTGGATATGAATGGTACTATTAGCGTACGTAGAAATTATTTTTGAAGACATCAGAAAACAAAAATACAAATAATTTTAGAAAATTTGCTAATTACTTACTTAAAAAATATACCGTAATTGTACAGTGCACGAACCGTAACCGATAAATACCGAAACCGTAACGAAACCAAAATTTATAATTAAAAAAAACCGAAACCTATATAATATTTTTAAAAACCTGTACCTAACTTAACCAATAAATGAAACCGAAATTTCACTGATATAAATCCGGTAACTGTAACCGAACCCCAAAATTTTTCGGTTCGAATCCCTGGCTAGTTAAAATTAAATTCTTTTAACATTTGAACAAAAGTATTTTTTTTACAATCTGTTGAAATAATAAAATTATATAGTTTTCATTTCTCTTTTTTTGAAGAGATCCGCAGTTCCCAAAGCCACCCCTCACTTTGCTTGCGACTGAATTGCTGAAAAATCAGAACCGCAGGGAAAACCAAACCGTGAACTATTCAAAGTTGGAAAAAAAAGTTTATTAAAATATTTTTTATAATTGTATGAATGTAATCGTTGTGTAGATGTAGATAAGATAGCACAATTTAATAAATTTTTAATAACGTCAGCTTATGAGTGGCACATTTTTAAAGCTTCGTTTATGATCTGTTGTAAAAATGATAGCTGCGATATACAAACAACATACTGTTTTACAAACGATGTAAATATTGCAAACGTGATGTAACTGAGATGTAACGACTTTTTGATGATAAAATTATATCAGGCGATAAAAAAGTATCTATAGTTTCCTTTTAATTTAAAATTTGTAAAAACGGAAATATTAGTAACCATCAAATAGCTCCAAACACCGAAATATCTTAAATTTCACATAAAGATAGCTCAATGGTATCGTAAACTTTTTACCAACTAACATCTTTGAGTGCCGTGATTCGACGGCTTGTAATCAATCGTACTTCATCGAATCGAACAATAATGCGTAGTACACGTGTTTAGTATTATTAATGCACCTCAGCAGTAAATGTGAAAGCAGCATGGTCGCCATGGAAATTGAGATTTTCATTGCATAATATCGATTATACTCGTTGCTTCTATTCTTCAAATATCCTTTGCTTTTTATAAAAGAAATAGATGGACTTTGATCAGTACTAATGTTGCTCGGTAAGGCTGCATCTTTTATAATACATTTCCCGCACGTATTTGGGACATTATTTTCATAGTTAATACTTCCAGTAAAAATATATTCATATGAAAGCATTGCAAAATAAAATGAAATGGAGAAAAATTCTACTTATTTAGAAAACTATTAGGAATTTAATGCAAGGTATACAGTTTTGGAGATGGTATTGTTGCAGGGAAAAACTAGATGAACTTGGAGAAATATTCTACTTTTTCTGCTGTTTATTTGTTGATTGAAACTAAAGAAAATCAAAGAAAAAATAATTACAGCATTCTTTAATATGTATTTCAAATAGTGATTTACAAACAATTATATGTATTGAAAAATCTAAATTAATTTAAAGTATTTTTGTTATTTTGTGTCCAAATTTCATTTCGTTGTAACGCAGTCTTGTCAAGAACGGAATATATAGTATTTCAGCTGCTTCCATTTCGTTCATTCCTATAAATATGAATATGATTGCATTCTATAAATTAACAAATTCTTTAAGAATAGTTAAACAAATAAAATAGTTAAGGCGGTAACTCATAAAACCTGAGATACCGGGTTTGAATTTCATACTTTACTGATCTAATTCTTTCACACAACACTTAAAAAGTTGCTTACATACATACATACATACATAACATCACACTATATTCCATTAGATGGTGTAGCACGAGCCCATGACAGATACGATACTCGCTCCGTCCATACAAGCTCATTCATTCCTCACACCTGAAATTCTTCAATTACATCCATCCATTCGCTCCTGTACACCTGTTTCATAACTCGTTCACTTACGCCTACTTTTTTAACTACGAATCAATAAAGAAATGAAGAAACCATCGGTCTGTCCTTATTTGGAAGTAAATTCTACACAATTGCAGTTAGACACTCCATAGTAAAAACTGAAAATGAGTCAAAAAGATTCATTTCGGAATTAATCTTCGTCAAACATTCTTATTCTGACACCCCATTTTCGCTTCAACCACATTCGTACAAGCTCGTTTGTTCTTCATATCGTTCACGAAACAATCCTTCCATTTATTCCGAAGTCGTCCAAGCAAATTTTCACTTTTAATTTCACCAACATACACCTATTTCACCAATCTTTTATTCGACATACGTTCCACATAACCAAACCATCTCAACTGACTTCTGACTCTTCTAACAATATTTTTTCCAAAGTTGCTTATATCTCTAATTTATTAATTAATATTTAGAAGCATACATACATACATAACATCACGCTATATCCCATTAAATGGGGCAGCACGAACCCCTGAAACATTCATAGACCACATTAACACTTCCTCCATACGAACTCTTTCTTTCCTCACAACCAAAATCCATCATCATCCATCCATTCGCTCCTGTACACCTGTTTCGTAAATCCTCACTTACGCCCACTTCTCTAACAACGAATCTATAAAGAAATGAAGGCAGCATCGCCTGCGCTTGTTTAAAAATAAATTTAACACAATTACAGTTAGACACTGGATAGTAAAAACTGAAAATGAAGAAAAAAAATGAGGAAGGAAGGGAGTATCAAATGTTTTAATACAATTTCTGTTGGAATTGAATAATGTTATAAAAACATAATGGGCGTCTAGAAGGAAATCTTATGATTGGTGGTCGAAATGACCCACCCCTAAAGAACTTCCGTCGCCAGAACAGATTCTCACTCACAGAGGCGTCCGAGTTGTAAGTCACGATTTCCATTACGGGGTGTATATACATTCCCTACACAGTGCACAAGGCTGACATCACAACACGACGACAGAGCGCCTTTTGCATGCGTCGCGGTGGCGAGCGACGCTAGCGGGGGTAGCAGCACGCGGACACAGCATGAACGTGTCACATTTCCGTGGGGACAGGGGAAACAGCAGTGGTGACGGATAAGAGACAAGGAGGTGGAAATTAGGTGATCAGGCGTTTAGAATTCAGTGGGAAGTGCTGGCAAAAAAACGTAACATTTATATACGAGTACTTCACACTAAATTGATAATTATTATTCTTACTTTGATTGCATCATAAGTACGTACTAAGTAAATAGAATATTTGCATTTGAATTTCCTCCGGGCATTTATTATTAAAAAATAAAAATAAATTATTGCGTTTGAAAGATTATAGTTCCAGACATTGAAATTGAGCTCTGGTCTTTAAATAAGATTTAAGGGTAATTACACTTACGACAATAACTAGGCCCCCACTTTCTTGCCCCCCCCCCCAAATTGTCCGAGTGAGCAAATGGCATATTTGGCACTGACATAGAATATCATAAATATATTTAAATTTATAACTTTTCAGCGTTTGAGAAAAATAAATATATCATCACGCCTTTTACATATTACTGGGTGTAACACTCTGTCATAGCTCATTTTCGTAATTATTTCTTCGCGCGAATTGCGGTTACCAGCCGTAAAAAAAAGATGTTTGTGCAGGAAGAGCCACAGAGATAGTTTTCATGTGCTGAAAACCATTAATTATTAAAATTGATATTTATTTTGAATTGAATTGAATATATATATATATATATATTTGTAAATATAAAATACTTTAAAATTGCTCGCATTTGATTAAAACCTTTGGAAGATGTGATGATATTTAATAAAAATTAATTAGTATATTATACTTAGTTAAATGAAAATAATGTTAGCAATCATTTTACAATAAAACAAACAATTCAGTGTCCTTTCCTGTACATCTCCACTAACATGTCTCAAACAACGTTCATCTCTGCTCTTTGCAATGTTTCCCTCTTCCGTCTCCGACCGGAACCGGAACCGGAGACAACTCCGCAGCGTACGACAGATGCGGTCATCCAGAGTTGGCGCGTGCCCGTGCCTAACCAGATCACCGATAGCTGATAGCGTTGTTTATATTATATCCCCGCCGAGCTGAAATGTGATGGCGTGAGCTTCTTCGTCATCGCTTTTTGTGATTTTTTCTTACGATGTGTGCGCGCGAATATGCTTGAGGAGTTAGGATGCTTTAAATTTCGGCTATAGGGTACTATGTTTCGGATGTACTGACCGAAGAGTAAATATTTACGGACTAAAACTAGGGGATGCGAAAAGTGAAATATATATTTTTTATTGAATTATAAAGAGAAAAATTGGAACACCGCCAGGATTTGATTCTGGGACCTATCAATTCCCGTCATATGTTTTCAACAA
Source organism: Pterostichus niger (assembly GCA_947425015.1). Lineage (NCBI taxonomy): Eukaryota > Metazoa > Arthropoda > Insecta > Coleoptera > Carabidae > Pterostichus > Pterostichus niger. The sequence continues at coordinate 20,784,389 of OX380347.1, read as the reverse complement.
AATATAAATAATTCAAGATTATTTCATTATTACTTAAAATACTAATTAAATTTTATTTGATAAATATCTTCTTTATATGAAGAAATCATGGAATACAGATTGCTTTTGACACATAACAAAGCAGTTACACTAAAATGAAATACCCAAATTTATGTGGATTTTGGAAAAAATCTTTTTGTTCAATAATCAGTATATCAAATTATATATGTCATTAAAGTTTCGTGCAGAGGTATAGAAACATATATTATTTGATGTACTGAATACAATGCAAAAATATTTTTCCGTAATTCGCAAAAATAATTGCACATTACTTGAAGCAAACATTTTTCGTGCCACTGGATTGATAGGTTACAGTAATGAGTAAAAATTACTAAACATTAAAATTTGTTTAATCTAATTAAAATTGTATAACAGTTCAGTCAGTGTTTAATGTTTACTAATTTTTATTCATTACTGTAATCTATTAGTCCAGTGGCACGAAAAATGTTTGTTTCCAGTAATGTGCAATTATTTTACCGAATTTCGGAAAAAATCATTTTACTTTGTAATCAGCACATAAAATAATATATACTCTTTAATTTTTTTGTTATAAGTTTGAAACACCTTATATATATTATCATATCATTATCTTTTACACATTACTCTGCCATAGCAGATCTTGGTGATATATTTATGCATATGAAATGCGATTACCAATACAATAATATATATCCTTAATTTTTCTTTGCAATCATTTTGAAACACCTGTATAGTTAGATAAACACATGTTTGAAATTTACTGGAAAGAATGAAATTATGGTAATAATTATATTCGTTTTAAATATGAATTATAATGGTAAAGACAAATTAATTTCAAAGTAAAAATGCTGAAAATTCTTTGTGAATTTTATCTAATACGGGTCTGCGTTCTCAATTTCAGTCTCCAATTCTGCAGGATGTCATTTCATTTCTACCATAAAAACAAAAATGAAATTCGAGGTGTTATGCGTATTCTTTTTTATTTTCTATTTCGCGAGCGAATTTTCAATGAACAAGCGAATTATATAACGATAGGTAAATATCGGTAAATCAGATTTCTTGACACGTTCTATAAAGAAGTGAGAAATTCTAACCTTGTTACATATATTTTGTTTTATTTCATTTTCCAGTTACATTTAGAACAGATACTAATTCTTAGTTCATTACAGAGCGTTGACATTTTAAATTTCTCAATTGTACTTGATATTTTATTTTTGTAATTCCGAGTATGTAAAATTTGTTATTTTTTCCATTAAAAATTAATGTTAAATAAAGATATATAAGTGCATAAAACTAAACTGATTTTATAATAAAAGTGAAGGCTCATAAGAACTTTAAAGCGAAGTATATGAACTCACAACACAGAATAGTTTGTAATAAACGTAAAACTTTACAATTTATTAAACAGCATTAGATAAAACATGCATAAAGCTACGTTTTAACAGAATTCAACCGAGATTATTTAAAATTTCAAACCCTATCCGATTTAATACACGTTGTTCTATCTGCTTTATATGCAGTACAATTTTGGTTTAAATATCTCAAACAATAAACAACTTTAAATGGATTTATTTATAGGTACATTTATTCTCCAATTACATCTTTTATTCTATTAGAGCACCAGTAATTTTTATACGACCATATCATAAATTTATAGTCTGTTTCCATCGAAATATTAAATTATTTATAATTATTTTTCTCTCATGGTTCGAAAATTATATTGCGTGCCGTTTTTCCTCTTTTTCGTTTCATCTACATTCATAACGTGTAATGAACATGAGCAGGATTAGAAGTTGGGGTTTCGTGTAACAAGTCGCTAATAGGAAATAGGGGAGCAGCAGAAAATGTACAAAGCGGTCATCGGTTTCCAGGGCTGGGAGGGGGATAAGTAGAAGAACAGAGGGCCGAGAACTCGCAGTCTATAACTCACTTCTAGCGGTCTATCGCCTTCGGCCAGGCAGCATTTAATCCCAGTACCTTCGGCGTCGCTCGCGAGATGGCAAGTGCTATAAATAAATTTGTAACCGAGCCTTTTATGGAACGTAATCATATAAAGAAGAAATACGGTAAATTTTACGATCATAGAAAACTAGCAGTACTGACAGTTCTGTCGTAAATTCTGTATAGTCTGCGCACAGATATAAGTACTGGCGATGGCAACGCGGCGTCGGCGCCGGCGTCGCCTTGGAATTGAAAACGTAGATTGAACCACGTGCTCGATGCCTCGCTACCGTGTAACTGTGTGTTTTGCCATTCGGCCGCTAGAGGCACTGCGAATCGCAAAAGTTATGGTGTATGTGTATGGTATAGTGGTAGCTCTGCTACACAGCTTCACTCCCTCCAATATCAGCCAACTCTGTTAGTTTGGGATGGTTATGTTGGCACCCTCTGTTTTTCTTGATTTTCGACTTGCAGGGCCGCATTCTTATATTTTTCAAAAAATAATTCATTTTATTTAAAGATGATCTTCAAAAGTTCAAATGTTCAATTTTTTGCGTCAGTGGAAATCGAACCCGGGTTCTCAATTGAATGTGTGACACAAGACATACAGGCTCCTTTAAAAGTGATGATATTATGAATCTAAATCCTATAATTAATTAAATTAAAAATTCAAGTTACACAGTGTTTCAAAAATGTTGCAAAAAAATAAAGGGTAAATATTTATTTATTTATGTTACGCTGTACAACAGGAATTTAATTCCAATTACAGTACAGGGTCTGCACTCACCGAGCCGCAATGTGGTAGTTAATATAATTTTTAGCTTGAGTTCGATTCGAACTCGGGATCTCCGGATTCGAATTCCGTATCGCTATTCACACCACCGTACTGACGGGCAAATATTATTTAATATACTGAATATAACGCAAAAATAATTGCAGATTTAGGTTTACATATTTGTATGATTTAAACAAAGGTAAATTTGTGTAGATTGAAGTACAAATTGAAAGGTAATTTTATCAGTGGTTTGGCAGCTGTAAATAATAAAAGAAAAATGATAAAAAGTGTAAACAAAATAAAAAAGTAAACAAGGAAAGGGGAAAGCTCCCATAAATCAGTAAGAAAAAAGTGCTAAGTTTTTTCCAAGGAAAAGAAGATTAAGTTATGTTATGTCGTGTTTATGTTGTACTCGCAAAAATGAATACTTTTTTGTCACTGTGCTGTGTGCTATATTGCGTGGTACGTTGCAGACGCGCGGATTCTTAAATTCGCAGCGATTTTCCTCGCTTTAGTGCGTAACAATAACTCCAACAGCTCAACCCGCCTTAATATCCCACCACAATTGTACAAATTTATAATGACGCGCTTTTTTCAAAATATAATTCATTTAGCAGATGTAGCCTACTATTCTTTTTAAATTATGTTTTATACTTAATATAATATGATAATTGGCTACTAACTTTAGAAAGGCATTTTTACACACGTGTTACATCTCTTTAAATAATGTAAATAATATATTGAAAAATAAACATTACAATTGGTCATTGTAACACATGTTTTTCATCTAATTTTTCCTATATTGCACTTTATACAAATATTTTCTTGTTATTAACTAGGATAATGAATTTTTAAGAATTCAAATTCATGTTTTTTTTTAAATTGAAGGATATCTAGGCTTGTAGATAGACACTATATTATGTTTAAAATTATTCAAAAATTGTTATACAGTACTTACTGGTCTTAGTTGATGGATCGATGATTGTCGTGTTACAATTCTTCTCGAATCTACATCAATACGTGATATCGTAGTTCGGGTCTTAGATGGTGGGATAGCAACTACAGTAGTTACATCATTGGTCAGAGCAGACGATTTAGAGAAGTCCCTAATAGATATTTTTCTATTTTTGCTGAATTTTCTTGAGGCAATTCCGGTAAATATTGAAGATGTTCTCATTAGCCTGGATCTAACTGATTATTTTTTCTGGTTGAATATCTTCTTGGGGTGTCATAATAGGATTATTGATTTTTTTGTGGAATGTTAGTGATTTTTGCTGATGTTTTATTAAATTTAGAGCCAGGAGTTATATATTCAGTAAATTTTGTTTGTGATATTTTAGAAGCCAATCTTTGAACTTTATACTTTGTAGAAATTATTATTTTGCGCGGTATTTTTACATATTGGTTTGAGTACTAATTGTTTTAAAAATTGAGACCTCAGTTAGAGTGTCAATGAATTTAGTATTCACTGTCTTTATTAACTTCTTAGGGTTGTTTCTATCGTTTGTTAAAGTTTTCAAATGATATGTTTGCTGTTGTTCAGCTTTGGATAAGAATAATTGACTATCTTGATAATTCGGAGATTTAGTTCGAGGCAAATCAGCAAAACATATGTATTTATTATGTTTTATGGTGGAAATATTTTCTTCAGACATATAATGTTCCAAATTCATAGTCTGTGAGTCATTTTCAGTGATTTGTAGTTCTGCTTTTCGGGAACTTCTATTTCTACTGTGAGTTTCATCAATCCAGGGTTATCAGAATTATCCTTTCTAAAATAAATCCAATTTCATCAATTGCAAAATATTACTTAAAATGAGGTACCAATCAACATTTTATTTATTTACGTTGTTCTCCCTTCCATTTGGTGGCAGAAACAGGTCGAGTTTTTATTTATTGCGGTTTAGATTTCCACTGTAAATTCTTCCTTAGTACTGTCCTGGTGACATAGGCTCTAGACGTGGTGGTCGAGTTGACGTTTCTGGACCCAACGAGCTGACCCGTCACCAACAGACAACCCCTTACCACGGTCCTGCCTTGTTTCTTCACCATCCACAACATAATGCTGACCGCAATAGTTTTATTTTATCATTTTTTATTTAAAAAAAAGTAAACACTTATCATTTAATTGAATAGCAGATTCGGGTAATATAATTTCCCGACGCTATAGCTCAAAAACTAAGCAAGCTATTGAGATGCGCTCAACGGCATTGAATTTCCCGTACTTAAAATTACATATAAAAAAGTTTTCAGCTATTTTTAAAATTTCAAAATTTTTCTCCAAAATATTTTCCTAATACAGTTTTGTATATGTATGTAAATTTTCGTTACAATATTTGTACGAGAAAGAGTTTTAGATCAAATTGTTTGAAAATCCTTTAGGAAAATTTCAAAAAAATTAAATCGTTTAAAATGAGCTTAGAATTTGCATATAAGTCAATTCGGGCATGGGGAATTTAATGCCGTTGAGGACATGCTCATATCTTTTTTAGTTTTTTAGATATAGCCTCTGGAATATTTGAACTTTCCAAACATTTGTCAACCTCAGATCCCCGGCTATATCTCAAAAATTATTGAGATGTGCCTAACAGCATTGAATTTATGAATAAACGAGTAGATTTAAATAAATTGTAGTTTTACACAGTTAATATTAGCAGAATTTTTATTGTACCTATTGAAATAGTATTTATTCCTTGTAACATTAACTTTCGGATCAATTAGGTACATATCGGGTCAAGTAGGATACACATAATCGGATTAGATTAGATAGAAAATGATATTATGCATTGTGGTGCGTTCAAGTGTATCTACAGCATATGGTTTCATGTGGTGAAACTACTTGAATGTAGAGAATGAAACTACACGTTCGGGTTTCTGTGTCCGTGCTGGTGCTATAGAGGTCTTACCGTATGGTTTCCGGAAACTGCGCATACAGAAACGTCCTTATAATAACGAGGACAGGCGTTCGAACCTCGCGAGCAGCGGTAGCGGCAGCGGCAGCGGAGAACCATACATATATAAATTACGAAATAAGCTTTCGTTTCTTTGCAAATTTAACTAGTGCGCACTGTGCATATAGTGTCCTTCGTCCCGGCGTCTATATGTGCAGGCGCTTGTAACTTCGCTCTTTGTATCACACACGAATGAGGTTTTTATAGAGCAGCAGGAGAGCTTCTTTCCGCTTCGTTCGTCTTAGTTTGTCCCGTCCGTACGCCGTTTTTCAAACCAGTGCCCTTCTTGTTTCTTCGGTGCTTGAGACCGGAATTTGCAAGAATTGTTCGTTTGCGACGGTTGAATATTGCTATCTATATTGTTTTAAATAAATACATTATCTCCTCATTTAACCCGTAACCCAGTTTTGAGGACAATATGCTGCAGCAGTTCTCAATAAGTCATATTTTTAGCGCGTCAAATGCATTTACAAAGTCAAATCACGACCTCCATAGATATCAATGATCAATAATCAATCAATCTTGAAGTTGTAAAAAGGAAAAATTGCACGTTTTCGTTTTTAAAAAAATATTTATCGTTACGTAAACATTTTTCGATTTTCCCTCTATCCATCCCCAAAGGGAGATGAACAAGTTTTAAAAAACGTAAAAGGCGAAAAGAAGAAAAAAATCTTTGAATATTCTCAATTTGTAGTTAGTGTATTTTGTGTAAAATCTATAGAAACTATTTTTTGCGAATGTTCAAAGGTTGTTTTGCAACATCCAGCAAATTTTCGCTATGTTAGTGTAGTATGTTTAGCTCATGACATGGGTTTTGGAATGCGCCAACAATTTTAACAGATGAAAACTTTGTTCAAACTACATTTTACGCCCAATGATACTAATTTAGAAACTAGAGAATTTCGAAATGTTCCGAAGGTGTACAGACGTATATTTCACTAAATTTTGTTTACGACATAAAAAAATAATTTTAAGTTTTACCAAAATAATATAGATAGGATGAAATTTTGAATTAATTCAATAGAATAACTTGCGAGGATACTGTTCAATAAAATTAATAAAAATATTGTTTAGTATCACAACGAATTGGTACGTAATTACAATTGAAAAGTCACAGAATTAATTAAAAATTTTAATAATTAATGTGTTCGGTATTTCATATTGTATGCAATATAATGAAAATAAATCCATAGTAGTAAATACTAAATTAAATAATGAAATTTTGTTATTTATTTTTAAAATATATGTCTAATAGAAGTGTTGTTTATAACATATAATAAAGGAATTAATATATTTTTTGCTATAGCAGAATTAGGTTTATTTTTTATACATGATTGATGACTCAGTGGTATCGAGTATTTTACATAAACATTACCTCTAATAACATATTTGGGGGTCGTAATTTGTCAGCTGGTAACTGCACTTCATTCGCATAGATATATTTCTTATCGAGATCTGCTCAGCAGAGTGCCATACCCAGTAATGGGATATATATATATATATATATATATATATATATATATATATATATATATATATATATATATATATATATATATATTAATTCGTTGTCGGCTGTGGAAAATCGAACTCGAGCTGTTATTTCTACAACCCGATAGGTTGCTAGATATTTATTTACCTTTTAAAACATTTGAATATATGTACATATATTAATAACAATAATATATTAATTTTCGATAATTGTTATACATGTAAAGTCATATTTTGATAATTTCCTGCTTCCCTTATTATTTTAGAGAAAAAAGCTTCAAATAAATGTTGTAGAGCATAAAATTCTACATTAAAATCAATAAACAGAATTTTTCGTGCTTTATAACTGCAGAAATTAAATTATAAATGTTGAAAATTTGCTTAAAAATTCCTTTTAAGCTAAATTTCAACATTTCCAATTTAATTTCTGCCGTTATAGAGCTTGCAAAATGAATTATGTTTATTAGTTGAATTTTATGCTCTACAACATTTATTTGAAGCCTTTTTCTTTAAAATAATAAGGAAAGCAGGAAATTATAAAAATATGATTTTACATGTTAAAGTCCTATATTTCGGTGTCGCGGTCATCACCCCTGTAGGTAAAGCAAACACATTTTAAAAACACGAAATTTTAAGTGGCCAAGCATCCAAAATTGCAATTTGCTCGTATTAATTGATTTTATATAGCTAGCAGCGCTTTCAAATATTTATCCTAAAATTATTGTTGTTGACATATTACCGCTCCGGACTAATTTGGTATATGATTTGCATGTATCAATTTGTAGTGTTGTTAATTGTGGTTACTAATTTATTCAATTAAACAAAGAGAACCATACTATCATAGCGACTCAAAATATTACCAGCGTGGATATGCGAGTAATCGAGTAAATATTTGTGATTTACTAATTTATTGAACTTTTGCAGAGTTATATTTAAACTTTATTATTTGTGATCTAAATTGACTCTTTCAGCTAATCGTGATTTGACGGCTGGTAACAATACTTAACGTACAGTAGATCTAGAAATGCTATGAATGTGTATCATGTAGTGTCTTTTTTATTTCTTAGCTTAACTTCGTCTAAAATGAAAACTAACTCTAGTTTTATAAAGTCCTAATTGATATTCATTAAGTTATAATTATTTTATTTTAAGTAATGAAAATTAAATAAAAATATTCTATTGAAAATTGGAAACTAGGCTTTAATAGTATATCAATTATTTTACTTTTTTAAACAATAATTGACGACGGTTTGATCCTTAGTTTACGATCATTATCAGGTCATATTAAATAAAACTAAATTATAAAATTGAACAAAAATTCAATAACAAGCCAAAATTATATTTTAGTAAAAGACAAAAAAGAATGAATTGTTCAATTTGGGACTTAGCTTCATTTAGTATGACTTAATAATGATCCCAAACTAAGGATCGAAACAACGTCAACTATTGTTTAAACATTTAAAAAAAATCATCAATGGAATGTTTTTATTTCCTTTTCCATAAATTTAAATAACATTTACGGGTTACATTAATTATTTTATTTAAATTTCAAATAATGCAAATAATGAAAAATGTGCATATCAGTTATTTCAGATAGAAAAATAAATACAAAACAATAACCTCAAAATTAGCTCTGTTTTAGACGAAGAAGAAAAGAAAGAATAGTAGAGAAATGAATGTGAATGCGATTAATTATTCAATTTAATTATTCTGATACGAAGTTTTTGATTCTAGTCTTGACATTACATGATATTACATTTACTCAATTTTATGAATACCTTATTTTAGATAATAAACTACCAGTATTATTGTATTATTTATTTTAGCGCAGCCATTTTATTTTAATTAATTATCTCATAACCTCAATTTCCCTCAATAAACTCTCAATCATTTAACCCCTCTTGATGCGCAAAAAATATTTGAATTTTTTCAACTGTTAGCTTTTTTGCAACAGTGTACTTTCAGAAGACTGAGATTTCTTTAACTTTGAGAGTTAAGGAACGCAGGGTGGAGGGGAACTTGATAAAAACTTTAGAGGGGGACGAGACGCCAAGAAAAAACGAGGGCCTGAAAAAACTTCAAGTACAAAAGTTCAATCAGTTATGTTAGGTGGTTCTCGATTAAATCTAAGAACTTGACAGCCATTGCTTGCGGTAAATATTTCACTGCATTCGACTCTTCTCGTCGACGACTTTTTAATACCAAATAGATTAGAAAGTTTTATTAACTAATATTCTTTCAGAAGTATTTATAGGAACACAGCATTTTTATTAGTAATATATATAATTTTGTATGTATTTATTCATTTATTATTAGTTTGGCTACTCAACAGGATAAATCCTAATTACATGCTGGCGCTTAACACAATTTACTATATAAACAATAATCAGATAGTAGTTTGTTTTTGAACATGATTGATAATTAATAATAAAATAAAAAATTGATTATATTCAATAATAATTGGTCAACATATTTCCTTAAACAAATTTAGTGAAAATGGAAATATAACGAGGACATTTAAATTATTGTTTACAACATTGTTGTATTATATTCTACATTCTGTGAATTAGTCGAGTTTGTTTTTCGAAACGGTACTTTATTTTTATTACCACATAAAAAGATGAACATATATACAGGGTGTTTCTATACATCTGCACGAAACTTTAATGACACATATAATTTGATATACTGATTACAGTTCTATAATCAGTATATCAAATTATATATGTATATTGTCACGCTTTATATCTAGTTAATTTGAGTATTAAAGTACAGTTGCAGAGCTTGGTAGATGCCACATTATATTTTACTGTATAATGCGGTTACCAGCTGTCATATTATAATATTAAAATATGCTAGTGGAGGATCATTTTTACCGATTAAATGGCTGGATTCTTAACCAGATCCTTCATAATCGATCCGTATTCAACTGATAATTGTGAAAGAACATTTTAAAAATAGAAAATCAAATTGAAATTCTTTTAGTAATAGTAAGTATATAAAATAAAACCGTATTTATTTGAAAGAAGTTAGTTAAAAATAATGAAATGAAGTAAAGCTACTCCGTATGCGTGTGGCATATACCATTCTTGCCGGAAATACATCGACGCATTTTTTGCTGATTGAGACTGCTGTATAGAATAAATAGAACAAGTGCAGTAACCTTTTTTATAATTAAGGACCAACGTTCGTGTCAGAAAAGACAATACATTTTCTCAAACGCGATAGAAAACCAATAATTTTTACAATGTACCGATAGCACTGCATACTAACTACGACCGCGTTGCCCCGATGCTTCACTGAGGGCTGAAGGCTCGTTCACATGCAATGACCAGAATTGAAACCGATGAGGAATATACGTATGCTAAATATTTGCGCCAGACTCATGAAAAGAACAAAAACAAACTGAAATTTTGAGTTCTATTTATTAATAAGTTAAATCTTATTTTATGTAAGGCTATATTATTAGGATTATTTCATTTAAATTTATACTGCATTCTGTACAGATACACCTATATATATATATATATAAATTCGCTTATTTGATTGCTATTAGGTGTCTAAAAGATAAGAAATGAAGGAAGTGTCCTGTCTGCGCTTGCTTTTGTAAGTGAATTTTACACAATTTCAGTTAGATACACTACAGAAAGCGAATAAAAAAAAAAGAAGAAAGGAAGGAGGTGTCAACTGCGCATGGTTTTGAAAAAGAATTGAAGTTAGACACTATTGTAAGAATTGAAAACAAATCAAAAAGATAAGAAAAGAATTAAATATCGATCTGTGCTTTTTGTACTCATTCGGATAAGTTACAAGATTATATACTTGTTGAATAATATTCTATTATTTAACTAATGAAATTATTGACTTAGAGATTTATGTCGCAATGTCAATTTATGAGGAATCATAGGATCGAATCTATTTTTGACACATGACAAAAAATTTAAATTCATTGGAATCACAATCAGAAGCCAACGGTGAGAAAACGCCTTGCTAGAATCAAGAAATCTCCGGTTTAAATCCCGGCATCGACAGATTTTTCTAAATTCTAATAACATTTATCGGACCGTTAGAAGCGCGCGTTAGAGCATAGACCACTGCTTGTTGAGACACCCGAGTAGTCTTGCAATACTTAACATTTATACACACACTCTGTACCGTAATTGGGATTGATTTCTTGTTATTCAGAGTATGTTTACAGCATGAAAGATACTGAAGGAATGCATTCTTGTTTAATATGAAAGTTACAAGGAAATAATGGTGTATCTGAGTTAATTAAATCCTTTTCATAAAATCCTTTTACCGAAAATTTAACGAATAGACAACCACATAATACGCTAATAATATGTATAGGATGCAGTAGTTAGATGTAACAAAGTATTAGATTTACTGTAATTAAGCAAGTCGCTATCGATTTTCACCAAAAAGCAAAAGAAAACGACAAAAACATGACAAGGAGGAGAGGAAAGGAAAACATACTACGTTTATGTCCACAATATAAGCCGCTACAAATATCATTTGTTTATTTATTTATTTAAAATTAATAGGATCGGAATTTTTGTAGAGATTAATTTTCGAATTTTCGGTTTGTTTTACCCGATATGATGGTTTTTAGCATAATGATATGTATGTATATTGGGTCGTGATTATATTTAAAATAGTTCATCATTTTAATTAGAGCACCGGAAAATGATTTGAAATTAGAATTCACTCAAGGAGTGAAAATAAACGTAGTACAACGACTCCACTCAACGAGTCAGCGTTCCTAGACGCAGATTTAATTCTTTGAAGGCTTGTCGCAGACCGTAAATCTCTGAATTCGCAGGTAGATATTGAAAAACTTTCAGGAATTCGGTTTTGCGTTATTCATAAAGGCCGTGTCAGTTTTTAGCGTTAACAATGGGAAGGAGTTCGGCGTTCGCGTCAAATTCTCGTTTCGTCGTTTCGAAAATGCGTTGCGCTACGCGTTGTCGTTTGTCGCGCTAACTCTACTCTATAAGGACGAAGGACGATTCTGTTTAAAGGTCAGTTCACAATGTGCGAACGCTGTAATAGGATTTGTTTTTCAAATTGTATTTTTTATGGTAAATAGATGTGGCCATACATACTTTATGTTGACGATTTCTTTTTATTTTACTTGTGTTTATATATAAGTTTACTTTTTCAATTAACTAGTTTTAAAGGTCAGGCAGTGAAATTTGTTATTTAAATTATTATTCTTGTAAATGTATGTTTTTGGGTAATATATTTAACCCTGCTCTTTTGTTCAAATTTACTGTACACTCGGATTATCCGAGGCAATATAAAGTATACTTTTTTATTTTACCTATAGTAAACAAGTAATAATTTCAAAAATCAAACAAAAAATCATTATTAATTCAACAAGTTCTTGTTTTATACTGCTTTTTACCCTCATATTTGTAATATTTCATCTCTGAAATTAATTTTGTTTACTAATTATTATTCAGGTTTGTTATGCTTGTTACTCTTAAAAATGTAAATTACATTTTAATAACTGGAGTAGAAAAAAATTATTTATACGACCGTACATAAAGTATATACTTTACACACTTTGTAAAGAACCAAAAAACCAAAAATGTAAAAATGCCTTTCTGGTTCGGAGTTGTAGATCTGTCTTGCAGAAATTGCATTTTTCCTTGGTCAACTCAGATAGCAGATCTCTGTTGAGATTTTCAACATTGCTGTAACATATGTACTTTCTCATAATTATTTTACTCCTTTTCATGAATGAACTAGTATCTCTCACATATTCCGCTTTTCTTTTACTTTATTTTCACATTCATTCGCCAGGTGTCACAGTGTCTCTTCTTGTTTCTTGCATATCTCGTTTTCTTCATTCTAATGTTGACTTAGCAAATGTTGTAATTAAATTGAATCTGAAAACTGGAAATAATTGCTTATTGTGCAGTCAAAGAAACAATAAATAAAATTACAACATACTTGGTAGCGCAGAAAATTAAATAGCGGATAAAATGTCTATTAACCGTTTTAGCCTTAACAAACATGAATATAAATCATATGACTAACACTTTTAAAAATAGGTTAAAAATAATTATTCTTTCTTGACGCATTTTATGTTAAAATTAGAATTTTCCGCTACAATATAAATTATGATATAACATTGTAAGTTAAAAACTAGGGGAGTAGAAATAATAATGCGTATATGAACGAAAGATGATATCTAAAGTGAAACAATATAGGTGCCTACAATGTTTTAGTAATTAAATGATACAGCTTTGATTTTTCACTTGCAACGGATATATTTCATAGTTCAGATGTCGTAAAAATATATATGGTCGTTTGCACCTCGAATATGCATACATAACATACTTCTACACACAGCGTGTTCCACAATTAAATTAAGTACCAGTAAACATTTTCATTTGATTGTATCAGTTTGTGATCATTTGTAAATATCACAGTTTTCTGTATGGTCGATAGGGGATATACATTTCATTTCATAAACGAGTTTACATTTCGCGGACTTCAACTCATATCCATGTAGCCACAAGCTTATTTTTCAAGTATTATATAAACATCTTTTAACTCAACGTATACGGCGCAATATATCCAGTGTAAAAAGCTACATGTTCGGCAATCTTCGGCATACTGTGGAATTGTGATAAAAACACTCGGAGTTATGTTTGCTGGCACGTGTAGTAAAACAGGGTAATATCGTAATTGTTCGGATACCCAGTAAATTAGCGATGAAAACTAAATAAATAAATAGAAATATATTTTAAAAATAACTTTAAAAGTATGCCACTGCCAATTATACAGAGTATTGAATAAGAAAAAAACTAAATACTGAGGAATGTCCTGCATATATTTTTGTATATTACACAGGCATTATTTCGTGTATATTAGTATTTATCTAATTTTTTCAGAATTCCTGTCCTTTTAAAATGTAGTTACGATTGACAGAAGTTTAAAAAATTAATTTGAGAAATTTTAACTTGTCTCTTTAAAAGCAATGTATCTTTGGTCGGCATTAACTCCATAATTATTAATTATGTAACAGTTTAGAAATTGCAGCACCCTGTATAATGGCAACGTGTCTTGGTGCGTATATAAGCTATTTGTGTGTGGAGGTAACATTAAAATTTATCGTAACGTGTGTGTTAATGAAATGCACCGTCGTACGCCTTAATATGACGGAACGCGGGATCACGGACGTTATGCTCGATCGCGCCCCTTTACTCCGTGACCCCTTAACCCGGTTCTGTACTCTGACAATGTTGCTGATCAACAGCGTCAGGGACGTACTTGCGGAAAGTAAAAAGCAGAGAGATTTATTTGTTCATTGCTAAAATATTTTACATAAAACAAATATATCGTCGTACCTTTTTGCTGGATTTAGCACTCGCTTTAGTTTTAACAATCTGATACATAATATTTGTTACATTTTAATGGATCAGAAGCCAAAACTCGATGTTACTATATTATTTTTAATTAAATTACGGCCCTTAAAGATGTTAATACAGGAATAATTTTTGCTCAGAAAAATAGGAATTTAATCCTAATCGAACGAACGACCTCTTGCTTATTATTGAATAAACTAAAGTTTGACCCCGGTTTAATGCACTGTTTTTCTATTAGTTTAAAACAAATAGTGCTATTGTAAAAATACAAACTTGAATGAAAAGCTTAAAAAAAAGAAATTCTTCTAATTCGGTTCTGAACATGGCGTTGTGGGTGCGCGTCGGGCGCATCGGGCGCATCGTTTCGAGCTGTTGCGTGAGAGCGCTCACGGACCGACGCTACCGACTCCGTCGGGTCCACGCCACTGACTAGTGACACCGACTTTCCACCTCGAGCGTCGGGCGTCACGTAATTTTTAACGGAGCAATATTGAAAACCATACGGGACGTATGTTTTAATTAAAAGGCCCGTTAAACAACGGCTGCTGGTTGCACCGTGCCGGTGGAGGGTGTTACTGTGCCAGTTGGACTGCGCATGTGTGCATGTTGTTCGATGTGTGGATATGCACTTGTGAATCTGGAGAACTAACTTTCAACTTTACTATTATGTCTGTATTTAGATATGATTTGAAATTTAGAAGAAAAACTAATAGTGCAATTACCTTGAAGCTCAACTAGTCAACTAATGCATTTTGTCGTTAGTAAACCCTGTTTACTTTGCTCATAAAAACAAACAATTTTCACAACATTGAAATTGCCACTGGGGCTACCTCACCACTAACATCTTTATAAAACATGATTTGACGGCTGGTAATTGCCGTTAACACGCATAAATATATCACTTACCGAGATCTGCAACACAGTAATTGGGTATCGGATGTAAAGATATATTTATATTTATGTACACTAAAGTATTCAGCGGGTCAAAATACATATGTACTCGTACATGTACATTTCGTTACAATATTTAAAATCGTAAAAACCCCAAAACATCCTTTGGAAAATTTCAAAAAAAATAAAATCGCTTAAAATGAGGTAAAAATGTGCTTATAAGTCAAATCGGACACCGGGAATTCAATGCTGCTGTTCGCATCTTCATATCTTTCTTAGTTTTCGACATATAGCCTTCGGAAGGGTTGAACTTTCTAAACATTTGTCAACATCAGATTTTCCACTTTCCCAAGGCTATAGCTCAAAAACTAAACAAGCTATTGAAATGCGCTCAACGGCATTGAATTTATGAATATACGAGTAGATTTATATAAATAGTAGTTTTGCACAATTTGTATTAACAGAACTTTTATTGTACCTATTGAAATACTACTTATTCCTTACAACGTTAACTTTCGACCTGGTAAACATTCAACAAAGAGAAAATTATATCTGGTAACTCAATGAGCTAGAATTAGCAGATTTTGGGCTCAAGCACCGACGTAATTAGAATTAATTTTGTTATTAATATTATCAGTTTTAAAAAATTGTGCATTTTGTACAGAATTAAATGTTTAAAATTTCTTTCCCTCTTATGAGTATCTTGACTAAGTGAAAGAAAAGTTTGTCATTGAAAACTGGATTTCATATAAAGATTATTATAAAATATTTCAACTGCATTCCAAAAATGTTCTTTAATTAAAAATAAAATTGGACAAAGCTGGTAGGAACGAATCCTCCTGCGTTGGTGTCGTCGGCACGAGTGAGGAGTGAATGTGCCTTTAGCGCCGTTCAACACCAAAGGGAGACACTTAATAAAACGGGAACTTTCTTAGCGTTAATGAGGGTAAGATGAGAAGAGAAGAGACGACAAGACAACGATAAACGCTCGACGCGAGACGCTACGTTGCCGTTGCGCTGTGACACCACCTTCCTTCTGCCCCTCCTAGGTCCTGAGACGTCTCGCGTACACATTCGCACAGTGATGAATAGTTAAAAAAATTAACATCATGTTGTACATGCTCCCAGCTTAACTCATTTTGTGCCGCTTCGTTGCGATGAGTGCGTTTACATTGGGATGTTGAGCCTGCTTTTTAAATTTAAGAATGCTTTACTGAGATGTGATTTGAAATTTTAATTAAGTCAAACAAATTTTAGTGAATCAACCCCTATTGGGTCAGAAGTTGGCGCCCAGTACACTAAGTATTAGCAAATAAATTATTTTAAAGAAACGCATATTCTTTCTCGTAAGATTCACGTTTTAAATTAGAAGTTTTAAAATATAATTTTAGGAACATTTAATTTATATTAATATTAATATGAAATGTATTTTATATTTATGACTATAATGTTTCACATAATTAGATGAAATTTGAAATGTGTTAATTTAATTAAAATTTTGCTTGTGTTTTACATAATAAATTAGGTACATTATAAATATTTCGATAATTACGTTTATAAAGATTACTAACAAATTAAATTAATTATTAAGATTACAAATTTATACTGAAACACCGAATTCTGCCATTGACCGAAAATATACCCATTTAGAAATGAAATTCTTTTTTGCGAATTTGGTGTTGGAGCTTAACAGACACAATATGAAACTTTTTAGCAAAAATTTAATCAGAATAAACAATTAAGTGAAATATATTTGGTGACAAGTGCCTCTAAACATTTTCCTTTAATTTCTATACTCTTTGAAACTTTGTAAAGCTACAAAGGTTCCACATGCGAACGTTCTAAACAATTAACTATCTCATATAAACGCACCAGCCTTGTCTAATAGTGCCTAAACGTCTCTAAACCGCGAAAGCATTAGCTAACACAATCGACGCTTATAACATAACAACAGGTGAAAGCGCTACTTCTCTGCTTTCACTCTGACGCTGCACAGTATATCACGACCTAGGTTTGATTAACCCTGACTCCGGCTCTGTCTCTGCGTATTCACATAACAAGTAGCAACACTTAATGCGCAATTAACTCGCATGTACGTGAATGTAGACACGCCATATTTCTTTCCACGAAGCACGGGAAATCAAGAAAGATTTTTGTTGCTTAAATGAATGATTTTGTTGATGATATTAATATTGTTTATTAAACTTGAGTTAATTGAATATTTTTGAAGATGTGTAATTAAGAAATTTATATTTATCAACTCCTTATTATTTTGTAAATTGATGCTTCGTGCTGTTTACTTTTTAAAGAAAGATGTACTCCTCAAGATAAGAAAAGGAATTATTACTATAATAGTTTGTAGAATTCTCATTTTTGTAAAATAATTAAAATATAATTTAATAATACCGTGAAAGTAATCTTGCTAAAACCTATTTCCTTTAGTTTATTTTTCGCTTTACGTTTTTACTTCTTCTTTTTAGTTTCCTTTAAGTATTTTTGCGAAACTACAGAAATATGAAAATAAAATTTTTGATTCAGTTGAGATGTGGTAAAATATTACTTTTAAATTGAAGCTAGAAATTTATACTTACACCATCTAACTTTAGTACTGACAGTCGTAGTTCAGTGGCTACATCTTTCACTTCACAAACTGATTTCAACTTATGTTAAAAAATTATCACTGTCACAGAGTGGTTCCGATTCTACTATACAGAGCATTTAAAAATTATTGCAAAAAAATTAAAGGGTATTAAAGCGTGATGGAGGATTTCGGATGTGAGGAATGAATGAGCTTGTATGGAAGGAGCCTTAGTATGGTTGAAGCGAGAATGAGAATGTTTAGAAGCGGACTGATATTTTGATGATTTTGTTTGTGGATGTTCTGTGAATGTTTCAGGGGTTCGTGCTATTCCATTTAATGGGATATAGCGTGATGTTATGTATGTACATCAGGTTCATTTATAAAAGTAGAGAGACCAAGAGAGAGTAGTTTTATTTCAGTTTTATTCAAATATGTGCTATATTTATTTATTTATTTATGTTACACTGTACAACAGGAATTAAATCCCAATTACAGTACAGGGTCCGCACTCACCAAGCCACAGTGTGGTAGTTCATATAATTTTTAGCTTGAGTGCGATTCGAACTCGGAATCTCCGGATTCGAATTCCGTATTGCTATCCACACCACCGTACTGATGGACAAGTCTATTGTGGTCAGATATTTTGAAATAAAATGGCGGTAGACGAGCTGATATGCTATTATTTTATATAAAAATGTAAAAAGTAGTAGTGTATATGTGTATGTAAAAAAGTTAAAGCGTCACTGGTCAAACTGAAGCTAACTTACTCAGTTCAACATGTAAGCTCATAGATGTTTGCGTGGCACATATACTTTTTACAAGATGCATTCATATCTGCGTATCTCCGTTGATGCACTCACGAAACGAAATGTAATATCTGTTATTGCTGTGTGTGACGGACCGCGTCGCGTGACGTAGCGTACTGCGGCGTAACGTAACGTAACGTAACACAAGGTAGAGGAGAGCGACCAGTTTGCAGATGCTGAGTAGATGCATGCATATCCCTAGCTATACTACGTTGCTTCGAAGTGCGACACTTAAGATAATGGCGTCTTTGATCATACTCGAATTTAAAGAAATAAATTACATGCAATATGCTACAAGTAAATACAGTCATAGACATAATATATAAAATATCAATTTTTTGTAAATATAAAATTCCCTGTATATAATTTTAGTAACGTGTTACACATAACATAAATAATAAATATATCATCACGCCTTTTACCCATGACTGTGTGTGGCACTCTGTTGTAGCTGATCTTGGTAAGTGATATATTTCTTCTCGTGAAATGCGGTTATCAACCATCAAATCACGACCCCCAAATAGGGGGAGCCACAAACAACAACAAACAATAATAATTCTAATAATAAAAATAAAATACTACACTCTGTTTATAACTAAAATAACTGATACAGAATCTTATACACTAACACCTATCATGACGTTGAACAATATACTATTATTTATAGAAACTAGCCAGCGATATTTATTTACGACGATCAATATATTTTCAATAGCACTATATGGTAACTTCGGACGAACTAACTGGGCTTTTCAAGAAGCGCTGCCTTTTTATCTTCACTCTCTTTTTACGAGAACCTTCTACCGGCTTCTCGATTGCGAACACGTGAGATGGCGTGAAGCAACAGACTTGTCCGCTTTGTTCGTTACAATATGAACCACCACACTGCGTTTTGATGAGCCTGTTATACAAAATAGCATAAATAAATAAAATTGACACACTATTACAGGACTATTAAATTAGAGAGTTCATACATAAATCAAACAATCTAAAATAAGTAATAAATAATAAGTACATATTATAATATAATAAGTACATGTTATAATATTCAAGATAATTTAAATGATGTACTTGTGAAGTAATTAATTAAGATATTAACTATTATTTAGTACAGCTATCATTTTTCAGAAATTTTAGGAACAGCATTCATGTAGATAAGGGATGATAGAAGTTGTTACTTGTAAATAACTTTAGTAATTGATATTTTTACTATTACTTAGGGTAGTTATTCTAACAATTCGTGATAATGTTAATCGTGATCTCTCGTCTAGTGTAAGTTTTGGATGAAACAGAGTATAGATGACATAAAGCAGTGGCAGGGCGCATAACGCAAGGAAAAACCTAAGGGATCTGGACCCCGTCCGTCCCGCCCGCAGTCGGCGTTCGCTCGTGCTCCGACCGTCGACTGATCCGCGAGCCACTGCAAAAAGAAGACTTGTGACATCAAAAGGGACGTACTGGGCCTACTAGTCACTTTGCCTAATTTATATATTCAGGAATAAATTGCATAACAGCACGGGACAAGACACGGTATACGACGTAATGCAACCTAGCGTTCTGTAGCGGTAGCATTGCTATATGTCACGTTAAGAAGGTTATTGATACTTTGTACTTTTGGGAACCAACGAAATTACTTTATATTTTCTACATTCTCCTGGAAGTTTCATGTTTAATTTATTTAGTTACTTCTTTGTATAATACAAAATTAATTCCAATTACAATTTTCACCAATTTAAAAATCCGTGATTTGACGGCTGGTAACCGCATTTCACGCGAAAAAAAATATATCACTTACCGAGATCTGCTTAGGCAGAGTGCCACACCCAGTAATGGGTAAAAGGCGTGATGATATATTTATTTTATTTTTAATTCCAATTACAAGAATCATTTTAAACCAGGGTTCGAAGATATATATCGATCGATATATATCATGATATTTATTTTGATATATATCGTCATATTTTTGCAATGATATATATCCATTATATAAAAATATCAAATAGTTTTTGTGATATTGTATGAAAATTTGATTATAAGTCAATTCGAACACGGGAAATTCAACGCCGTTGAGCGCATTTCCATATCTTGTTTAGTTTTTGAGATATAGCCTCCGGAAAAGTGAAATTTTTCAAATTTTTCAGTTTTTCTACTATTCCGAGGCTATATCTCGAAAACTAAATGTGATATGAAAACGCGGTCAACGGCATTAATTTTCTCGTGCTTCAGTTAACTTATAAACATAGTTTCAGCGATTTTTATTTTTTTTCAATTTTCCGCCAAAAAAAAACCCGCAAAAAGCAGTTTTTTAACATTTTCTCGAAAACCAGAAGTCATATGCATTTGTAGATTGCACCACTGAATTCAGTGGGTCAAAATACATATGTATGTAAATTTTCGTTTTAATAATCCTACGATTAAGGATTTTTTGGGAAAATTGAATTAAAATCTGAAAAAACCAAAGGGGTACCCCTTAGGAAATAATTAAAAATATTAAATTGCTTAAAATTGTATGAAAATTTGCTTATAAGTCAATTCGGACACGGGGAATTCAACGCCGTTGAGCGCATTTCCATATCTTGTTTAGTTTTTGAGATATAGCCTCCGGAGAAGTGAAATTTTTCGAATTTTTCAGTTTTTCTAAATGTGTACAAAAACTAAAATTAAAAAATAAATATCCAAAAAGTGATATTTATCTGATATATATCCTATATATCAGATATTTTGATATTTATTATAAATATCATGATATTTACGAACCCTGTTTTAAACATATACCGAGTGTAGAACTGAAAAATATAATATAGGAAATACAATGATTTTAATATGATGATTATTACTTCCCTAATTAAATTAGACCAAAAGTGTAAATGAAAAAAAAATGTTAAGTATTTAAAACTGCATCTAAGA
Source organism: Pterostichus niger (assembly GCA_947425015.1). NCBI lineage: Eukaryota > Metazoa > Arthropoda > Insecta > Coleoptera > Carabidae > Pterostichus > Pterostichus niger. The sequence goes on along the minus strand of OX380347.1, from coordinate 20,762,649 downwards.
AGTATCTACTTGTTGCTCAATTATTTTTTATGCAAGAGTAACAAGCAAACGACAAATGGCGTAAAACTATTATATAAATAAAATTTTATGATTCTTAGAAAATATTTACTATCAACAACTCGAAAGTGGAATCTCTTGACAAATGTAATTTTTTCTATGAAACCTTCATTTGATTATAAAACTATACAGATGTTTCAAAAGTATGCAAAAAATATAAAGGATATATACGGGTATTATTGTATGTACTGATTACAACGCAAAAATAATAGCACATTACTTGAAATAAATATTTTTCGTGCCACTGGTCTAATAGGTTATAGTAATGAATAAAAATTAATAAACATTAAACATTGAAAGAACTGTTAAATAATTTTAATGGTTACCAATTTTTATACATTACAGTAACCTATCAATCCAGTGGCTCAAAAAATGTTACTGTGCAATTATTTTAAAAAAAAATTGCGTTGTATTCAGAACATCAAATAATATATATCCTTTAATTTTTTTTGCAATAATTTTCAAACACTCTGTAGATACATGTTTAGTAAATTACTCTTATCAGAGATGCAAGTAAAATACGAAGTTATGTACTTCCAATATATAATTACAAATATAATATGTCATGATGATAATATGGGAAAATGGAAATAAATAAATCATTTTCTCACACAACAATTTCGAACGGGAGTACGACTAAGAGTAATAGGTATCGATTGAAAGGGTCCGTAGTCCGTAGTTATTCGTCCCACGACGTTTCGTCTTCGACTTGTTTTACTGGCGATTTGTCTGTTACCTGCGTTATGTTTTTATCTTATTTTTTATTTTTTAAACTAAGGTTCATCATAATGATGGCGTAAAGTTTTCCGCGAGTGTAGGTCATTTTCCGATTTTGTGCTTTGACATTATACCCCGAAAATTATTGTATTTGTATTTACTTACATTTGCAAATTATTGGAATAAATAAGTACAGTTTTGACCAATATTTAAATAGCTTTTGCTCGTGTATTAAAAATATAATTAAGACTTCGATTAGAGTTTTTCGTCCACGCGAAGTTATCTCTATGTTGATGTTTACATATTTTAAAAAGATTTCTTCAGTTTGTTGATAATTAATAATTTTGAAATTAAATATATTTTATTTAGAAAAAAATATTGAATATTTTATATGTAATTAGATTTTGAGATACAATTGATTAAAATAGATACATAACATCACGCTATATTCCATTAAATGAGGTAGTACCAACCCCTGAAGTTTTCATAGAACATCCACTAACAGATTAATAAATAGAATACTAAAATAAAAATCAGTTCACGTCAACATTCTCATGCTGACATACGATACATGCTTGAGCCACACTAACGATTCCTCCATACAAGCTCTTTTATCAAACCTTCAATCACATCCATCCATTCTTGTACACTGTTTCATAAATCTTACGCCTACTAACTACGAATAGAAGTTCGAAAACAGTTTGTTAATTTTTTCAGTTATATTCTGCTACTAGTTAGTTGTCTACTAACAATTTTGTCCCTTGCCATTAATTTATTAGCAGTTTAAAATCTGAATAGACCATATTTGATGTAACGGGTAAAAAGTCCGTCACTGTATTTGACTATAAATTAAACTTTAAATTTAAACTGATTCTGTTTTTCTAATATATGTTTCTTATTCTATTCCAGATTCCAGTTTTCCACGAAAAGGTAAGAAAGAGTTCCATCCTATCCATTTTCGATTCATTACAACAAAATACTGAAAGACCTTACCATACAGTAACTCTTGGTAAATTTGATTTCTTCCAAAGACTTCTTGCAAAACTGTCAATCTTGTGATTCTGTCGGTGTTGGCGTCGCCGTCCAAGAAGTGAACGAGTGACGGCAATGGCACTCCGACGCGCTATACCCACTCGGGGTGAGAAGCGGAACGACCTGATTGCCCATCGGGTCGTTTGACGCCGCGCTAGCGTCTATGTTAAAAGGTGTGATAGTGGGAGAATAATTCATTGATAATTCTTGTTATATTAAGAATTCATGGATTTATATGGGCATATTAATTATTTTAAAAGTGAAAAATATAATTTATAAAATTATTGAATTTGACAAAAAATAATATTTTTACGTACTAAACATGATTCTGAAATAACACAATTTTGGTATTCTCCTTAAACGTAATTGTAAAATAGTCGAATATATGAATGGAAACGTAAGTAATGTAGAAACAAATTGGATTTTTTTTTGTAAACGATTAGATAGAAAAATAATTATTGGAACTATTTACATTTTTGGAAAAGTCTCGCGATTTCATAAGTGTCCTAGCGCTACCATCATCTCCCCCGCCCAAAACCTCTTTCAAAATCCCTTTTCGGGGCGCGGGCGTCAGTGCGAGCATCTAATTGGAAAGGGTAGGCTATTCTGATGAAATTACATTCCAGTGCAGGCTTCCGTAAAGAACGTTGTTCTCGGATAGCATGAGCATGGCTCTCGGCAAACAAAGTCGTGCCCGCTCTCCCCTCTACTTGCTCTGTGCCCCACTGCTTGGCGGTGGTGGTGGGGATACACCACACACCTCCCACTACTTTCAGCAGAAAAGTCCTGCTAGCGGAGTCGAGGACTGGGTTGTAGTTGGTTGTTAGTTTTCTAATCAGAAATGGAAATTAAGTAAATAATCATGCTTCAATGATGAGAAATTTTGATGAGTTTCATTTTTAATTGAAGGAATAAGGTTATCATTTACAAATATTGGATTACATTCAAACTTTGATTCAAGATATTTGAATCTCCTTGTAATTATCCTATATTCATTAATTATTAGTAATTAATTGTAGTTCTTATTGATTTTTTTTTAAATGTAAGTATAAAATATCAAATATTAAGTTAAGGGTTTTACAAAACTTTCACTTGAGTAAATATGTCTTAAAACACCAGTAAAACAAATGAGTGAACCTTTTAGGAATAGATGGCTAAATATTATTGATGAATAGTTATGGAAGCGAAATATTCCAAGTGTATGAAATTGAGGTGCTTACATGAAAGGAGTTAAGAATGTGGTATATCAGGATAGGAATGTTTGGTGAATGTTGATTATAGGATGTTTTTGATATATAGATGATTGATTGATTTGTTAAAAGCTAATGCCAGTTACTGGAATATAGCGTGTATGTATGTATAGGTTGTATGAAACTGGAATGATGATGTAATTATTGAAAGTTGAAAGAAAAGTTTAAATTGATTTAGTGTGTCTTAGAAATAGAAATGAGTGAGCCGAGTAGATGGAGAGAAATGAGGTACGAAAGGTTATCCAATGATACCGGGAGAGTATGTTGCAAAGCCGTGAATTTCAATTAAAAAAATAAACCATCGTCTAGTATTTGCAGACGTAAGATCAACAGATAACTCATCCAGTCTAGGGCTGGCGGTCGTCGTCCGTGTTATAAAGTAGGGAAAACGAAAACGCGAGTTGGTTACAGACGCCGCGTTACGCGCTACGCGTGTGCTGTGTGCCGTGTGCCGTGTGCCACCTGCCGCCGTGCTGTATCAACTGACAAACAGAACAACACGATCGCGTGCCGGAGCCGGAGCGCCGGAGTAGCGCCGGAGTAACGTCGGAATAGCGCCGAAGCCACTCCATTCGGTATCAGTCGAGTATCTTCGCAACGCGCGTACTCTCAACAGTCGGCACGACGCTCAGTGTTCTCCCGACGTTGTTGGTATCGTGTACTCTGACGCCCACCGTGGGCTCGCGCAACTTACGCAACTCGCGGAAGTTTGTTTATTACTGTGAACTGTGCCCTGGAACTTCCGACGTTGGTGTCCGCGGACTTGCCGTCTTCACTAGGTAAGTCCAGATCATCTGACGACTGGACGATTGGAAGATTGAAGGATTGGAGGATTGAAGGATTGAAGGAGTGGATTTAGTGAATCTGAATGCTAACCAATGTTTTTCATTTGTGCCCATTGCCCATGCCGGCCATTATCAGTGGCTAAATGGTTCCGTGCGTACCAACAGACTCTAAGCACGTTCACGGAAATAGTAGATATCGTAACGACCGGCTTCCGAGAGTGAATAAGTGTCCGTTTCCGCTCTTGAACAGTGTAGATTAATTTCGTCTTTCGTTAAATCGTTCACACCGCATTTCCTCGATTTTAATTTTTCTCGCTGCGGTGATTTTATATTTTTTAATGTGTTTTCATTTGCTCTCTGACACTTGACACTGTCACTCAGTGCGGTTATCCTGGTTATCGTCGGGCATTTGCGATAACTACTCAAATTCTCAAATGCATTACTTTCTAATTAAAAGACGTGAATAAGAACTTTTACAACTCATATTTATAAATGTAAAGACTTTGATTTAGTTTTATTTTAAAATGCGTTTTCAGCAAATATTTTGAGATATCAAAAGTTTAGAAGAATATTTTAATGTTCTAAACAAATTCCTTAAAATGATTTAAATTACAATCAATACTTATTTAAATTTTTGCCTGTTTTTAGTAAATACATTTACCCATAATTATACAGGTAAATATTATGACAATCAAATTTTAAAATATAAAACTAGCCAACAGAATAATTTAAAATATTGCACATTTTCAATAAATTACAATTTTTATAATATTTCATAAATAACAATAAATAATATTTAGGAAAACAATGGCATTTATAAAACTTCGGTGATGCGCTAATGTGTGATAATAAATAATCTATAAAATGGACGATTTGAATAAAATATATTTTTAAATATCAGCTTACAGTAAAATAATGATGAATGAAAATATTTTGCGTTTTTTTTTAACTCATAAGCTCATTAAAAATTAAGAAGTTGAAATATAATTATTAATTATCAGCTCAGAAAACGCGTTTCACGTCACACTTTTCTACTTTCTAATTTTGCGTATCTTTGACGAAGAATATTGTCAATATATCAATTAAATTTTGACGTCATAACATAAAAGTTTACGATATATTGCACAAACATTTATTTATATTTTTTAAAAGAGTTCACTTAATAGGGTAATAATTTTTAATGGGTGCAATGGTTAGTTATAGTTACCCTTGTTCATTCTTTTTTCGTGACGTCAAAGAAGAAGTTAATTGAAGATAAGGAAATAATTATATTTTATTTGCAATTTGCAAACCTTTGTCCATAGCTAAATTTAGCACAGTGTGCCTTGTTTTTGTACCAGGACTAGAAGTATATTACCTACTGCTGTTTTTGTACCTTGATGCCAATTCAATTGAGCTGAATATATAGATATTTATTTGATTGATTTTTTGTACATGCTGTCAATTTGTGTTGTTGGTTACGTTATATTTGGACTATGGAATTTTTAGACACATCAGGGATTTAAAATTGCGCTGAATTTCTGACATTTTTGTTCAATTACTTATTATATCTTTATGAATGGCTCAATTAAACGAAAAAAATTGTTATAATTATTTAATTGAACTATACAAAGATAACTGGTTATTGAAAAATTATTTCAGCTTTGTTATATTTATGTTTTTATATTTTCCTATTAAAATACGCGATTACGTTTCATAATTTATGTTAAACATATATTTCATGTTAATCTTTTTTGTTTTATTAATTAAATTTATAATAAATTATAATCATATTATTTTAAAATATCTATACTGTTTATGATATTTGTTGCGTACAAATGTCCGGCAAAATTTTATAATTTGCTTTTAATTATCTTAGTGACCGAATCTTATCATACATAGGAAACATTTGCCATTTTATGTCAAACATGGTAAACAAACTCAGCCAATTTTAATCAGCAAAATTTCATCAGCACTGTAGTTGTGCCAGGAGAAGCTAGCAGCATCTCAAAGTGCAAGTATTATAGGTGCATTAGACTGCACCCAGGCGCAACATAACCTAAAACCGCACATGCTCATGCGCATTAGCTGCACGTGTTCCATTACAATTAAGTCGGTGGCTGCGTCTGCGCACTGTACGTTCGATCGTGATTTTTTCTTCACACCCTGTAATAACGGTAATATATATTTTTAATTATAAATTCCAACCAGCTTTGGTGACATTCAAGTCTAATTTTGTGATCAATAATCGTTGTAACTAGACGTAAATCAACATTTTTATAGTCATGGCTTTTATTAAAACCCATTACTTTCGTTCGCTGCCACTGTGGCCCGTGTAAATGGTCCCACACACACGCACACTTTACGCTCATACACACAGACATATTCATACACTGTGCCTTATAAAAGCTTTATCTGTGCTGTTTTCAGAAATTTAAATTAAAGGAATATTATTACCTACTCGACTGGCATAGGGTTTCTCAGTCGTGGTGAATGAAGACACTGAGGACAATACTGCGTGGTGCTATCGGTGTTGTCGGTTTGTCGCGGTGGTTTGCATTCCTTCAAATATTAATTTCGTTCGTCAGCCGTGAAGTGAGTTGTGTAAATGAGGTTATGATTGAGGGTTACACGTTACGCGTGATCTTTTCGTTCAACTTTGCTTGGTTTAGAAAAGTGGCTCGAGTTCCTGACAACCTATGCTAATTTGTTTCATGTGGTGTTTTGCCTGTTTACACGGTAATAATACAACTTTGTGATTGTTTTTAAAACACCAAAATTGATGTTTCCAAAAAACTTAATTACACATACTTGACTATTTTTTAAATATTGACCGCAACTTTTTTTGTTTACATATCACAAAATGAAAATCAGCACGATTAAACAAAATGGGATTAATAGGTCATCAGTTTTTAGAATGGAGTAAATAGCACTTTGGATATATATCAAACTTTATTTTGAATTAGCCCATAACTGAAATTTTACTACTCTTTCAATAACATCTTTGAAGACTTTGATTTGGCGACTGATAATCGTACAGGCAAATTTTAAAAATCAAATGTAAAATTTAAACTATATTATAAATATGTATTTAAGAAGGATTCAATATAAAAATTAATATAAATTATATTCAAATATATCTAAGAAAAATAGGACCTTACGTATTCTTACAAATATTTAAATATAATTTATAGTTTTAATTTTACATTCAATTTTTAAAATATACAATGTCCTTTTTTACTTTAATATACTATCACAAATCGTCAAACATACCATTCACATACGATAAAGAAGAATCACAAAAATTATTTTTCAAGTTTTTAGCGTGAGTTGGAAATAAACCTGAATCCATAACTTAACTTACTAGCCCAGTGATTACATTACAGGAGGTTGGGACAGGAGCAGGAAAATTTGAATTAAACTAACTGGTTCTAATATTAAAAAAGAAAAACTCTTGATATGTTGGTCTAAACTCGCAGCAATTACAATGAAAAATATTTTATCAATAAGTGCTAAACTTTCGTACTTCTTTTGTATTACCAATATATTAGTCCAAAATTGCAGTATTTACTGTATCAGTGGTTCATTAGATTTTACATAAATGGTTGCTTTCAATAACGTCTATTTGATGATTTGATTTGTTATATAGTTTTCTTATTGTGACATTCAAACTATTTGAGTTTGGTCATAATTAATGTCTCTTACGGAAATCTGACTTTATTGAAAAATATCCTCTAGCACGATGTTTTATTTTTATTTAATTGACTTTATTTACGGTTTACAAATAGATCCCTGTCATTGAAGTTTGAACCTCATCCATAAATCGCAGTCCGATCACAAAGTCCGTAACTCAGTCCAGTGTCTGTCTACGAATTCAGAGTATTCTGCGACCGTCGGCGTCGTGTAGCTGGGGCGCAGAATTCTACCATATCATGCATGACAAATGTCCCGTAATTCTGCGGCTACCTATCTGCCGCCAACCTTCGCATCGCTGTCTCACTTCCTTCCTTTTCGTTCTCTCGGGCCGTCTCGGAGCAGATTGCTCGCGCCTTTATTTTTTAAATTTGTTATTTAAACGTCCGAGTTGTTCTGTCCTCATATTCGGCAAAGTGAAAAGTGAATGAACAGAGGGAACCGTGAACCTCGTGAGGAAATTGATAAGGCGCAACCTGACGGCGTTGCCAATTCGACACACGACTGGACTCTACTAAATTGTGTTTTGTGTTTTGTGCCGCTTCAAAGAATGTGTTTTTTTTAGGGTGGTGATAATTTTAAATACAGTGGAAATTTGATATAAAAAGACGGGGCATTGACCAGGCTCTTTAAATGCGTTGCTTGACCCTCAAAATAATGACTTTTCTCTTTTCTCCAGAGCTTTAGGCCATACAAAATACTTTTTACGGTATTTAAACTGTTAACATTTACGTATACGAATAATTAAATGTTTCTCGTATGTAAATGAGACTCATTATACTTATATACAGGTGTACATTACTTTCGTAATTTGAAAACTATTTTATAAAATAATAAAACTCGCTTAAAAGTTTTACCCATGTTTATAATATTTATTTATTTTTTATTTTGAACCGCGTCTTTATCCAACCAATTACTTTTTATAAACAAATGTGATATAAATAGTAAGTTCTTAACTAGTATTTTTTTTCTACTCCTGTTATTAAAATGTCATTTAACATACTGGATGGCGCTAAATAACATCTTAATCACATGTTAACAACCCATGGCTTCGAACGTTTTAGTCACGCTTTGAGATATTAAGCACGGTGTGAAGTTAGCTATCATTGTAACTTAATCTCAGTTTTTAATCATGAAACTATATGTTTTTGTTGTCTTAATTTGCGATCGTAGAAAAACTATAGCATATGAATTATTTTATAAACTCTTTAGATACTCGTTTTTTATACACTCGTAGCTAAAGAGACATTTATAAAATTTCATAGAAAATATTTCAATAAAGTTTTAGTTGTATTTTGTTACGAGTTTGTTCATCATTTATATATTTACGAATCTAGAAAATTTATGATTTACACAGAATTCCACAATAAATATATTATTATCTTATAGAGAAAAATTTGACCGACGCCGGATTTAAACCCGGGACTATTTGATTCTAGCAAAATGCCTTGTCAACTAGACCATGTTGTTTGAAGCTTGGTATCGGCCGCATTTTTCTCTCTAAAATAATAATTAAAAACGGTCCACTTTATCTTTTTAATTGCATTAATTAGAATGAGATATTAATCCCTTAGGAAAAATTGCGGTTGACAGTTTATCAACACGACCTGTTCCTATAGAAACAAACAAATCAGCAATTAATTTACACTTAATTTGTCCTCACCAAGAAGTGTGTTTTTTGGTCAAAATTATGACGTCATACTAACTGATATTATTGTTTTGTTAGAAAATATTGATTGTTTTTCTGTTTCGTATCCACATGTATATTTTAACTTGGATATGTTTTTAAATATTTTCGAATGTTTATAAAATATTTTTCTGATGTTTTGTTAAAATAGTTTATATCTTTCACCCTTGAAGTTTCCGAGTTCGCAGTGGTGATCATAAAATAATCCACACCCGGTATGTGTTCAAAAGGAAGTGGTATAAGTATGAATACATAAGTAAAGTGGGAAAAACATGATGATATATTTTTATTTTATTGATAATGTTAAGCAAAGTAGAATCTTTTATTTACCAATATGAAATATAAGACCCCAGGTTCAATACCAAGATGTGTAAATATGAAATATTTACTTGCAAAATATACACCTGTGGCACATTGGATCTGTTTTACAGTGCAGATCCGAGTTATCACTTTCAAACACTATTTATTTATTTTATGTTTATTTTATAAATTAATAAATTACAAAATATTACGTATCTTGTAAATATAACATACAGAAAAACAGCATTTTTTGTTTACAAAGAACATAATAATCAAAAAAGAAATTAATTAATTAATCATCACGCTGTTTTACCCATTACTTAATGTAATCATGTAGGATCTGTTGATTGTGCTTCAGACATCTGTAAAGAAAATAATGCATAACATACTTTTGTAAGATAAAAATTGACTTTGCTCTCATAACATAATTATTACAGTGTATTAAGATATGGAAAAAATACTGTATGTACACCAAATACTTAATGATTATCAATGATATTAAAAATATATACCTTTCAAATATTGTATCTATTTTAATTTTTAACCGAGCATAAAAAAATAATGAAATGTATCATAAAGTTTACTTATCTTTATTAAATTTTCAGTTTGTTAAACAATGATCACAAAATCGAACACAAAAATTTTAAAGTTGTCTGAGACTTACAAACTTAAATTAAAAATCATCTTGCCCGGTGCATACTTATAAGATCTGGCTTAAAACTAGTCATTTCTTGTAAAATCTTGCATGTATATTCTGGCGACCATGACACTATGCGACTTGTCGACAAGACAAAATCATATTTCCCAACAGGTTGCGACGCGGCGCGCGACGTTACGTTGTTAAATTCCAGTAACCAGATACATAGAATAGATTTTAAATGAAGTATAAATATATTATATTAATTATTTTACTAGTAAATTAGTTAGTAGACTGTAGTTATTTATATATATATATATAAAAACTAAATGTAGGGCTATTGCCGCCCGTGTGGCTTGCCGCCCGTGTGCCTCCCATGTCGTGTACTCCTGGGTTGGAACGGTACTGGCTGTCCTCTCCCAAACGTCCACTTTATTGAATAAAATATTAACTAAAGGATTCCTGAAGCCTATTTATTATAAGTACAAATTTTACTCAATGTGGCAAAGTGCAGTTTACAGGTGATTAAATTATGGCCCTCAAATATGTAAGGGATAATTTTAATAAGTTGTTGATTATAGGAATCGAAATTATCATTTCTATAATTTGATACTTATCGGAACAACAGTTAAAAATACAAAAATGTTATTTATAATGTTGTTTATAAAATAAAACTAGTATATAATAAATAGTGCACTAGTTCTGTTTTCCATAACACAAAAACCTGGTACATATTTATTGCCACAAGTATATTCAATATACCGCTACATATTTTGGTGGCAATTCTCTATTCCATTTTCAGACCTTTTTAAAATTCCACATGTGTCATGTAATAAACACGATTTGATCAAAGTGGAAATTCAATAAAAATATAGAAATTCTCCACTAGTTTTCATATTTGGTCTTGATAATGACATTTTCCCAAAATATAATTTTCTATAAGCAAAATTCAGTATTAATATTCAATTTTTCCACGGTCAGTATATATCCTTAATCTTTGCTGACTTAGTACTTTTACAATAACATTAAATCAATTAGTAAATTAATAGTCAAGAAGTGCTAAGTAGTCAATACTTAAGAATTAAATATTTCTACAAAGCACAAGTGCAAGTAAGGCCAGTGTCAGCTCCAAAAATTTTGGGTAGACCTAGTCTGAGTCAAGAATTTTTAGGGTATGCAGGTATATTATGAAATTTGTTAACAAAAATGTGATTTACCACTGAAATCTCAGAAACTATAAGAGCTACAAGATTAATTGAGCAATGTGGTGTAGTTTTATAGGATGATTCTGATTCTGTTAAGAAAAATTTTGAATTCAGTTTGAAAGCTTAAAATCGTGCTTTAAAACAGGCAAATAACTCTGAAATTATAAAAGATATAAGAAAATATTTTATATAAAAGCTACATTATTTGATGACGCAAATTTAATCGTGATGGCAGAATAAAATTAAAGATGATGGTTTTCAAGATATTAATAACAAATTTTTTATTTTAAATTAAATTTTGGATGTTTTAATTAAAGTTTATTAAAAGTATTTAATTTTTAAATAAAATCAAATAGGCTTCAAAAGAAATCTAGGTGAATATTATTTTGCAAACAAATAATTGAAACAGAACAACTATATAATAAAATAACAATAAATTAAAACCATTATTAACTAGTCATAATCTAAAACGTTTTGCAATACTGCCAATTAGTATTCGCAATGCTAATGCGTTGTGAGTCTGCGCACTGCGCGCTAGTTTGCTACATTTATATCCCTTTCTCTTTCATACACGATTCCTTATTCCAACTCTGTTAATCTTATGCGTTCTAGTCATTAAATAGGCTGCTGATTGACCATTGTAAATTATAATAAAAATATTTTGTAGTTTGTAATGATGCAATTCAAATGTGCATTTTATTTATACGAATTTGTAATTTTTTAAAATTTCATTGTTTACGTATCGACATAAAGTGTAATTGAAATAATTATATTATTTAAAATCAAGCGGGTGGGCCAAGAAATTTTGCCATCTTCTTCGTCGTCCCTGAATTAATGTTTTTTTAATCTTTTTGGCATTGTTTGTTTTTATCCTATTATTGGACTATACCTGATAGGAAATGTATGTTAAAATAACTTCGGACCTGGCAGCTATGAACTCCGATCATATGCTTTAACCAACTAAGCTACGGTTGTCATGTAATTCAAATTTTATTCGAATTTTCCCTCTATTTTGTTATGTGCCTTTGGCAGCTTCGATTCTATAACTCTTTCTCATACTGAAAGACTTGACACGAGAGAAATCGGCAGTGGTACTATTATTTTACCACCAGAATTTGAACCTGGGACTCATGAACTTCAATCATATGCTGTAACCAATTAAACTACGGTCGCCATGTAGCTTAGTTGCTTAAAGCATATGATCGGAATTCATAGGTCCCAGGTGCAAATCCTGGCGGTATTCCATTTTTTTCTTTATAATTCATTAATTATTGAGTATTTACTTAAAATACTAATTGAAGTTTCAATTCGTTTTGTAACGATTGCAGTAGTTTGCGGATACTAGTATTATGACCAAAAATCGACCTTTAAAATGAGAAAATTATATTATAAAATATTTGTTTGAAAGAAATGAATAAATAAATGTTTGTAATGTGTTTTATATAAAAAGCATGTTTAGATTCCATTCATTATTACCTAGAAAATATAGTTGAAGATTTTCTAGAAGAGAGAATTTGTGAAAATATTGCCGACTATAGCAGTTACTCGTATTTTAAATTTGAAACATTGCGACGTATACGTAATTACTTTTAAATAATTCTTCCCTTTAGTAGTAGTGCGATAAAATATACTGCATTCAACACTTCGTGCAAGAGCCAAGAGAAATTCAGTTAAAAACGTGAAATATCGCTAAAATATTGTAGGAATTTATTTATTATATTACTACAAGTAAAATAATTTAACAAAGAATTCATACATTAATATGTAATTCATTAAATATGCCGAGTGAATTAAAATTTGTATGTGATATCAAAGTCAAGTTTAATTAAAATTATAATTGGTCAAGTGAAATGAAACCCTACAATAATTTAAATTCATTATTACTTGTTACACTTCATAATTTAATCGTTAATATTTAATTTATTATAACTCTAATTATATTATATTATTTTTGTATTACTATTATAATATTAGTAAAATAATTACGCGTTAAAATTAAATATAAAATTTGTTACTAATAATTAAAATTGAAACTGGGAATTGAAGAAAGTAACTTTAATTATTTTTTTTGTATGACATGAAAATAATTAATTAAATTAAAGAAAATAAACGAGTTTTGTTTATAAAAATATTAAATAAATGTAATTATTGCGAACAAAATATAAATATAATTAATGTAATGAAATTGTCTAGACTTGTGAAAAATATGAAATTTTGAGTGACGAAAACATGAGAAAGAGAAACAAAAACAAGCATCGATGACAAGAATAAACTGTGATTGTGAATCCCACATAAAAGATTATCATTTAACGGAGAGAACAGTCTGAGCTGAGCAGCAGAAATCCAGTGGTGAATACAGCGCAAATCGCCGGATCACAAACAAGGCGAGTAAGCTTTACGAAGATCAAAATATCGCGGCAGATAAAGGTTCTGCGTCGCTACAGCGCGGCGAGTGAAAAACTCCAGACTCCGGGAAAATGTACAGTCTTCCGGCAAGGCGGCGGCGACGCGAGTCCGGGTTTCACGCGTCAAATCGCACGTCAAAAGAAGACACGTCGAAAACACACCGAGTTTCCCAGACGCAGACCCAGAATTGGAACTCTGACCAGAATAAGCAAACGCGATTCCAATTCTTGGCGGCGACGGCGGCATTGGCGTCGCGGCATTGGCGTCGCGGCATTGGCGTGTTGGCGAAGTTGTTTCGTCGTTAAAATCAACCACTACACTGGCATTCCCGGATTTCTTTACAAAATTACTATTTATGAAAGATAAGCTTCAAGTTTTCTTAAAGAACCAAACGTTGTATTATTTCTTTAAATATATGTAAAATGTAAATGATCAGAAAACTTTATCTGTTTGCTTCAGATTCTACTAAATGCTATTGGTCCTCTATACTGTATTAAGATTAAATTATTGTTTGCGCAAAATAAATGAATAAATGTATCATCACACTATTTTAACCATTGCGTATGAAATGTGGTTATGCGGCATCAAATTACGACTCTAAATATGTTGGAGAAGAACTGTTCTCCAATTAGGTATTTTAATAATTAAATGACATTTATTGATTACATTGTTTTAACCACTATACAATTTGTATTTGATTCCATTACGAAAAATAACAATACATTTATCTACATGGTGTATTATTAGAAGCTAATAAATTTCCTGTACTTTCAAAAAACACTTTAATGTAATACCTCATTTGATCTCTTCTTGTTTATATCTACTACTCTTCGTAATTACCTCATTTTACTACCAGTCAAACGACATTCATATTTCCTCGTTAAATAAATATATTATTACGCAATTTCCCAGTTTAAATTAAAATTGGTTGCAAATGTAGATATTTTCAGGTTTAACATTTCCTTCATTCAAAATCAGAGATAAAAGGATTGGACTATAAGTCAGTGATATTTGAACGCATGACCACTTGTTTATTAAATAAAAATCACATTTTTTATTGCACATATTTAAAGTACTTTGACATTACATTTTAAATTTATTTCTTATTTTTTGTTCTAATCCATAGCAAACTTAATTACAAAAAAAAAACAAAAAATATATAATTTTTAATTTTAAATATCTCGCTTATATAAAAGGCTAATTTAATCATTCTTAATGTGCTAGATGTAGAATATAATTCTATAAACTTTTATTTGCAGCATTTATTTCTAAAATCAAAATAATACCATTTTTTAAAGAAAAACTGTTATTACCTTCATGTAATGTATCACTTTCGGTTAGTCCATTTTAACCAAAATCTGTTATGTTATTTTCATTAATATAGTAGTTTTATATACCAAAATTGAAAAGTTTTGAACTATATTTTAATATATAGGCTCCAAGTAAAGTACCACTTCCGGAAGTTATTTAATGACCAAAAAGAGAGATGCACAACTAGATGTTATAATAATCCTAAATACAAAATTTCAACTTTCTACGGCCCAAAGTTTTTGAGTTATGCGATATACATACATACAGACGTCACGACGAAATTAGTCAAAGTGGATTCAGGGCTGGTCAAAATGGATATTTCCGCTGGATTCTGAAAACTGAAAATTTTCGCGATTACAATACTTCGTACAAGGAAGTAAAAAACGCAAGTTTTACCTTGCTTCTATTCACTGGGCGAAATTGCCTGTAGTATTCAGGAATGGATAAAATGGTATGACACGATATTGTATTTATTTTTAGTACTTAATTAATCAAATTCAAATATATTAATTAGTTATTGTATTATGCACCACTGAAACCCTGTAATAAATGACAACGCAATATGAAATATTCTTTGAAAATCCAAATGATAGTTTCATAGCTGTAATTGTATAAATAACCAGAGGC
This sequence comes from Pterostichus niger, assembly GCA_947425015.1. Lineage (NCBI taxonomy): Eukaryota > Metazoa > Arthropoda > Insecta > Coleoptera > Carabidae > Pterostichus > Pterostichus niger. Next base: position 20,746,963 of record OX380347.1, on the reverse strand, counting down.
GTAGACTTTGTAAAATAAATATATTACATTTAATAATTTTTTATATATTAGAATGCATATATATATATATATATATGTATTTGCCCCTCCACACATTTTTTTCTTGTTTTGGCGAGTATATAAGAGTTTTTAGGTTAGTTTTTTAAAATTAAAACATAAAAACAAAAGTATCGCTAATTACGTACATCCAAAAAGTTTTCACCTGAGATATCGAAAGCGAACTTTAGCAATTTAAATTTGATAGAATATTTAATGCGAAAAATATCAAATATCAGCTTGCAATAAATATTTGATTTAACATTTGACTTTCGAGTGGCAGTATGTACATTCTGGAGAATTTTAACGATTTTGCCCTAATCACTAGGAATCTAGGTAAACAACCTAAGCGTTTTCTGAGAATAGACCCGAAGACAAAAGAGATTACAACTTGATGAAAATGTCAACAAAAGGAGCAAACTGTTTTGTATGGAAAGTAGAGGCGTAAAGTTAGATTTAGTGTTAGGATCAATAAATTTTCTAAAGAGAAACGTCAAAATTATAATAAAATCGCTCAACTTGTCTGTTTCACAATATACGAAAATACACTTCGAGGTGAACAGTTCAGTTTGCATGATTCAACGTTTTGGCGGAGGTGCCTATAATTATTTAATACGTTTTTATGAATGTAGGTTCAATAAAATTTAATTAACATAAAATATATATACAGGGTGATCGTCTATGGTCTGGAATTAAGAATATTTTATGTTTCTTAAAAGGATTCAAAAAATGTTAATAAGAAAAGTTAAAGTAGACAATGGGGCTCATAGGATGATCGTAGTAAGAATTTTGTATTACTTCCAGTTTTAGCGGAAATGGCTAGAACTTTAAATTAGTTTCACAACGATATCAAAATATTCAACTATTTCTAAATGGTAATCAGTTATTTTCAAAATAAAAATTAAATATAACAAGCTGAAAATAATTGAAAAATATTGATTTACAATTATGGCGGCCCTATTGAACATTATAATTTTTCATCTCCTTTTTCATATTTACTATTTCTGTTTTCTTATGTACTTTGTTTTCAGGTAAAATTATTTTCATAACTTACTATAAAATGGATTTTTATTAATACGAATTTTTAAATAAAAGTAATGAATTATTTCATCACGTAATTGATATTGAATAAAAAATAAATTAATTGAATTGTTCATGACATCAATCAAACAAGATAATTTCTTGTTTTTTTTTTTGTTTTGTTTTTTGTTTTTTTTTTCTTTTGAATACATTAATAAATTTATGCAACAATAAATTGCTCAAGGCTGACAAACAATTGAAGAAAAACCAGGTATTTTTGAAAGGGTAAGGCCTTTATTTTTACGAAGATGTATCATCATCATCATCATCTGTGGCGCTACAGCCCAAATCGGACCTGGGCCTACCGGACACACCGAGCCGCAGTTTTTACATTGCCGTACTGCCGGTTTTCGTAGTCGAATGCTACATTATTTAAGGCGTATAAGTGACTAAGCTTATAGCGCCCGAGTGTGATAAATACATGTAGCTGTATTTTATATTTTACAACAAATCACACATTGTCGACAGGCGAATTCGAACTGACGAACCTTGGCTCGGGTGACGCCACAGTATGTTAAGAGATGTGCCGTAACACGCTCGGCCACCGCGCCTGTATAACTTGCATAAATTTGGAAGGGCGGCACTTTGAACATATTATCTAAAATGCTTGCACAAATTTATTAAAGTAACTTTTTATTTTTATTTAAGTAAAAAACAAGATATTAACGTAAATATCCTTGCTTATTTCTTTATTAAAATCATGAAATATAAAACATCAGAACTAAATAAATTAAACTGTTATTGAACATCAGTTACGTGATTAAATAATCATTATTATTTGTATTAAAAATTTTATATTGGTCAGTGGCACTAAAAATGTGCACTTCAATAACCATGCCCTTAATTTTGATTCAGAATCAAAATACATATATATATATATATATATATATATATATATATATATATATATATATATATCATAATTTTTTCTCGTATATAATTAAATCTTAAAGGTTTCATAATTGCAAATGATATATTTTTCACGTGAAGTGTGTCAAATATCGGCCCCCAAAGATGTTAGTGGAAGGGAAGCCACAGGGGTAGTTCTAACGTGGTGAACATTGTTTGTCGGCTGTGGGAATCAAACTCGGGTTCTCAAATCCACAGGCCAACTCGATACCACTGAGCCACCTACCCTATAATTGTGAGATAAGTATAATAAATCAGTGAATGTATTAAGGATTCATGCTACTCCATTTGTTTTTATGGAACACAGGGTGATGTTATGAATATTATATGTTCCAACAAGTAATTATAACAAAAGTACGAATAATAGAATGAATAACGATGCAATAGAAAAATGATGTCCAATTAAGCTACATTTTCACTTATTACTGTTAACCACAAATCTCGACATAAAAACTAACACTATCTCACAGACACGTGTAAGGCAGAGCAGGGAACATGAACATAAAAAGACCGCATTACACAGCTATAAACAAGAGCGCAAGTTATTTTCATTCTGCTAACAGCGCTCTATATATTAACTGTAAGCATAAGCATGCCACAAGCCGACCGCTAGATACACACTTTAACATAACTTATGAACAAAGCGGCACACATTTATAAAACTAGGAAAATTCATTTGCCGGTAAATTCCTACCTGTCCATACTTTAACCACTCGAATTATTCATGATGCATTTTATATTTCTTCCATAAATGTTATTTAAACGATTTGTAACTACTTCTTAATACTTTTCACTCACCTTAGCTTTTAATACATTTTTCAAGTTTTTCAAAATACTGATTTACTTAAAATGTAAGTTTTCCCTCAGGTTTCATACTTTTTATTATGATTGTATTATTATATTTATCTTTAATCATACGGCAGTATACAATCTAAATAATGTAAGAGCAAAATATATGTATGCTTTTATTTTCTTTACCTGGAAATACTTATATATTATTTCTGTTATCTTATTATGTTTTAGTTTAAAATATTTATTTTAAAACACAATTTAGATTCTTAGATAAAAATTAAAATTGAAGATATACAGACTATTTGCAATTTAAAAAGTAATTCATGTTTTCGAGATTGTTTCGTTAAAGTATAGATGTCATGAAAGAAGAATGCTCGTTTTCAAGATTATTATATTTCCTCAGAAATATAATTTAGAAATGTACACAGCGGTTTGATAAAATCAATTTAGAGTATTGGACACAAAGAGATGTTGTTAATTTAATTCTTGACAAGAAAGATTTTAAAAAGAAATAAAATATTTACGGCTGGCGATGTTTCGTCTCGCGATTGAATATTAAATGAATGTTTTTTTCAAAAGGAACAGAAATGAGATACATGTTCTATTTGAATTTCGCTTTGCACATAATTTTTACATGATGCAATCTTTATTTACTGCATGCCAAAATAAAACCATCAAATTTACAAAAACGCCATATAGATATAATTTTGATAATATTCTGTAAAGACATTTTTACTTTTTAGCAGGGTTCGTAAATATCATGATATTTATAATAAATATCAAAATATCTGATATATAGGATATATATCAGATAAATATCACTTTTTGGATATTTATTTTTTAATTTTAGTTTTTGTACACATTTAGAAAAACTGAAAAATTCGAAAAATTTCACTTCTCCGGAGGTTATATCTCAAAAACTAAACAAGATATGGAAATGCGCTCAACGGTGTTGAATTCCCCGTGTCCGAATTGACTTATAAGCAAATTTTCATACAATTTTATGCAATTTAATATTTTTAATTATTTCCTAAGGGGTACCCCTTTAGTTTTTTCAGATTTTAATTCAATTTTACCAAAAATCCTTAATCGTAGGATTATTAAAACGAAAATTTACATACATATGTATTTTGACCCACTGAATCCAGTGGTGCAATCTTCAAATGCATATGACTTCTGATTTTCGAGAAAATGTTAAAAAACCACTTTTTGTGATTTTTTTGGCGGAAAATTGAAAAAAAATAAAAATCGCTGAAACTATGTTTATAAGTTAACTGAAGCACGAGAAAATTAATGCCGTTGAGCGCGTTTTCATATCACATTTAGTTTTCGAGATATAGCCTCGGCAAAGTAGAAAAACTGAAAAATTCGAAAAATTTCACTTTTCCGGAGGCTATATCTCAAAAACTATTTGATATTTTTATATAATGGATATATATCATTGCAAAAATATGACGATATATATCAAAATAAATATCATGATATATATCTTCGAACCCTGCTTTTTAGAAACCTTTGATTGTTAATCAACAAATGATTGACTATCCTTAATCTACTAGAACCAAAGTTGAATAATTTCTAATTTTTTTCTACCATACAAGTAAATTCAAGTTAAATGTATAGTAGATATAAATTTCAATGAATATTGTTACGTTAACGTGACAGGAATATGCCTATTAAAATCGTCTTCCAAATTTTTCCACTTTATTAAACGTCTCAAGTGGGAAGAATAAAAGATTAAGAACGAAAGAAGTTATAAATAAAAATGAAATAAAAGACGTATCTACGACCGAATATTTATACAAAGTATCAACGGACCAGGGGAACTCTAGCTTAAAATTAATCGAAGCAAAAAGTACTTCCTTAATGAATTGAAAACCTGTAAAAACCACGTACATTTACAATGAGAAAAAGAGATAGACATTTTTATCAATAGTTAATTTAAAAGTGCTTTTAGTGAAGAAGAATAATTTCGTTGCTTCATTTTTTATCAAATCCTTTTTTAGCGTTTTTACAATATATTTGAAGAACTGCATTTGGAAAATGTACTTTTACAGAAATTAATGAAATAATATTATTAAATTGCCACTCTATAAAGTTTATTCCATTTCTCTTTGTCAAAATATACGACTAAAACAACTAAAATATGAAATATAAATTATAGAGCTGTTTTGTTCAAAATTTAAATGCAAGAGCACAATGTTGTTTTATAAGATTCGCTTCTTTCACTATTTCAACAAACACTAAAATACCTCAGGCCCCTCTATTTTCTTTATTGTAAAATATAACATTGTGATATCCTTTTGATCAGGACAAAGAAAGTGTAATAGTAAAAGTTCGAAATGTTTTTCCATAATTTATCAAAGATTGTGATCTTCTGCAAATAGCGTATGAAATATTGTAAATCGTATAAACTATAAAAGTTAATGTATCCATGAAAGGCTCTACATAGACTATTTTATAAAGATACATTTTAACAGAATTGTGTTTTCGTTTATTTTATTACTTTTGTGCTCAATGACCTCCATGCATTGGAAAGGTTCAGTAATAACCGAAACGTTTACAGTAGAATTTGTTTCAAAATTTATCGAGAAAATGAGCCGAACGGCATTGACTATATATGAGAGTAATTTAATGTTTTATATTTAAATTATCTATCTAAAAATAATGTTATATTTGATAACATTTGTTAAAGAATTTCGGGTAATATGTTGCGATATCATAATGTTCCTTCGTGGTAAATCATCAGCATCGCCAGAGCAGCAGGAAGCAAGGCGGCGATGGCTAGCTTGCAAGCAGTCGAGCAAGGTAATTCTGGGCAGCAGTTTTTGAGTGTTAATGACATGACCATTGCGTCCGATGTCCGAAACGCCACAACAACTTCGCGTATTTTCGCCTAGATTCGTGTTTCTCCACAGTCCCTCGACAGCAGTCGCCAGTCATCATCGTCTCTCTCTTCCTCTGTGCGTCCTTCTCTATGAATAGATTTTGTGCCGCAAACATTAATTTCCCGGGGCTGTCTTGCCTCCTTCCGTTTAGTGTTGTGAATAAACACATGGCGCAGATTGCAATTTACATGCAATCTCATAGTAATTTCACTTAAATGTCGATGCATATGTATAGAAGTCGCGAATATATCGTGCTGAGTTGCTTTGGCTGCGCTCCTATTCCTGCTGCTGCTGCTGCTGCTGTTGCTGCTGCTACTGTCGAGTGACAGTTGATCTTGACAGATTCACTATGTTGCTTGTTACACGATTGGGATCGACCAAGGTTTGACAATGGGAACGTTATTATTTACTGGTTATTGTTGCTTTCATGAACATGTCAGAAATCTACACAAAGTACAGTTATCACTTTCTGTATTTATAATCTCGATTGAATTCTGTGATAGTCCAGTACTACGATTACAATTACAAAAGCTGGGAAATATTCTCTCTTTAAGTCTGAATAAATTTTTACGACATCCACGCTATCATCACCTTGCAGTTAGCAAAAATAAATGATATTCTAACAGATTTACAGAATAAAAGTAGGAAGGGAATGAAATTTCATCATAGTAATGGATACATCCATAAATTATCATGCTCAAACAATGCATTTAATAAAAAGTCTGGTATATAATGCACCAGAAAAGAAATTAAGAAACTGAATTAGGTTTTTTTGTTTTACAAATGTTTACAATTTATGACCCATAAGTATTCTTCCGAATAACTGATTCTTTATAGCATATTTGAATCTAATAAACGATGAAAATGTTTGGTTTTGGTCGTTTGTAATTTGATTCTTATAAGTATTGATCATTAAAACCGGCACCTACTGTAATTACAAGCACACAGAGGCAATTGTTTTCTGTAGATAATTGAAACAATTCAATTCAATGTTTAGGTATATAACTTGCGGCATAAATGAAATCTAAAAGGAAAAGGTTAATTCAGGTGTTCAATTGCTTCTGTCTTCAAAAAAGAATATTAATAATAACTAACAGAGATCGGTGACATTAATTATATAGCTTTAGTTGATATCATAGAAGATTCACTTTTTTTCAAATCTCTATATTTCATTATATTAAATACATTGTTATGTAGTTTAGCTTATTATGACGTGAATTCATTGGTTTAGTACATCGTCTATATCTGCTCCATCTATCTATTGATATGGGTTAGAAACAAAATAAAAATCACGGACCTATGGGAATATTAGAGTAAATCAATTTCTACTGTAATAGTAATTGAAGTGGAAATTAATGAACTGAGCCAAATTATGTTAGGTTCCTTCCAAATTACCTTTGCGTTTTAAACATATATAAGTACTCACATATTTACCATTATTCTCGTAGTTACATTTCAGTTTTTTATGTATATATTATAGTCTACAGCCAATAGTAGGTACAATTAAAATCACTTGGCAGAAATTAGTGAGTTTTCTCTTGTAAAGCGTGAACGCTAGCCATGCAGCCACTACCGAAACAACGTAGTTTGTTTATTGTTACGTTATCATGGTTTCAAAAATGACGAAGTTGTCAAGTCGGATAACATGGTCTGTAAGGGAAAATATAGGTTTTATTATGATGAATTATGAAAGCGTCCATCAATCTTTAGTAGCAATTATGGACTAAGCGGTAGCACAATATTGATTGCAGTGATTATTCATTGAATATAATTCTTGGTTAAGAATCCACAAACACTTGTAGCTATTGACGGCACGAAGCACTTATTTCTTAGATACCGATTAACAAACAGTGTACATTTCGTTAAGTGTAATTGATATTGTGGAGGTACGGTACAAATGTTGTAATCAGCATGATACCTACATTGGCTTGGCTGGTAGCAGTGGTAACTAGCTAGGGTAGTGGGGCTCGAGAAATAACGGCGCTGTGACCACTTTGCACCCACATATGGCCTGCGAAGTCCATTTCCACGGCAGACCTGATAAACACTAAGTGATCTATGTCCTTCGCTATGTTAGTTCTGTACGTTGTACACTACTGAACAAAAGTATTACTTCAATTGAAATCGAGTACTTTCTACATCAGTCACTAACTGATTATTTCGATAGTATCTCAAAATATTTGTTCCTTAACATTATGTTTTACACAAAGTGATTACTATTTTCATATAACAATTTGAGTATTGAATTAAGTTTTTGTTCAAACTTTTAGGCTTAAGTATACAATTTTTAAATTTACGAGTTACAGTTTAAAAGGATTACATATCAAGTCATCTTATTTTAAAACGAAAATGTTTGAATTGGTACGACATTTATGTACCAATGAACTGTACAGTAAGTATAGTTTACGGTTAATCTTAAACGACAACTCAGTATATTTATAAACTAACAAACTATGCACCTAATTTTAAAATAACAATATACCTGGTTCGTTCATTAATCACCTGATTAATAGGTTCTAGTATTGTAATGAATTTCCTGTTGTGCAGTGTATCAAATAAATAAATAAATAAATAAAAGGGCAATTAATTGTTTTGATCGTAAATAACTTTCAGAATAAAATGTTGATGGAAATATAAGAAATAAAAAAAGTTTTTGATGTGATCAGAATAAAGAGGTAGGAAGAAGTAAAGGAAGATTTAATAAGTATTGATACCTTTATCTTGAAAATGGCTGTAAAATCATAACAGGAAATTTGGGGCGATGCGTCGAGATTTGCAGGGAGAAAATGCAGAAGCGGGCTAGATAGTAGGATGGCAGCATGACAAGAATGCAGAAAAGAAGAAGAAAACAAGCCCTGGTATACCAGAGCAAGCCAGAGTCATAATAGTCTATTGAGTACATTTCAGCAATATTTATGATAAGAAAAATTCCACCATGTATAATAAAGTGCCTTCCTTGTATAATAACAAAACGAACATTGTTCAGCAGCTATAAAATATAATAAATTTAGAATTTCATCCGCTGTCGTTTCGTTTTTCTTCTTCTTTGATGTCCCAAGTCTGTTTGCTAGCGACAAAAACTTGTTCGTATTTCAATACTCTGGTTTAGAAATGAAATGAAATTCCGACATGATTCAATATGTGATATTCTGTATTATTTTTAGGTTATGTTAAACGTCGACTTTCATAAAATATATTTATTCGGCAACTGTTTACTTCTGCCTATTGTTTCTTCTTGTTAGTATTCATTACGAACTTTAATTGATATTTTTATGTAATTTGATCTTTCCATTATAGCTAATGATATAGAATTATTTACATATATGTATATATATATATATATATATATATAACGCTATATCCCATCAAATGGGGTAGCACGAACTCCTGAAACATTCACTAACAGATTCATCAAAATATCAATTCTCATCCTGACACACGATATTCGTTTCAACCACACAAACACTGCCTCCATACAAGCTCATTTATTCCTCACACCCGAAATGTTTCATAAATCTTTTACTTAGGCCCACTCCTCTATCAACCAATCTATAAAGAAATGAGGGAAGAATTGACCTGTGCTTGTTTTGGAAGTCAATTCTATACAATTTCAGTTAGACATTCTACAGTCAGAGCTGAAAATGAATAGTTAATATTTATTTATTTATTTATTTATTTATTTACTACTCGACAGTTATAGAGAGGGTTGAACTCGCGAACTATAGCTTGTAAAGCGGATTTATAAATATTGGTCTTCTTTAGAAATAATGTACTGGTAAAAATCTTTTCTAAACTGGGAGAAATAAAACAATCACCAGTAAATATGAAATGATCAACAAAACAATTGTCGACAAACAACAATACCGGATCTCGATACAGAGATAGTTCCGGATAGTGGTTCATGCAATAGCCGCAAATACAATGAAAACAAAAGCAAGTGATTCTTGTCACTTCGTTTAAAGTACACTGCCCGAACTAAGTTTCGTTATTGATCAGACGAGTAAGTAGATATCACATTTGAAGTTCGCATCTGTAAGCTGTAGTGACCAAGTACGCTACTCACTTCTATATCGGATGCGGTATCCCGACCTGTCACTAACCTTGACATTAATTGTATGGTACATAACATTCTGTAAGTGATCGACAAATATATTTCCGTCTTTCGAGTACTTTATTCGATCACACTTGACTGCTTCAGAAGAGAGTTTTAAGTTGGATGCACTCTAGTTTTTACACTCTCGATGTCTGCTTTTTGTTAATTGATTTGGTGTAAGTTACAATTGGATTTTTTGATGCTAAAAGTTGTTATTACTATCTTCATACTTAGTTTTAATGATGTTTGATTAACTTTGCTGGAAATTCAATCTCTTGAACGATTCCCTATATTTTTATTTCGCAAATATTTGTCTAAGATTACAAACTCTATTTCTGAAGATGTACAAATGCCAACATATCTTTTGCTGTTTCAGAAATACTTGATGATAACGATTGATATATTAAATTACTATTAATTTTCTTTATTTATTTATCGCTTATACAAACTCTGGCAGTATGGTGGTATGGTTAGCATAAACGGCATTCGAATTCGAAGATTCCAAGTTTAAATCCCACTCAAACTAAAAAATATATGAACTACCACATTGCGACTCGGTGAGCCCGGACTATAATTGGGATTTACTTCCTGTCGTACAGAGTGGCATAAATAAATAAATACAGACAACCATCTGACTTGGACTTCTGAGATATTTTGAAAATTATAAGAGTTACAAAATTTTTGCCAATAGTCAAAACTACTGATGAATTATTAAAAACCTTGGATCTTGGAACACCTCCATTGAGTTAAATAGAAATCAATTGGAAGGTATTTTAGTAACCACTGAAATAACAGACAAAATGTTTAATTTTCAGAAATCTATAAAATATTATGATCTTAGATACAGGAGCATGGAACATTGTTTACTATAGTTCTAGTTAATATAACATCGAATTAAATGGTAAAAATTTGCAAAATGGCTGACCATATATCATAATTTATTACAAAATTAAATTCTTGTAATGAACTCATAATAGAACAACAATATTAATAACAAATGATTAGTAATTTGAAGCTTATGTTATGTTAATATTGGAAATGATAAATAATTTGACATGTTTTTTTTTCAGTTGTCATCATTTTAAATTTTACTTTTTCTACAACCGAGGCAAAATTTTTGGCGGAGGTGCCAAAATTATTTTACATGTTTGAATTCAATTTTATTAAAATATTTAATGGATTTGTGTTTTTTTAACTAAAAAACTAAAGTTTGCTATTTTACATAAAAGTACAAGAGGCTTACAGTTTATAGTAAATTCTGAACCACTTTGACTGTTATATTTAAGTATAATTTGGAGTCTACGAGAAGTGAACTCGTGTTCTCCTGGTTATTAATTTGATAAATGAAGTATTAAAATGATATTTAATGTCCGACTGTCTTTTATAATGAGTACTCGCCGTAATTGGTTTCATTTATTATTTGGAGTTTTTAGTAAAATGTCAGGGTGAAATTGTTTTGAAATCACTGGTTGGCGTAATTAATGAAGAATAGAGATAACCTATGACGCTATACAATGTAATTGTAGTTATCACGCAGAGTTATTAAATACGGGCTGTTCACGCTGCAATTTAATTCAACAAGGTAATGTAATAATAGGTAGCTAAACACATAATCAGTCCCATTGGCGTGAAGAAATAAAATAAACAATATAATTAATATTGGTTGGCGTGACTGGTCCAATACCGACACAACAGCCAGCGCGTTCCAACACGTTGTTGTATCACTCAGCCTGCGAAAACAGGCATCATATTAAAGCGACGTTGCTGGCGTTCTACAGCGGCCCTTTTATTAAACTTATCATATTAATCAATCAAGAGGGTGCATTAAGTTCGCGTGTTGGTTGTCTCACCATCGGTTACGTTACGTTACGTTATGTTACGTTCCACGTAATCGTAGTTGCGAACTGGAACCGTTTTGCTCGTATGAGCAGAGGCTGAGTTGATGGTGATGTAAGCCCCTGATCGGAAAGCTGCACTTTAAAACATACCGAAATTAAAATTTGAGTTATTTATTGGCAGGTGTGACTCGTTTAAATTGTCTACCTAGATCTTTTTTTGTTTTACTGGAATTAGTTACAACAGTGACATACTTCATAATCGAAACTTTGGAATATTCTGCACATGATTCTAATGCACTTAAAAAGTTATACCAACTTTAATTAATTTTAGATCATATTGACATTGAAATGATTATAAAAATACGTTTAAAAATAACATCTTGAACAGTTTTATTTAGACCAGACGTTTTAATTAATTCCTGTCAATTACATAATCTGTTAGTGACATTTATTCTAATTAAATTAATAAAATTAACAGAATTCATGAAGGGAATGAAAAGGTAGACACGGAATTCACTCAATAGTTTTAAAATTAATTAATATACCCAAGAATCATTCAAAATCATTGTTTTTACAAATAAAAATTTTCAGAGATCATATTTCTTATATTTGAATTTTTTAAATAATGATTCATATTATATTTATTTTACGATACATTTAAATAGCTGATCGTCTGTTATTATCAGGTGAAGTAACATTGCGTTATGATCTAACAAATGGGGTAGCACGAACCCGTGAAACAATTTTTCATAAGATTTATTCTCCAATTAATCCTCGCCAAACATTCCAACCTGGCACACCACTTTCGCTTTATGCAAATTAGTAGCTTATTTTTGCGCATTCATATATTCCTAGATCCGCTACGCAATTCCTCACCAACAATTTCACGGACATATACTTTTATGAGGATTTGAGAACCCGGATTCGATTTCCACAGCCGACAAACAATTTTCACCAAATTAAATCTACTCCACCACTAACATCATTGTGGACCGTGATTTGACGACTTCACGTGAAGAAATATATCACTTACCGAGATCTGCTACGGTGGAGTACCATACCCAATAATAACTAAACAGTGTTATGATATATTTATTTATTTGATATTATATGACAAGACCATCTTAAAATCATTACTTCAAAATGAAAAAGCATGTCCCAATTTAAATGAAAATGCGATAGAATCGACACGTAATATTATTGATTTATCAAGTATAGCCCGAAAAACGGCATATGAAGTGTGATTACATTGCATCAAGAACGTACATCACCGCGAGCAGCAGCATGAACATCAGCAACGGTACCGCAAATTCACAATATTTTCACATTGCGCAACGGCGGTCATTATACAGCTATGCGCAGTGCATATTGTATCCTTGTAACCCTGCTATCCATTAATTAATCAGATTCAAATTCCCCACTTATGTGACACGATGGCAGGCAGGGTGGCTGGTGGTAGCGAGCAGGGTCGAGGCAGGAATGTTTGGCTGTGTTGCACCCGCAGGAAATTGCTCCTGCGAGCCACGATCACCGGTTTTGCAACTTGACTATTAAATGCTAATTTGTAGTCTTTGCTGACGTCGTCATGTCGATTTCTCGATTTCTAAATGTAGGAATTCGTCGTCAATTTACGGACTTTCGGGGTTTTTAAAATTCCAATATTATTCTGTAATGGTTTTTGTTAATTTCGAATTACGAATGTTAATTTAAAACGAGCCATAAGCTTGAAGGCATTTGACATGCAAAAGTTAAACATGAGATCTTAAAGTATTCCTGCAAAGGTCAACTCCTGCACTAGATTCAAAATACAAATTAAAAAAATATACAGGGTATTTCAAAATGATTGCAACTTATTGCAACCCGACCTAATGGATATTTAACCTGATTATTTATATCCTACTTGACCCGATATGTACCCAACTGATCCGAAAGTTAATGTTACAAAGAATAAGTAGTATTTCAACATTCGTATATTCATAAATTCAATGCCGTTGAGCGCATCTCTATAGCTTACTTAGTTTTTAAGCCATAGCCCCAGGAAAGTCGAAAATCTGATGTTGAAAAATGTTTGGAAAGTTTAACCCTTTCAGAAGCTATATCTCAAAAACTAAAAAGGATATGAGTATGCACTTAACGACATTGAATTTTCCGTGTCCGAATTGACTTTTAAGCAAATTTTTGGGTCATTTTAAACGATTTAATTTTAGTGTTGGTTTTTACGATTTTCAAACAATTTGCTCTAAAACTATTTCTCGTACGAATATTATAACGAAAATTTATGTACATATGTATTTTGACCCGTTGAATCCAATGATGTAATCGCATTCAAAAATGAAAATAAAATACTTCCAATTAAGTATGTGGAGCATGAAATTATGTATTAAACTATATTTAATTAATTTGATAATTGCAAAAATGAGGTTACAAGTTATCTACAAATTAAGCTGTTATTACTAGTTATCTATGTTGTGGAATATATCACGTTTTAACTAAAATGAGAAAAGTGTCATTATATTTTTTTTGTCTTAATTACTTGAATTATCTACGTAATACACAATATGTATTTGGCAGTTGCACATTTATTTGCATTTGTTAGAGACATTTCATTAATTACTACCTACCCTTTATAACTAAATAATTTACACCGTCATTTGCATCTTGCATCAAATAATATGTCTACTAAACGGCACAAACATCTTCACAACTGCGTTGTACTTAATTTTCTTCGATTTGATTCCCGGGAATAACAATAGACAGTAGTCAATTTAGTGTTGTTTTCCACGCATTCGTGGTGATTTCACGTAATCTAATTTTAGTAACTAATTATAGCCTAAATGTAGCGCGAAAACGAAACTATTGAATTTATCATTTAACTGTTAAAATATTTAGAACCATGATAGACAAACGTAGAATCAAAGTGAGAGCGCAAAATTACCGGTATGAGATTGCCAGTAAATGAGGAATGTAAACGGTAAGCGATAATATAACACTATAAGGATAACGTAACAGATCGGCGGTCTCATTGAAGACTGATAGTTCCGGAGTAAAAAGTACTAGAACGAAACAAAGTACATGAGACGAATACCAACGTTCGAGATCAAACGCGAGAATACGCAAAGACAATAGCTTCCGAAGAGCTAAACCGAATCCCAACCACTCACAGAACCGTACTTTTAAGTTTGACGGTATTGTAAAAAAAATCATTTTGTACTTTTTCTAGAACTAATTATCAAGATAGAGTAAATAAATTTTGCTGAATATTAATACATTTGTATTTCTTCATTTTAATCTCTTAAAAACATCAAAATTTGAGAAATGAGCCTTTGTTAGATTTCAATGTGAAATAGGAAGAAAGGGTTTGCTTTAAATAAAATAAATATATTATCACCATTACTGGATGTGACACTCTGCCGTAGCAAATCTCGGTAAGAGATATATTTCTTCGCGTGAAGTGCAGTTACCAGTTGTCAAATCACGGCCCATAAGGATGTTAGTGGAGGGGGAGCCACAGGGGTAGTTTTTTAACGTAGTTAAACTTGTTTGTCGCCTGTGGGAATCGAACGAAATTCGCAAAATTTAAGGTATTTCATTTCTAGCAAACATTTTTAGTGTCACTGGTTTTAATAATCTCGTAAAAGAACATTAAGTAAATGAATCACTTTTGTTAATAAATACAAACTTTTATTTCCAACTTATTTGAAAGCAAATACAAATCTCTTTTTGTTAATGTCATTTTTAAATATTGATTCCATATAACAATTTAAAAATTTGTACCAAAAATTTGGAAAAGGTATATGATAAAATGTTCTTAATAAAGTACAAATTAAATTTATTTACTATTGCAATCAGCAAATTTATAAGATATGATGTTTGTATCTAGTATTTTTCTGAAAAAATCTTAATTTGTGCATCAAGTTCTATCTAATATAATCAAAGATATCCATCACGCCATATTACATATTAGTGTGAATGGCACTTTGTTGCAGCACATCGCGGAAAACATACAATTCAGTATTGAATTAAATTATTTTCTAGAAATAAACTTTTCCTTCAGAAAGTCCAGATGTACTGTATCAACGTTAATATAACAGTTGTGTTTAAAAATAAACTGACTCCTGCTGATTTATTTTCGTTGGGTAAGTCCGACTCTGCGCGGTCTCGCGAGCATGCTCTGAGAGCGAGCGAGCCATTATAGTGGACATGTGTGGTTTTAGCGTTAAGAAATAAGAACGGTGCTAGCAAAAAGTTAGCGATAGCTAATATAAGCGCCTGCTGGTTCCTAATATTGCTTCGATATAACACAGATTACGTTTCTGTGCCTGTGACTGCATGGCACACGATTCTTGCTTCTTTATCTCTCTATGCGTTCGCTCACTTTGCTCTGATGCAAGGAGGGGGCTCTGGTTTTGTCTTTTTGTGCGTCTAACACTGTTTCGTCATGAAATGGATAAAGGTTTCAGACATTTTTCGAATATTTCTGGAATTTGAATCTCGTAAGGATTTATGAATATACTGAAAATGTTGAATGATTTTAAACTGCACTCAAATTCTTTAAAAATTACAAGTTCAAATTTAATAAAAATGTAATGTTAATTTTTAAGTACTTAAAGTATTAATCTAATATTTACGACAAAGAAGGTAATAAAACTATAATTGACTAAAAGAACTAATTTATACTAAGAAAAACATACATTATTAAAGGAACCTATAAACTATATATTTAAATATGTACCTAAAAGTTAAAAGATAAATGAAACTAAGTAATACTAAAACTACAACTAACTACAATACAAAACTATATTCTATATAAATTCATAAAAAAAAACATTACTAGCAAACACAAAATACAAGAAAAAAACAAAAAATATAAGGGTCAGCAATGATAAGGGCCTTAAAGATAAAATGAAAATCGTGAAGAAAACAATAGTTAAATTTTTATGGGAATTGAGATAAATATTTGGTTCGATATATATTTATAAACACACCTTCTCACTTATGAATTGTAGTAAAAGCCCAACAAGATCCAGGTTAACAGATGAACATTTATAAGCGCTTTAAATAGATCTGTTTCTAATTTTTAAATAAAATGAATATATAATTTGCACTTCTGTAATTATAATTTCGACAATAAAAGAACAGAATATATGTAATTTTTATTTTTGAAGAAAGTTATTTATAATATGATGATATGAATGATGAAAAATTACACATATTCTGTTCTTTTATTGTCGAAATTATAATTATAGAAGTGCAAATTATATATTTATTTTATAAATTAAAATTTTATTTAAAAATAGAAACAGATTTATTTAAAATATACTGAGCACTTTTTTGTACACATTCATTTTAAAGAGAATAAACTTTATCAATTTATTTTGTAATTTAAAGGTTAAAAGTAAAACAGTATAGTAAAAGTATTCAATAGAAATAAGTGAAGAAAACTTTAATATTAAAAATAAGTATTACAATTTTAAACGTTTCAAGAAAAAAGTAGCTAGGTACCAAGTAAAACTATTTCACATTAAAAGAAGCTTAATGTTGAAAGTTTCTAATGCTACATCTCCGCGTAAACAAATAGAAAGCTGATGCATAAAAATGAAAAACATAACGCTAGCTGAACCATTAATACGACATATATAATGGTTTGATAATACACTGTAAAATTGATTATTCTCGTGTAACAAAAGCTTGAAGAACAATTCCCGTGCAATTATTGTCGTTTTGTCTGTTGAGAATAATACTGCACCTAATTGAATAGAATAGAATGTCTGTAAATAACTTCTGTTTCCCATTGAAGATGAACGAACACTGTATGTTGCTTTGAAAGCTGCTAAATCTTAAAGTACCTTTATATTTTAGATTTATTTTTCAAATACCATTCATTTGATTTGATTTGATTTAATTCCTTTAGTTTTATTTTAATATTGTTCTTTGTAATAATACCGTTTAAAGTCCTTAACTTAATTTTTCTTATTTTCTGAACACAGTGAATTTTAAGAAAGCTGGAAATGAGATATAGATATTTTTTACCGAGGAGTTTTATATTTCTCAATTTTAAGATCAAGAAACACAAAAACAAATAGTTGTTTTTCAATTTTACAGAGGAAAGCCTGATGTAAATAAATAAAATGTTGCACTGTGCAATAAAGTACGATAGAACACACGATCATTGTTTTCATCAAGTGCAAGATTGTTCATATTAAAACTAAAAACTGAATTAACTAGATTATTATTATCTAAATATATCTTAGTTCAATTTTAATCTTAAATTACGTAAATAATTAAATTTAAATTGCTTTCTTGTGTTAACTCTTAATGATTACTTTTCTAGTGTTTTCAGAATTAAATCAGTGTGTTTTTTTTAATCATTGATTTCAGTTATTTATAATTTCTTTTTGTATTTTGTATTAATTTAATTATATTTTTGGGATAGAACAAAATAAGTGTCTTAATAAAAATTTAGTTGTTTAAAACACATTTTTGTAAAACAGACAAAATAATTTTCAATATTTATTTATTAAATGAATTAATATTCAATATGAAAACATCAAATTTCGAGTAGGAATATATGAATCTACCGCGGCCATGTAAGTTGTAAATACGTAAAGCCGAGCATATAGTTTAAGAAATTCGTATTAAAACTTGTAATGTGTAATAATAATCGAAACTACATATTTTTTAAAGGAATTTTTCATATAAATAGTTAAATACTAATAACGTTTACTCCATTTAGTGATTTTTTGAAATTTTTAAAAATCTAAAAAGTCCCGAGAAATTATTTGAAATATCGTATTGCTTCTTAAATTGTTTGAAAAAATTAAACGTGTTCTATTTTCTATACAATTTTAAAGATAATTTTTATGTGAACATGCACAGATAGGTATCTAGTGGTTCGTACAGTAGTAAAACAATGCAATATTTAAACGACTTAAATTGTTTCAATAATTGTCTAAAATAGAAACTCCTTTATTTCTACCGAACAAAGATTGCTCTAAAATGTATTTGAATTACGATGCAGCTTTTCGTACATTTTCATCGAATATCTAACATGAAATTAGTGAACGTTGTTTTTTATGTGTATCACCTGCATGAAATTATTGAAAAATAAAAGAGCCTATTTAAAATTAATACATCCATTACATTTGAATCTAAAGTACAAAACAAGTCAGCTAGTATTTCAGCGAGGGATACATAGACAAAATGAGTCTGCTTATGCTCTGCTGAAGCTGAATCTAACCTAAGTTTTCCCGTTCGCGTTGACACATTTAGTTCCGTTGCAAGGCGCTAGAGGTGCTGACTGCCACGTCGACACTAGCGCCAAGACGGTGGAAATATAAGAACGTTCCTGACTCGTTCAGGTTTGAACTGCTCCCCTGGGAAAGACTCTTAACCCCTCGTAGATGCTGACAACATTCTAAAATAATAAACAGTAAATAGTATGACACGGGAACGTAACGTTAAGTTACGTTGTGTTCGCTATGTTTGTGCTGCTGTTGGTTTAAGCTCCTTGATTGGACTGAAATTTGGGGAATAGTTAAAACAAATTTCCTGTAATAACGATTTTATTACCTGCGATTTTATGGTAACTACATTTTATATTGCTATTTTTCAAACTTAAACCGTCACACCGTTAAAGTTTCTAAAATACGTTAGGTATTTTATACTTTTCAATATTACTTTATATAAAATATTGTTAACATAATTCTTAAGCGGGACTAACATGAAAGTAAATAAATTTTGTTACTTTCAAAGGGAAATATTCTAACATATTGGACTGCTGATGTTGCACATGCTAGGGAAAATGAAAATAATTTAATATTTGATTTGTTTTTATACAAGGTGATCGCGACACTGGAGGAACATAGGACTTTAACAGGTAAAATCATACTTTTATAATTTTAGATAAAAAAGCTTCAAATAAATGTTGTAGAGCATAAGATTCTACATTAAAATCAATAAACAGAATTAATTTTATTTTTAAGCTAATGTTCAACATTTTCAATTTAATTTCTGCCGTTATAAAGCATGCAAAATTAATTCTGTTCATTAGTAGAATTTTATGATCTACAACATTTATTTGAAGCTTTTTTCTTTAAAATAATAAGAGAAGCAGAAAATTATAAAAATATAATTTTACATGTTAAAGTACTATGTTCCGGTGTCGCGGTCACCACTCTGTATAATCCTGCTTTGTACATAATAAACAGTCGATGTGGTAACAGGTATAACTCTGGGGTACCTACATTATTAAGTAATTTAATAAAATGAGAGAAAATTGACATAAATATGAAAGCAGTTTTATTGTAGCTAAGTGTTTAGTTCTTGTCCTCAGCACTTTATGAACTGTGCAAACATGTAAATTCCACGCTGTTTTTCATTCCTAATGCCATTTCTGACATTTCACAATGTAATTATTTTGGCAGAACTGTTTTAATAATTCTGAAGCCATTATTCATTGCGCTGCTCTAAGTTATTTCCCTCAACGCACGACTGTTAAATATATTTCTAATTGTCGGAATTTTACTTAAAAACTCATCCAGTAGCAGTAATACTTAAATTACGTTTTTGCAAGCAATAATATTTCAATTGGAAAGGTCATACGTTTAAATCTTGTACATCTTTATTAACTTTACCTCCAAGTTATTCTAATTTTAAAATTAGTGACAAATTATTCTGGAATTTAATTAATTCCTTTTTATACGTAACTTTCATTCGTACTCGAGAAAAAATTCAATTATTGTTCTGTATTTATCATTTATTCAACTTACTTTCTGCCATTTAATGATTAATTAGTCGTCAATAGTTATCTGCTTGTTGCAGAAAGCAGGTATATATTTATTGTGGGGTAACCATAAAGTTTTACCACTACGGCCACAGAATATTTCTTGTCAAAAATAGTTTGAAGACTAACGAAATTCCTAACAAATGCGATCTGAACAAGAAAAATAAAATCGAGGATCAACTAATTTATGCAACAAAACTAGTTTTGGAATCATTTTCTCTTCCCAAAATACAGAATTATTTTGTATTTTTCAATGCAATAATATGGAGGCTTTAGAGGAACGAACTATCTGTGGATTCCACTATGCATATTGGTGAAAACGTCGCCTGTAACTACTAAGTGTTAACCATGGTGTGTGTAAGTGTTAGTTCAGAAGTACGCACGCAAAAGCTTCGTTGAGATGACATATTGAACCGTGATTTGACGGCTGGTAACTGCAGTTCACAAGCATAAATATATTACTTACTGAGATATACCAAAGTAAAGTGCCACTGCCAGTATTGGTTAAAAAACATGATATATTTATTTTTTGTGAATTTTTGGTTGAACCGGTTCAAAATTCGAAATCTTTAAAAATATGTTTCTATATAGTTCAAGACACGAGAAATACACTCGTTCAAACCGCATTTCAATATCTCTTTTAGTTTTTGAGTTATATCGATTTTAGACTTTCTTTAAAACTCAACTTTGAGAGCCCATATTTCGAAAACTAAAAGAGATATTGAAATGCGGTTTGAACGAGAGTGTTTCTCTTGTGCTACTTTACTTATACCGAAATTTTACCATTTTTGAAAATTTTCAACTTTTTTTCAAAATTTTATTTTCTCAATATCTCCAAAAGTTGAAGAGATAATGAATATCTGAAAACACCACTGAATTCCTCGCGTGAAAATAGTTAGGTATGTAAATTTTTATAGCAAAATTCGCACGGATACATATTTTATTACAAAAAATCGAAAATAGCCATTTTTTTAGAAATTTCTTAAGGGGTACCCCTTGGTGTTTTTACGAATTTTTGCCATTTTTGGATTTTTTGTAATAAAAAATTTATGCGTGCGAATTTTGCTGTAAAAATTTGCATATCTTTGTATTTTCACGCGAGGAATTCATTTCCATTATCTCTTCAACTTTTTGAAATATGGAAAAAAGAAAATTTTGAAAAAAATTTGAAAAATTTTCAAAAATGGTGAAATTTTGGTATAAGTAAAATAGCACAAGAGAAACACTCTCGTTCAAACCCCATTTCAATATCTCTTTTAGTTTTCGAGATATGGGCTCTCAAAGTTGAGTTTTAAAAAAACTAAAAAATCGATATAACTCAAAAACTAAAAGAGATATTGAAATGCGGTTTGAACGAGTGTATTTCTCGTGCTCTGAACTATATAGAAACATAATTAAAAAACTTTCGATTTTTGAACCGGTTCAACCAAAAATTCACAAAAATGTCTTCACCCATTCTGGCAGTGGCACTCTGTCGTTGTAGATCTCAGTAAGTAATATATTTATGCTTGTGAACAATCCCTAATAAATAGACCCTCGGCCAGCATACCACGGTTACAAAAACAGTAACTCGGCAAGTTGCTGGGTTTAGCGGGTACATAAGATTTAGGGGCAAATACGAAAATTGTATTCACTCCGGACGGGCCCGTAAGTTTATTTTGTAACAAATATTTTATTTATACGAATATTACAAAATGATTTCTCAACACACTTGTTAAAAATTCAGAATTTAACTTTAACACTATTGAAATATAAGAAACAAATAAAACCGTCTCAATATTCATTAGCTTCTACGGAGGCATACAAATAAATGTTTTCAATATGTAAATGCACTAAACAGAAATGTGTATCGAGAAGTAAATATTGTTTTTCTGATTAGATAGAAATTTAACTACATTATAAATACAATATAAACATTTGTAGCAAGTCAATTAAGAAAAGTAGACCGTATGTGAAATATTATATAGATTCCACGATAAAATAAAGTTATTCATTAGGGTTGAGAAACTCTGAAATACTGGAACGCTGTTTCGAACAAAGTTATAAAAGTACAAACTTTTAGGACTAGTATTATACCATTTTAATTTGTTAATATATATATTTTTCATTTTTTTTATTAAATTGTAAATTAAAATATTGATATAAATTGAAAATTATTAGTTCACTGACAGACTGAAGTAGCGATAAGCTCAGTAACATTAAATTAATTGTAGAAGATTCAATACGCAAATGTGCCGCATTGTATAAATATAGACCGAGCTCTCTGGTCGTTTTGTTTGAAAGATGAACTAGCGATATCATTTATACGAAGCGGATTCAACAGCTTTTAACTAGTTAACCCAGCATGGAGCCATACAATAGGCAACAGCCTGAAAGTAAACAACAAAATTTACCATTGTTTAATTCATGTTAATACATAAATTAAAATGCCAATATTTTATTGGAAATGACAGTTTATTTCGCAATTATTTTTTTTTATTGTTATAACTTATTCAACGATAGAAAAACATGCTTTGTTGAATAATTATCATCATAGCGTTATTATAAAATAATAATAATGAAACGTTTGTCAGTTTTTCCAGAGTCGAATTGCAAATATTTTTCTACAGTCGTACGAAATGTGAGCCATTATGTACTCATTTTTAATATAAAGTGATACCTTTAACACTAGTTACAAAAAAAACTATTATAATATAAAAAAAAAATTTAAAAATGTTTTTTCGTTATATTTTCAACACCCAGTTTTGTTTTTAAGTTTCTAAAGTAGCTTTTTTACTATTTATTTATAAATCTTGTTGTAAGATTTGTTGAATTATTAAAACAGATCAAAATATTTGTAATGGCTTATACAAAAATTGTTAAAGACTAGGGATATTTTTGTCTTTGTGTATTTCTTTATGCGTCTCGTATCGAGGCGTTAGTAAATCATTTCTTTAAAGTACATACTTGAAATATAAATTAACAACTGACCATACCTTTGTTGTACACTCCAATTCATATACATATTTGAAATAAATAAGAATATATTGAAAAACCGGGTACATGTGTTTGTGAAGTAATTAAGAATTGAAGTGGGCTGAAAATTGAATCTATTATCAATAAAAATTGAAGGAGAAAAATAAAAATAGATTAAAATGATCGTAGGTAATGGTGTTAGGGTCAAATTTCTCCTATAGCCAGGCCTGTTTGTCCGCGCAGCGAACCGTATCCGAAACGTAAACACGAACGAGGCGTAAGCGTATATCGAGCCTTTTACAAGCGCCATCAAGCATCAAAGCACGCCACACGCCCGAACGACCATGTTATAAAATTTAAATAAATGCGTGCAAATATAATTGACGTTTTGTATATAAATGAGTCCTGAAACTGAAGCTGTCACTGGCAATAAACAGCGACAGGATTGCCGTCAACACTGAGCTATGAGAGTTCGGAATCATCGGCGAAAAAACTCTTCATTAGCACTCGGCAAATGATGGCTGTCAACCGCAGAGAATGGCGATGCGATGGCGATGGCGACCGACGCTGCTTGTTGGCTTGTTTCTCCCTCTCCTCGGATCTGCAGCAGTCAGGAAACTTCGGCCCCTGTTGGGAACTTACGCTTATCTTGGACACGTGACTGATTTTTAAGAGAATGCTGCTTATCTTTTTAAATAAACAGATATTCTTTGCACAAAATGGGGTGAATAACCCAAGGTGTAAAGAACTCGATATTTAGATAAAATGCTTTATTCCGCATTTCTCATTGAACACAACACAAAGAAATTATGAATATTTTAATCTAGAAATTATCCCTGTACAAATTAGAATTCGAGTCGTTGACTGAATATATTCATCAGTTTTTATCGTAAAACTGAAAATAGAGCCGGTTCTACCTATATATATACATATATAGCGATGCTTTGTGACGACTGCGATCAGTGAAAAACGGGAAGAAATGGGTATTACGTAGAAAAATAAAATTAATTTCATGATCATGTTTGAAGAACGCACATGCAACAGAGTAGAAGAAATCTTATTTATAATTTCAGCACAAATAGCTTGAATGATTCTCCAAGATTTCCCAGCAGGATAAAAAAGTATATTTATTCTCACAGCAATAACCCGTTAAAGTATCAGAAAATATAAAAATAGGTACTGAGAAGGTATCATACCATATATTTCCAGTTACTGTACTTTGATGTAGTTAACTAGGAAGATTGTTATTTTTTCCACAGAGCAATAATATTTATAAAATGATTGAATACCGCGGGACCCTGTTCGCATTCCGAACACCGAACAGTGTAAACTTTTTCCCATGCCACGTAACCTCAGTGTGCACAAAGGGCGTTAGTGCAGCGACGCGTAAAATACAATCAGTTAATTTCGATATGAGGTGGACAAGTTACGCACAAAGAGTTAGCAGTTCGAACGGGTATGGTATTTGCGTTAGTTGGTGAGATTCTGGATTCCATGACCAACGAACACCTTTCGTCCCAGTCCGACTGCCGACTGCTCGCAAAGGATAATTAGTTCCGATGTGTTTAGTATGCGACGGAAAAGATAGCAGAGTAAAGTTTAAATTGCGTTTCAGTACGTATCAGTGAACGGAAAGTATTTGTAGCACCGCTGTGGCTCCGGCCCGACGGATGAACTGAACGTGAAAGAGCGAGGCTAGTGAAGCTTTGTCCTGTACAGGGACGGACTGGCTACCTAATCTGTGTACATTACAAAATACGTCTTCAAATTAAACTTCAAATATGGCCAACTTAAATAATAAGGATTCTTTATAATAAAACTAATAATTACAATTATTACTGTTTGGCTTTCTATTTTAAAATAGTATATTATGCATGCACTATTTTTACTACGATCAAATCCAACATTCAAAATTAATAAAATAAATGTCATCCTTAAAAGAAAAAGGATAAAACTGAATATTTTATTGAGCAAATCAAATACAATTGGTCAATAATCAGGATCATAATTGAAAAATAACAGATAATACTTATTTAATAAGTAAATTAATGCATGGGAGTAAAATGAGTAAAATTTCAGATAAAAATACAATCTTTGACAAAGCATTTCTTTGGTTATTGCAACAAAATAGTATATTGAAAAACTACAATGACCCTAATTGTAATACGAATACAGTATGAGCATTACAATTGGGCATTGTAATACCTGTCTTTCATATTATTTTTCCTATAATGCATTGATTTACTTTTTATTTAAAAATTATTATTAAGAAAATAGTATAGTTGATGACACCAACAGATTAAAAAACATTTGATTCTCTATCGCTCATCTTATTAGTAAACACGTGTTAAAAGTTCACCTTTTAAAAAATGTCAATTCACACGATGTATTTTTCGTTTAAATTACGATTTAAAATATTGTTATTGTTTGCTTTTACGACAGTTACACATACCTAAGATTGAATATTTGTATTTTTATTAAACTTGATAATGTAATAACATTATATTATTTATTTAAATTTTTGAAAAATCATGAGCATTCGCCGGGATTTGAACCCAGAACCTTTCACTCGCTAGGTGACTGCTCTACCAATTGAGCTACAAATACTCGGCGAATTTTATACTCATGATTTTTCGTGCAATGTTTTTAGTTGTTCTAACAACTATATTATTTAGATTTGAAAAAAATTTGTAAACAATAAAATGCTGAAGATGATGGGTTAACCATCGAAACGTCCAAAAAATAAATTGAACAATTAAAGGATCTAAAGCCAACATATTCCTTTTCAAAATTATTTTGACGTTTATAAATTAAGTTAGAGTTTCATAATATTATCAATATCATTCTAAAATAAATACCTTAAAAAGAAAAGTGTTTTATTTTTGATGTTATTTTGACATAAAATAGTAAATTCTAATGTAATCACAGCTAAAATGATGTGTTTGACAGAACGACAACAGATTTAGATTCAGAGTTATTTCTTTTAACAAATCTCTACCCCGACAGATGTTAGTGATGGGGAAGCCACAAGGGTATTTTTAATGTGGTGAAAACTGTGTGAATCGAACCCGGCTTCCCAAATCCACAGGTCGACTCGATACCACTGATAAAATTAAAGCGAATATTAAACAGCAGGAATATAGATAGAAATGCAGGAAATATTTATTAAAAAAAAGTTATAATCATTATATTTTAATGTAAATTTGAAGAATTCGTTTCTTTACGATCATATATAAGCATAAAAAAGATTAGTATCGCCATAATGAATAAAGCAATTAAATTAAAAGTTTTCAAGGTTCTCTTTAGATCTGACTTCTTTGATTTTATTTAATCTCGTTACGTAGTACAAGCATGAAGTATCTACTTATCCTGCACCATCAAGTAGAATTACTTAAAATATTATAAGTTAGATTTTACCCAGCTTAACAAACAGCAAAATTAATTCGGATTAATAAAAGAGAAGGCAAGATTTTCAGCCACAAAATAAATGTTATTTCATTTGACAGAAATTTTCATTTTTATGCCAAATTTAGCTAAACATAATTGTTTTCCCAATGAATTTTAATTATTTACTCGTTATATATGTGCATATTGAATAATATT
Source organism: Pterostichus niger (assembly GCA_947425015.1). Taxonomy (NCBI): domain Eukaryota; kingdom Metazoa; phylum Arthropoda; class Insecta; order Coleoptera; family Carabidae; genus Pterostichus; species Pterostichus niger. Next base: position 20,719,987 of record OX380347.1, on the reverse strand, counting down.
ATTTGTAAATTAATTTAAATTTGACAATTGGTAATCATGAGTTTGCGAAATAGTTCAAACTGAAATAGATAATTATTTGCATATTACTATCTTATATTGATAAATTAAGAAACTTTTAAAATATAAAACATATTTCTTAAAATTGACACCGACTTTTGTGACTAAATAATAGCATTGCAACTGCATTTCCCTGATTCGGATTCAGATTCCATTGAAGGTAAAATATGGCTACCCCCTATTTACTATTATTTTTTTACTTTTAGTTTTTGAGATTATCTTCCTTACTACTTCCAGCCCTAACTCTCAGTAATTTCAAAGGAAACAGCGGTCCTCAAATAAATGTCAAATTTGGTGATACACAATATCTAAACGTTTGAGAACCACTTAGCAGGTTTATTTTAGTAATATCTTACCTTGTCTACGCCATATCCCATCCGAAATTATTTATAGTATAAAAACTCCTTAATCCATGCAGAAACGCCCCCGAACATCTTATAGGCTAATGAACATTATTCCGTCCGGATGGCCACACTCAGAAAGTTCGCTAGGCCGGTCCTGCCCCGAGGAACCCTAGGCAGAACTGGAGCAGTCCCTGTTAGAACCGTCCTGATGTCGAATTGTACTCAATTTTCGCGCACGTGCGCTCGTACGTGTCCGCCGGACATCGTGGCAAAACGTGAGTCCGACTCCTCCGAAGGACCAGACGCTAGACCGAGACCCAGACTGCCAGAGTGTAAACCAGGGACCTGGGACCGTATGGCGAGTATGAACAAGGCTGTCCAATAATTTGCTACTTCTCGTACGTTTGTGGTTTGTTCGCTTTGTGGAGGTGGCTAGTGGTGCAATATAGCGATGGAAGAATAAAAGTGGTAAACTGGAACAACATTGACAAAAAGTCATTGCTTTAATACTCTCTGTATTGTTTTCCTGCAACACATTTTCACTTAAATGCTTTTTGTAGAGAACAAATTGTCAATTTTACTATTTATATTTCTTCTTATTTCTTTATACACAGTTAATTTTAATTTTATACAAAATAAATAAATAAATATATCATCACACCGTTTACTAGTTACTGGGTATGACAGTCTGCCGTATCAGATCTCAGTAAGTGACATATTTTGCGTGGGAAATGTGTTAACCAGGCATGATGATTTTATTTATTTAATTTTGCTTATAATTCTTTAATCTATCTCTTTTATTTGAAACAATTTTCTCTAAAATAATATGGAGACTTTTTCAATTTTAGTACGTACCGACAACTACAATCATACAATATTTACATTCAGAATTGAGTAATATTTATTTTAAAAATACGAATATAGTTTTTAATAGAATCTAAACTATTTTCGAAAGAAATCGGTTTGGTTTGAACTCACGAAGTTTCATTTTTAAATGTGCTATAACGGTGTGTTTGAAAGTAGTTTGCGGCAGTTCATGAAAAATGATTAATAGATAGTTTTAAAATAAGTTGTAAAAATTCTGCACACGTACAAATTCCGTTTTCAAGGTTTGAAATTCTGAAATCTGAATCCAAATGTTGTTATACTGGAGTATAGGTTGTATTCATTTAGGTACAATGACTTCTTCGAGTGAAGATTTCCAAAGTACTTTCCATTCATTGATTTTAAGTTAAACTTACTTCGCACTCAAAATTCAATTCCCGCGTTTAACAGCGCGCGCCCTTCGGTGGCACTTGGAAGAACTAGGCCTCAGTCTCACCTTACAACCTTCCGTATCTTTTACGTTGCGTAGTCTCTACGCGTGCCCCTTCCACTTACAGCAGCGTGTACGCCACTGTCTGCGAGATTACAAATGGATCCCATTCGGCTATATTGTTTCGGCGAGTTAATGCACAAGTAACTGCCTTCGTTCGCACCCAAATGGCTCGCCATGTTGAAAGAATGAGTGACGAGTGAATGACGAAGGAAATTTATATACTTGAAGTGGTGCCAGTGTGAATAGAATCGCGAGGAGGTGAACTTGGAATTCAATGGTTTTGATTAAAATTATTTAAAAATGAATGAACGAGATTCTGTACTGTATTCTGAAAGTGTTTTTTGTTGAGTGCTGTTAATTTTTAGATGAGCAATGAAAAATGTTATGACGGCGCTTAAATTCGTGCTGGCTCGATTTAAGACAAGTATTCAAATTCGATTCTCAGAATTATTTTTCTTGCTTGTTGCTCTAAATAAATTTACAAAGTTAATAGGAAACTTAATTCTTGGATATGCATCAGATAATCTACTCATTATAATATACAGGTAAATGTACTTGGTTAACACTTCAAACTCTAATTCATGTTCTTATGAAGGAGATAAAAGTATACACGATTATTAGATTTCTGACTGAAATATTGTATTTGCTTAAAATATATAAGAATTAATTGATTTACAGGAAAGAAGATGAAATATATTATAATTATCATTCTGTAACGTCGATTTTTCTATTGTTGCAAAACTATGGTAACACGATCGTAATCACAGTGGAAAATTCAAAATTTTAAGCAAAATAATGAAACTAATAATAAAATAGAAATCTGTTACGAACAGTATGACAATTAATTTAGGTAGACTGAAAATTGTGAATATAAAGTTGACTGCTTGAAATGGTAGTCTCAAAGACGATTCATTGTGTATAATTTTTACAAAACTAGAAGTGTAGAAAAGTTATCTTGAAAATGAAGGAAGGAAGTGATGAAATATAATGTTAGGGATAATAATATTCAAGTGTTGAAATTGCTTAATTCGTATTTTGATTTGATTTAGTAATGAGTTGAAGAAACAGTGTTAAAAAGTAATGGCCCTATAACATTTTAAAGGCGAGAATATAATACGTCTAATAAAGTGTAAACATCACTTGTCGGCCATATTGGATCCTGCTAAGCAGTGAGCAGTGAGCGCTGCGCGAAGCGACTGGGGCGCTATAGTGGTTGATTTACAAACTATCCCATCTTATCCCATCTAAAAGCGTGGGCTTTCATTGTTCAAGTCGCGCTGTAATCGCAGTCTTACGAACTGTGACGCTTTGACGTTCATTTCGCGAAGAAAACCGAGCCTTGCCGGTCCCAGCCGAACAGTTACGACTCACACGCACATTTACTTTACGATGCGCGCGTTTAATGAACTGACGGTAATTAAAAGTAATGAATATTTAAAGTTTTATATTTTAAAACGAAGGAACCGACAGAGGACTTGTAATCGTGTACCAGTGCGACAGGGTTACGTTAGTCTATTTATTTTTTCATATCCCATTCGTCTTTTGTTTTATTTGCTGTAGAAATTGTTATTGCTGTGTGGAAATAAAATCACTTTACAATCCATTTTCCAATAGTGTTTACGTTGATAATGGTACTTAAATTCGTGAAAGTTTTACAGAATTTTGTTTTATTTGCCTGCGTACTGTTTAACACGTTTCAATTAAAGCTTGCTTTTAAATTCCACTAAAACACATCAAAAGCTAAGTTTTTAACTTGTTTTTGCTTTCCACAACGGATCATTCAAATCTCTAAATAACTAGTTTTTAAATCTTTATATATTTCCCGATTAATTCCAGAAATAATTTTGTGGGATTAAAACATATTTCAAGAGTAAAATAATAATAAGACATTATTTCGCAGTTTAGTTGAATTTTGTTAATTTACTTCCTGCATGTTTTTCATATAAATTTAATGCAAGTAAAATTATTATTTCGCACTTTGATCGTTACTTCAACTTTTGCGTTACACAGATACACGATTAATATTGGCAAGGTATAAAGTAATGTCAAATGCTTTTAATTTAGATGACAATTCTTGTTTTGTACTGAATCGTTTTCATCAATTAAAATCATCCTAATTTCGGTCCTGCATTGTACGAATGATTCCCTCTTCTCTCAGCTTGAAAGTTGTGCTCACACACAACAGAACGCGAAACGTGAAAGCAGTCGAGGACGCCACTAATAAAAATACAGAATTAAATACTCGTTTGTGGATTCCGGTGCTAAAAAAGTAGTTTAATCCCGAACCAACGCTGTTGAAATTTTTCCTTTACGTTCACGCGAAAAATCAGAACAGTGGAAATGTTTAAGGGGAATCGGAAAATACAGGTCATTTGGTTAGCAGTTTTTGTAGTGAAAGCTAGCTGAAGAATATTGAATAATGTTGGTTTGACAATTACGTAATAGAATTTGTTTGTGATACAAGACTACGTAACTTATTGTGTTTCTGTCGTTTACATTGTGAATATTTCTCATGTAAACAATAAAGTATTTCTTTTGTTGTTGCTTACGTTGCTTTGGTTTAAAAAATGACGTAATTGTCAAGTCTTTTAACAAATAATTATTTAATCATTCTTTTTATAGATCAGATTTAGAACGATTTTCATTTCTTCCTTCCCACAAGAAATTTTTGTCTTTTAAAAGGTCGATGACAACTTGCAAGCCATGCATATATATCCTTCCAATTTAGACTTCATCACTTTGTGCAGACAAGTAGTTCGAATTTCATTCAAGCTAAAAATTATATAAACTACCACACTGCGGCTCGGTGAGTGCGGTCCCTGTACTGTAATTGGGATTAAATTCCTGTTGTACTTAATAACATATAGTCCAGTTTCACCGAGCAGCAGTGTGGCAGTTCATAGAGATGCGCATTTAAAAAAAAACTGTAACCCGACCCGACCCGAACCCAATAGGTATCCGATGGATACCCGTTTTGATGGATAACCAACCTGACGAATATCCAACATGACCTGGCCCGATGGATATCCAACCCGACTGGACCTAAAGGATAAAAATATTTGAATGTACAGTGGCGCCAGCACTTTGTTCGGATATTCATAAACAAACTTGGTACACAGGTCTAATTGCCTCGTACGTACTCGTACATACATTTATAATATTGTATTTTTTATTGTATAACATTTGCAAGGACCAGAAAACAATTGAACAGTATGACAATATATCTGTTCTAAAACATCAGTTCGTCAGACAGAGACATTCTGCCGAGGACAACATCGAACAGAGTAGCAGAGAACAGAAATGGAGCATCTATATCTCGTGGCAGATCCCAGCTCCACTCTCCGCTCTTCAACGTGTTAGGTACACAGCAACATGGGTTTAATAGCCGTACGTGATGGCGTTAAGTTAGCTGGTTCGAGCCTCATTTACAGAACAATGCCGAGCTACCGTGCAGTGCTGTTGCTTATTCGCATGACCGTGGTCCGAACGGAGCATCCGTTCGTAACCGGAGGCCATTCCCATCCTGTTGTATCCGTTACAGATTGACTCACTGCACCCCTTTGCCGCTCGCTCGTTGTTGTGGCAGGATGCGGAGTATAGACTGACCGCTGCTACAGGATGTCGGGTTTTGGTGTATGACACAGGACTTGTCAAATTTAGATGTATTATATCTTATTAATAATAAGCGGGATTGTTGGTGCTATAATAGATACGCTCTACGGAGAACGGAGGAGTAAATGGATTGTTTTAATTGTTCTCCTAGATCAAGTAACAATCAACAGTATAATTATAGCTACAAGTTGGATGGTCGTACATAAATGTATTTCTGTTCATTTTTACAGCTACTAACTGATAACAGCAACATCAAATATCTTTGCATTAAAAAAAAAAGTAATTTCAAATTCTTCATATATCACTGAAATTATTTAGAAGATATAAACGTCTTTATATATATGCTTTCAATTAAAAAAAAAACAATCTAGTAGGAATAAATTTTGAAGAAACACTGGTTATAAATACATAATAACTTTCATAATGTGCAATATTCATCAGGGTCTGTTAAATTACAGTTGAAAATTACCGGAATTCTCTAAAATACTCTTAATAATAAACGATTGTAAATGCCGAAAATTATTTCAAGTATTTAATTTAACACAAAACCATCTTTCATATTAAAGAATACAAATACTTAAAATTTCATTTGTATCCATAAACTGTGGACAGCGAAAAAGATAAGTGACTTTCGCCTTTATTATCATCAATTGCAAGGTCTAGAATAGCCAGTTTCGGTGTGTTTGTATTATTAATAATACTCGAACGACTTTAAATGTATTTAATTTCATTTCGCTTCATTGTCGATGCGAAACAATACCTGCTTGTGTGACACGAAGTACGGCAAAGAGCTGCGGTAGGAGAGAGAACGTCTCCTTAAATGTTGAATTTTAATCTGATAAGCGGGCTGCTGCTGTAAATTAATTAGATCGATTCGTTGGTAAAACTCCGCGTCAAACTTTGCGATTTGATGAGACTGAAGCTTCAAGACAGCATTCTGATGTTGCTCTTCAACTTGATTGATGCTTTGATTTTTACAAGACTCAAAAGATTATGTTTATAAGTATCGTTTCATTAAATTGTTGTTTTGGGTTCGTCAAATGCATTTTTGGGATTATTTGTTGATTTCAAATTCCAGTGCATTCGAAGCGAAACATTGAGAAATTGCTATTTATCGAAATGTATTTTTTTATTCTATTTCTGTTCAAATTGAAAAGTAAATTATAAAAATACATTTTAGAGCATCCAAATGATATCGTTTAATAAAATAAGTTTTATAAACTTAATGAAATAAATTTGATTGAAGGCAGAAATTGGATGATCTTCGATCAGTCCTGCAGTGTAGAATATTTGTAATGAAATTTTGGCGCGATAAAGCAAATCTTTACATCGCGTGATCTGTACCTTTACTCTTCTTCATTTTCACATATTTTACCAGGGTTAGTATTTATGGTAATGCAAAGTGAATTTGCGCGGTAATCTCTGGTTTAAATCACAAATATTCTGACACCCTGAGTTATGAACCTTTTGCATTTAACTTCCCTGCATACGGATATACCCCATACAACTCAAATTTAATACTTGCCACATAAAATTAAACTAAACATTTTACCTAAATGAAAAGATACTTTTGCTGCAACAGCCATTTCACACGTGACTTGATTTGAAAATAAAGTGTTATATTTCCGCTGATTTTATAAAGAAATGGCTGCACTATTAGCTTCAAATGATATTTCCATTTCCATTATAGATTTATAGTTTTATGGGCTATAAAGAAATAAATTCACTATAATTTCATAATATTCTCTGTCATCATTTTTAAGTGCCATGTTATGTGTGACCGGTAATGGAATCTTTTTTCGGAAAAAGTAGATATTTCAGGATAGCATAATTTGTATAAAAAATAATATAAATAATCAACTAAGAATTGTTAACGATCTCTTTGTAAAGGAAAACAAACTGTTGTCTTCGGGAAAAAAGTAAATGAAAAAGTTTGTATTTTTATCAATGGCGTCAAGTTTTATTTATTTGTTCTTTGGGTGTTGTGTGTAAAGTACTTGTGATGAGTTTACTCAGTTAGGAAAAGGATAACAGTGCAAGAGGATATTTATTTATTTTATGAAAGTGAAAGTAAAGAAGTGTAAATTGAAGTAGGGTCGCTTGAACGAACAGAGAACAGTTAACAGCGCTTAACAGTTACAATGAAATGAAACGAAATAACTACATTTAAAGTCGTTCGGGTATTATTAATAAAATAAACAGTGGCAAGTAGCAGTGGGAAGTGGCAAGTGGCAAGGGTTACAGCGAATAACCTCCCACGTACCTCAACGGTTATTTATGCGAAATGCAATCTTCTCCCAGCCGGGTTTAGCGAGAGAGAGCGGGAGCCTTACCGCTTCGTAGCGGCAGAGCCCGCTCCCCAAATTCTTCCCGAAATGAATTCTCGGCCAGTATTACATTATACTATGAGAAACGTAAAGGAGAAAGATAGCACGTGACAAATCGAGAAGTCAAATGAGGAATGCGTATAAATAAAGATAATGCGAAAGAGAGTTTACGCACTTTGCTCTCGCCTTCCTGTGCTTCCTCTACACGTTTGTACGCCCTCGCGTATATGTGTGAAGATTATATATCGCGGGGTTTTATAGTTATATTAGCAGCGCAATGTCACGCAGAATGAGATGGCCTCATCGCCATCACGAGCTGATGAGCGAAGCGCGAACACCTTGATATCCCTTTTCCTTTCGTCACTACTTGACTGGAATTCTGTATTGGGTACTGAAAGTAAGCACTATCTTTCAATTTTGCTGAACATGTCAAACTTTTATTACTCTTACCTACGAAAAAAATCACTTAAATTTGTTACAAATTGAAAACTTTACGTCACATTTCATTCAATTACTACTAGCGTTTCTTGATACTATGTCACACATTTAAATTAAATTAATTGTAGTAACAGCTACACATATACCATTCTATTTCCGTGAGATGAAACAATACGAGATATAGCCAATTTTCGTCTTGATTCAAAGAAAATCAACTGTTCTCGAAATTATCTGGTTTTGTGATAAATAATTTGTATTTCAAAATTTTGAAGTGAATCCGGAATAAGAGTAGAAATATCTCGTCTCAGAAGTATCATAACCTCGATATATTCGTAAATCTCAATATATCTATATAAATGTCTGGGATTTTCTGTTGATTTGATGTTCGAGCAAACAAAATAAAAATATATAGGTCAGGTAAACTAAAAACTATAATGCTTATGCAAGAATGAACTGTATATTATTAAACCGTGGTTGAGTTATGAAACGAATATTTCGGTTGTAGTCTTAATTGTATCTAAAATTGAATGAAATTCATTTTCTCAGACGAGAACTAATAAATCACTGTAATAAAAATGAAGAAAGCACGTTATATCTTAATTTTAAGGAACAGATGTTTAAAATCCATACAGAATTCTCATTTGCCATTTCTCGGTCGGTTACAACTGATAACGCTTGGAGGTTCAGAATACACTACATTTATAAATTACTCACGAATTTAGTGACCGTATCATAAATTTAAATATATTTCATATTGTTTTAAAATCCATTTGTTTGTGTCATATTTAACTAATTGAATTGTATTCGCTCTGAATTTTAAAATATTTTTCTTTCATTCATTTTGGAAATGATTTAAAATCTGGTGACATACAGTAGACTTTAAGTGTTTTCAAGATTAATGAACATAAATGTACTGTTCTTGACCTAGTCTACTAACTAAACTTGGGACATTTCGAAAGCTTTTATGTAACGTATTTTAAAAGATAAACATTTCTACCATAGTTTTTATTATTTACATCATTTACATCGAATAAAACTGCATTATGAACAACGAACTGGCCAAGACATTCTAGTTCTACAAAATAAGAGCAAAATGTAAGTTACACAGTAAGCAAATCGATAGTTCTACAATAACAGACAATTTTTATTTTGGTTTTTATAATATTGTTTCAATAAACTAATTTTATTTACCTAGTTAGAAATGTTGAATATCGAAATTTTCTTTGTAATCAAATATTTATTCATATAAATAAAAACTGTATCAGATGTTTGACCATGCACAATATCCGTCTGAATGATATTTAAAGTATATTATCGTCTTTAATAGAATTTATTTGGGACAACAGAGTTGATGTTCAAACTCAATAGAGGAGTCTCTACATTAGTTGAACGATTATAAACGATAACTGATAGGAGCTCGTATGCACTATAGCAAATTTGCATCAAACATCCAAAATTAGTGACGACTTTAGCGATGTATTAAAGTCAGGACTTGCAATTATCTTCAGCAGCAACTGGTTTCTGCAATATCGATTGTGTACTTGCAATAATTCAGGTTGCGTGTAGTACGTTTGTTTGCCGCTGTCCTCGGCGCTACTGTTGTCCACAAGCTGATAATGCCGCCTAGCGAAAATTAGATTAAACTTTTAAAACGCAATTAAGTTAACTGAATTAAGTACTACAAACAATCAATTTTATTTTGCATTTTGTTTTGGGGATAGTTTGACTGCTTGTTGCTGCTGTTTTTAAATTCTGTTCGACGCGTGCCAAGCTAAAACGTGATGTTTATTAATTTTTACTTCTTTTTTTGGTTATTTGGATTTCTGTCATCAGCATGTCATTGCAGACGGAATAATAAATAATATACGAGTACAGAAAATAAATTTATTATCATGTCAAATGTGCGGTAGGTGATATATTTGTACACATGATATGCGGTTGCTACTCATGAATACCAAACCACATCTACATATTATTATACTTAGAATGTATTTATTGTTTACTAATTATTCATTTTCCTATTACCCAGCCTGCATTTACCAACTGTCAAGCTGATGTGTAACTTTTAAAGATCCGAGTTTGATTCTAAATTGTTAAAAAAATCCATTGCATTTCATAATATTTACGGCATGAAATGAAAACAGATTTGTTAAATATAAATAATATAAACAAAATAAATAACGTATGTCCTACTACGATCCAAACCTAAATAGATTATATACAGGTTGTTTCAAAATTATTGTAACAAAAAAATTAAGGGTATATATAATTTGATGTATTGATTACAACGTAAAAATAATTTTATAAAAATTCGCAAAAATAATTGCACATATCTTGAAGCAAATATTTTTCGTGCCACTGTTGTGATAAATTGTAGTAATAAATAAAAATTGGTAAACATTAAAATATATTTAATTTAATTGAAGTTTTTTAATTTATATTCATTATTGTAACCTATCAGTCCAGTGGCACTAAAATTGTTAGGGCTAAGTAAAGTATATTTTTGCGAATTTCGAAAAAATAGATAACCTATTTTTTTGCAATAATCTTGAAACATCCTGTATATATATAAAATTTCTACCGTTCTTTTTCGTAATCAGAAAATTAATAATCGTATTTTAAGATAAAAATCTACCGAAATCTGAAGTTGTCGGGCTATCACCTAAAGTTAATTAATTAATTAATTGAAATTAAGAATATATAATTGTAATTTTTAAGTTCATATAGTTATTAATTAAAATGACAATGGCATATTTATATTTTTGTTTATTTAATTTGATCATGATTAAAAAAATATATAATTTAAAAAAATACACAAATATTTAAAGAATTTAATAGGAAATAAAGATGTCAATAAAAATCTCTGATAGCAGTTAGTTCATTGAAAGAATGAAAAATGATTAATTTGAATTTTTATATGAAAACTTGAGTATTTTATATCAACATATCTTAGATATTATTAAGTGAGTGAGTCTATATTTATGTCGAAGTGAAGCAGGCAGCAACCAGCAGCCAGCCTGGAGTCTTTTCCATCCAGGGGCCAAGATGAGCCTTTATTCGCTGCCGAAATCGCTTGATTATCTTGGATGGTGAACCATGGTACATATTTTATGTTCCAGATGACTAAAATCTCTTTATTGGCACGGAACAATGAGTCTCTAAAAGTTTTATGCTGTTATTCTGTTATTGATTACATTTGTTCAACCCGCTAACAGTTTATACTGCCGGTTCATCTTTAATCATTTCGTTGCTAATTTACTTATTTACCAAAATTCACAAGATCTCTCTTTTTTCTCTTTTTTAGTCATAAAATATCTATATACTTATAATCATATATTGGGACTTCTCCAATCAAAATATATTTGGGCGAGGAGTTATTTATCAATGTATTTTATGTATGAAAGTATATATTCTCAAGTAAAAATATAGACACATGATATTCCTGAGCCATGTCCAAACTACAGCCCGCGAACGATATTTATTAATATCTTAACTCATTTCAATAATTTAAAGTAAATCTTGCAAAGAATGAATTAGTATAAATATATATGATAAAGTCTGAAATTTAAGTGGCAAATCTAGAATTGACTTGACTGTTGTTGATAATTTTTACTTGAGCATAAAGTGATGAAGTACTGTTTGCAAGGCTGTGCAGTAGTTATGTAAATGGCAAACGTTTACGCTGAGCTAGATACAATGGCCCTTATCTATTATATAAATAAATACGTCTGGGGTTAGGGTTACAGTTCAGTAATACAATGAACTCAGCGTCGGTAGTCGGTACATCACCGGCACTTATTCTTCGTATTTTCCATATAAATCTTTGCTGGCGTTTCGGCATGCATCCGACATTCATTTTTAGATTCATCGGAATCCAATAAATCAGAGCTAAGTCCGACATTTACGGCTTTTTCATATTTTTTATTTCCAAACAGTGCAAATCAGATAACAAAAGCTCGAACCCGTGCTTCCCTTATCATCACGTAAAAGTATAAAATTAATTTCATTACCGCTGTTTTATTTTCAGCATTGATATGTTCTTTCCTATCAATTTTTTGTTACGTTTCTTGGAAACATTTTCAAATGAATATTAATAGCTTTTGGTATACTAGCAATAACGTATGTAAACGTTAAAAAACTAAATGAAACAAAATCTAATAAATGTACGGTGAACAAGAAATTGTTTTTCATTCATATTAAATGAAAATTTAATCTTTTTTACAAAAGAAACTTTATTTAATTTTGAAGTCATGTTATAAAAATATCTAATTACGGTTACTCTACAATAAAGTTAGTATTTAAATTTCATGATCTTATCATATGACTACATTTAAACTCTGAATCCAGTTCCACTAAATCGCTGATACATAAATTCCCATTTAAATTTGTAATAAAACTAGAACCAACTGCAAACTACCTAAAATTCTAAAATTAAGCAAATAAGTAATCTTCATCATGCAGCGGAAACTATTTGTCGAATATACTTACTCATATCAGTTAGTGATAACTATTTAAACAAGCTCTGAATGTTAGGCTACGACACTATCCTCTGCTCACTGCCGTACAGCCACGCATGCACTCTCTGAGTGTAAGTGTCTGTGATGGTGAGCGTCTGTGAGTATCCGGAAAGTAAAGATTAATCAACAGCTGTAATATTTATTCCTAGTTTTGTGGGTTGGGATTCAAAACTAACCCATAAATGAGAGGAAAGCAATTCTGCATACATGTGCAAAGTTTGAGGCTTGCAAAAGTGAGGTTATACACCAGTGATATTGCTTTAGTTCACAATTTGTTTTCAGAATGTTTTGCAACTGTATTGAATTTCGAAATTATTTGACTTTCTTAAGTACGTTTTAATCGAAATTCTAATAAATAAACATATTCTGGTCAGTTAATATTTTACACAAATGCAATATAAAAACATTCACTGGCATAAGAACTATTACGATCTTAGTCCCTTTTACAATACGTGTCGGCAAGCAGAACTACAGTACATATTTGTAATGGAAGTATTGCGCCGTAGGCATTGAGCTGAAAGCAGTTTTTATAATGCTTACATGAAAAAATAATTATGTAGTTGTATTGTTAAAACGCATATAAATTTTCAATAAGATACCTATATAAATAAAGAAGTTAATAGCTGTGCCTCGTTTTCTGTAAACACCCGGTATAGTTTTATTTTTGCCTACCAGTTATTTGTTACTTCTTGGCCTATTACAAAATACTGTATATACAAGTAGTAAGTCATCGTTTTTAGTCACTTTTATTTATGACATTTTTAAACAGATTCAGCAGTTAGACTATAGTATTTAACTCGCATTTAATGGTTATTACTCATTCGGCTAAAGTTCATCCTCATGCGTAATAGCTATCATTTCACACTCGTTGAATAATATATTATTTATTTACTATAATGCACAGCAGAAAACGAGTCCCTATTCTTGTAACTGCCCGTTTAAATATTTCTTGTACAAAACAATATTTTGACAAACCTTTTTCAATTAACTTTTTATATAAAAAACAACTATAATATTTCGTTGTTTTTCTTTTCCGTTTCGTAAAAAATCAATGATTGTACGGTACCTGTTGTAGTTTCTAAATTTTCGTGATAAAAACTTGAATGAAAAAATCACCAATATTTGACTTTTGCCAACACCAATAATTCACTTAGCACGGCACATACGAATACTCAGCCAAAAACAGACACAGTCGTATGCAGTGTCGGTGTGTCCGTTGGCCGAGGATAAGCTTCCACTCGAGTGGCTCGCGTATTATCTGTATTATGTACAAATAATTACGGGGGGGTAATGTAGCACGTAATTCGTTACTCCACGCATAATGTAGCAAAAAACTGCCGCAAAGTATATTACGAGGGGGCGACTCGGTTAAAAATTTCCTGTTCTTGCTGAACTTGTATTTCATCTGCGCTGTGCAATTAATATAAAAGCGTTTGGAATGTTTAATTATTAATTCTCGTCGTTTACTTTATTTTTCATTTAAACTATTAAATTTTAAATGAAAATTGTAATGAAATGCTGCGAAAGTAACACCAGCATTGTTATATTACCGGCATTAGTTACCAAAAATAAAAGGTTCACTGCGTTTGTTTTTACTTTCCTCTGCAAAGAAAAGAAGAAATATCTTTGCTTTGTGCGTTTTACCGGTAATTTTCATTGTGTATTAAGTAATACAGTATACAGTATTTTAAAAATGCAAATAAAAGTTTGGCAAATTAATTAAAAAGTGGATCATAGTCCATTAATATGAGAAATCTGTTTATCCTTGCACTAAAGTTATCATATCTTTAGAACTAATATATGAGAAATAATACAGAATTAAATTCTGAAACTTCAAATTATTTCTTTTATTTTAAATTACCATGAATGGACACTTTTATTTTACATCTAATTTCTAAGGACGGAAATAAAAATCATTTATAAACAAAAAATAATTAAAATTTGATTGGACCTCCTTAGAATATTGTTCTGGTACCACCCCTGTCGGATTCTTTTTGTTATTGAAACAGTTTTCTAAAGCAGATATATAAATTGGTCTTTTAACTGATCTGCAATCCAGTTTTTTACTCTGCTTTTAGCGGTTTTCATGGATTTTTATTCAGTCCTTAATCGGTTTTTTAATCTGTTTTTGAACGGTCTTTAGCCGATCTTATACCAGACATTTTAAACGGTCTTTAATCGGCTTTAACCGGTCGTTTGGTTATAAAAGACCGAAAAGACCGATCTTTTTTACCGGTCAATTTAACCGGTTGTTTGACCCGTCTTTAACCGGTCTTTTACACGGTCTATAAGCGGTCTTTAACCATTTGGTTAATCCGTTTTTTTTTTATCCTCAATTTTTGTCAGCACTACTACATATTTACCTAGTTGAGAATGACGTATTTATTGAAATAAATATGTATATAAGCACAGAAGCTGGTATCTATTTAAAATATTTGTAAAAATCATTTATTCAGAGTAAATTTACAAAACACGTGTGTAACAATATAATCATTCATAAATAAATAGATGTTTACTGCGATAAATTTAGTTGAACAAAACAAACAAGAAATCTAGAAAATCGGAGTTGGAAAGTTTGTCCGTAGCTTGCAATATAATTTTAGCATCATATCTAATATTTATATCTGCAACATTTGAAACTAGTTCCGGCAAAGGAAAGCCGACGTCGACGCATTGAAAGCCAAACGCCAACTAGCTTAGAACTTACTTCTCTGCGAAACATCTCAACTTATATTAAAATTTTAATTTTCGTTGCAATGCAATCCGGAATATGAATAATGTAGCTCAAGTAGATTTATTTCGAAATTTGTTTTCGTAGATCTTCTTTGTAGTTTTAACAGATTTAAAACTCACCTTCTCAAAAATTAATTATAAATAAACTGGAGCAGATATTGGGGTGCTCACTTAATCTTCTACAGCATCTACAGGGGTTTTCAATATCTCTAGAATTGTAAATGTTACAACAAGTAATTGAAAATTTCATATTTTGAAGTATTTTCTCTCTTTTCAATAATGTGAATGAAACGAGCAATAAAAAAATGAAATCCTCAATTAGCATATTTCAAATCGAAGTTTTATTATATATTTATTTTAATTGGGTCCTCCGTCATAGTTACAAATTAGTAGTATATATGTCACTATATGTGAGTTCCGTTGTTTGAGATTCATATTTCCTTAATTCTGACGTCATAAAATAAAAAAAATAATTACGACATAATAAATATCAATTAAGAGTTTCTAAAGTTGTACATTGTTTTCAATTAATAGTGGAAGACCTCATTATTATGTGTATACATTTTTTGTATGAATTCTTTGTATTATTTGTCAATTTTAGTATGTGTGATTAAATTAATGGCATAACATAAAAGTTGCCCATTGAAGACGAAGAAAATTTTTGGAAAATGAAGTAGTGAAAAAAAAATGATTGATGTAAATAAATTAGAGAATATATCAACCACAGGTGTTCTATAACCCAAAATATTGACCTCACAAGTTTCCTTTGTATGTGGAAATTGAAAGAAAATGTAATTAAGGAAATTGTTCATAATTAAATCTTTTATTCAAATACGAGCATAAAAGGCACCTCATTCTTTACCACAGATATCGCAATTAATCAAAATTTTCGTTTTTGATTCAATTTATTCAAAGCAAATATGAAATGTCAATTTATAAATATTTGCCTAATAGATAAACAAATCGTTTAAATTTATTAATCTGCCTACTTGTAAAATAAATACATGTATTTAATGGAGATACATATTTAATTTGGTTGAAGTTTTCAATTCGTAATATACTGGAATACACATTGGTACACTTTGATTTAATTTTTAAAAGATAAATGATAATTAATATATATTGTATCGCACAAAACTTATACAATAAACGATGAACATGGAAAATGAAATTTTCGATTACTTTGTTATGAAAGGTTTCACACATTTCATAATTGTTAAAATTAAGTTTAATCGGAAATGTATAATGTTTTGTTGTCAAATACATATTTAAATCCTGATTTTACCAATAACTAAATATGAAAAATGAAATATAATCTAATTTAGCTGCGATTTTAATATTTACAATTTTTGTTTGAATACTTTACTTTACTTTTACTTTAGAAGAGGAGCCACAGGAGCAGATGTTTAACGTGGTGAAAATTGTTTGTCTTCTGTGGGAATCGAACCTAGGTTCTCAAATCCACAGACCAACTCGATACCACTGAGCCACCTACCTCATTAATTTCTAACTTTACGAAAATGTATTTTGTGAAGTAAAGTTTATCTTAAAAATTTAAACATATGAATTTATTTTCAGTTGATTAAATTAAATGCGCTATATAATAAAATATGCTGAACCGTTCTTTTTATATGAATGTATGTAAATTATGAAATAATGTTCTAATTTGTGCACTTTTCTAAACCCAAATACAAACATATATGTGGATCCTGTAATTTAAAAAGCACCAGCAATCCTGATACTGTTATTTAGGATTTCACTTGAACGATCGAGCACTCTACGAGCAGCAAACGACGAATGCCGAATGCGAATAAAGCACATTTCGTTTGGCGGTCGACCGTACAGATGTGTAAACAAGAGATCGATTTTACACATAACGCATTTACGTTTAAAACATCATTAATCATACGAGATTCCCGTCCATTTACAATTAATACAGGGCTAAGCACCACTCTAAAATTGCGTGTGGCAAATGACGGAAGCAAAAAATTCTTATTGCATATAATTGTCACATAAAATTATATGATGTTATACAAATTAATTGTTTGTTTTATTATTTTGCATCTAAATTGGATTTCTCATTCAATCATTTATATAATTCTCCATGACAAATTTAAAAATGTTAACCTATAACATTATTCATTATAATTTCAAAATTTGTTAAAGTCTTGTGTTGCACATCAAATTTTGAGGATTCGTAACATTTTAGCCTCATAAGCAATAATTCGTGCTACAAAAATGTAACTTTAAGCTATAGGTTCCTTATACTGTAACAGGAATTAATTTGCTGTTGGGAAATGTTGTAAATAAAATTAAAATAGGTATACGACATGTAAAATTGCTTGACAGTTGCATCACTTTTGGATGTAATTGAGGGGCTTTTAATCGTTTTATTAAGATTCCTTGGGTTTTGGTGCATCGAACTAAAATTCCAATGAAGGTTTAAATATATTATTTTAACTTATTGTTAGTTCAGTTTAAGTTCTTGCAAAAAAAATATTTGATTATGCATTTATTTTCTTTTCTAAAGTAATTATCTGTATAAGTTAGGATAAAAATGAATTTCAAGTTCAAAGTCAAAGGGAAAAAATGAAATGAGAATTTATAAAGCAATGTGTAGTTTTTTGCAATTTAGAGAGAGATTACAATGGAGTTGGGTGGATATATAAAATAAATTATAAATTTAAAAGGCAATCTGTGGGTTGACATTGCATGGAGAAAATAAATACAGAATTAAAATTTCAATTTATCTTGAAGATATTTCCGGCAAAGTTACAAAGTGTTCTTTAGATGTTTATGTCATCTGCAAACGTTATGTTAGGCGCCGTAAGCAATGCCCGACAACCAACTCGCGTCGAAGGCTCTCTTGTCTCTTCTTCATCTTCTTCCATCTTCCACTTGTTCTTCAGTCCTCAAATTCACTGTCGACTGGCCGCCAAGCCCGTTAAAAATTTTAAACACGAAATAAGTAAGTACAGGTTTGTTTCGAACAGTTTTAATTTCTTTCGGATCATCGTGTTACACTTCTACAACACTTTTCATATTCTCGACAAGAAAAATTTCAAGTAGTCTTCACTTGTTTAATGTACACTGTAGCGAAACAATTTTACCTCCCTTCGTTATAAAATCCATTATGTTTTGTTCAAATTGACGGTTTTGGATTTGGTATGAACCCTCAACGAATTTATGCAATATTTGTTAACAGATTTTGCTTTGCTTATTTACTCAACAAATTCAAGCGACTTTCATTAACACATTAATTCTAAACCTTTTTTTGTTAATAAATTCGAGTTTAACAACTTGAGTTTGTCGATGAGAGTAACAATATAAATATATCATCACGCCTTTTACCCGTTACTGGGTGTGGCACTCTGTCGTAGCAAATCTGGGAAAGTGATATATTTCTTCGCGTATAGTGTGGTTACTAGCTGTCAAATCACAGCTCCAAAAGATGTTAGTGGAGGAGGAGTTACAGGTGTAGTTTTAATTTTGTAATAATTATTTGTCAGTTGTGGGAATTGAACCCGGGTTCTCAAATCCACAAGCCGACTGAGTCATCTACCTCATATCGATGAGGAGTAAATTATCAAATATTTTTTCTTACAACAAATTTAATTTGTTAATTAAATTACTTGTACAAATATTTACATGTTTTTATTTTATTCTAGCATTAATGTATTCAAAATGTTATAACTCAAAACTTTACACGGTAACCGGATCTCATTTTACTGATGGTAGTAAATATTATTCGAAAATATAGAACCAGCTTAATGCAATTTTGTAAATGTAAAATATTAATAGTTATTATTTTGAGGTTTAGTTTGTTTGTAATATAAAGAAATAAAAAGCGCTCAGAGGCAATGTAATATAAAATTGCTAATGATTACATTTATCCTGTTTACAAAATAGATTTACATTTAATGTGGTAACTATCGCGGTGCAAAAATAATACATTCCTGGTAATAGTGTTTATGAAAGAGCCGAAAGCTATTTTGGAACATGTGTGGATATGAATAACAACGGTTACATTACATGAAGATATTGTGAGCACTGCACTCCATGCAGTTGTAGAGTGAGCATGACCACATTCATTGCGTTTTGCAGAGCGGCAAAGCGGCAGGCCTGTAGGCAAAACTAATCCGAATAACCGTGCACTAGCTGTGGACAAGTAACGAATGTTCGCGCCCAATTAGTCCTTTGCGTGAGTGCTCTGCAGGACCGGGCTACAACTAAAATTCATTGTTTCTACTAATTACTTTGCTATCTAATTTTTCAAATTATCACACTTTTAACTAATTTTTATTTTACTAATCGACAATAGCAGCTCATCACATTATCACAGAATGCGAACTTGATTGCCAAAATTATAATTTTTAAATCTAAATTGTTAAATTTGAAAAACTATATTGTTAGTCAAGTCGGAGATTTCCTTATTCAGCCAATTGGAATTAATTTTATAGTGATGCATAATATTTCCTTAACTCTCTATAATTTGACTGGTTAAATATGATATTTTTAGAGATATTTTAGTTTCAAATTATGAACTAGGAACTCTTGTTTTTTGAATAATAATGGAAATGTTAAAATACAAATTGAAAAACATTTATCTGGAATCAAAATATTTTATTGTCTTTAGTTTTGTTTAGGTTTTGTTGTGTGAGTTTTTAATGTTTTGTCACGACCGGATGTCGCAGCCCTAAATGCATATCTCTGAAGATAACACATTTTTTATCGTGGATATCGGATAACAAATCATGAAGTGAAGCAATTAGATGTGATAGTGGAAAGTTAGCAAAAGCGTAGATTTTCAACATTAAGAAAAGTTTTAATTAGGGACGTACTGGTTTTGTAGTCTGAACTTCTTGTCATAAACCACGTGCCAAGTCATCATGAATCAAGTACAAATTATGATTAAATAGATTAATTTTAATTATGATATTGCTATATTATACATTTTTTAAATATGAAATATGGTAGTACTGTTCTGTTGAGCAAAAAGCCCCAGGTTCAATACCTGCCAGAACCAATACTAATATCATAAATGATTTTGTCGATGCACGTAATAGTCAATCAGGTTTCCATTACCATCTGTCCCGTCAGAAAATTCGTCGGCAGAGAGAGAACATGAAATCAACAAAATTAATTTCTCTGTTTGTAAACATCAATTTATTCAACCCTTCACTGACATTTATAAGTCGGGAGTTGAGAGTGTATTGTAAGGAAAGTTACAGCGTGTTCCTTGAAAGCTGGCGACAGCTAACGCTGACAATGAAGAATTTTTAAGTTTTAATCATTTATTATCGTGAAATATTGAGACTAGGAAATTAAAGTAGTGTAAAATGCCAGTGTTAAAAACTTTCAAATGTTCTACATTCCAACTTCTTAAAATATTGACTTCCACATAGTTTATCTGAATCTGTGATCAAATGAATCTCATTTCATTCATACAATTAAATCATTTTGCACATTCGAACTTACTGTAAACTGTCTTATTTAACTTAAATTTTATGTTAAATACTGCGACAGAACAAGATTCGTAGCTAATAAAAGTTATAATATATTTTTTCCTCTTTCAGTTATTAAAATTTAACGTACTGGATGGGGCTAAATAACGTTTTAATCACATGTTGACTAACCTTGTCTTCGAACGTTTTAGTCACGACTTGAGATATTAAGCACGGGGTGAATTTAGCTTCAGGCATAAAATTTATGTTGTTGTCTTAATTTTCGATTGTAGAAAAAGTATAGTATGTGACTCGTTTTATAAACTCTTTAGATACTCGTTTTTTATACACTCGCTTTGCTTCGCTCAGCTCGTGTCAAAAAACACCTAGTACCTACAGAGACGTTTATAAAACTTGTTACATAATATACTATTATTTTTGAAGATACGTATTTTAGATAGTAAAAAAAATAATAATAAATTCTTATATATATACCAACATCTTTACAATTCATATATTTCAGTAGATGAAATATTTCTTAGTTCTTATACTATGTTAAATAATTAAATAACATCATTTGAAATATTCACTGAATATTTATTTATTCGATTCATTCTGCCACGCCATTCTCGCTTCATCAACATTCATTTCTTTAATACATCCTTTTTTATTCCTCCCATTGTTCTACTCGAAATCTTCCGGTGACTTAACAAACTTTCAATCATTTTCATGCATGTATTCTTGAGTTATTCACTTAATCTCACCTCCTCAATTTCATTACAATACAAGTAAAACTGTTTCACTTATATTCATCAAAAATTCGTTTTGAGATATTCGAGACACAGTTATGTGAGAAACACTTACATTTTGAGATCCGATTCAGTAACAAAAAATTCTGCTGGAAAGGATATAAAAATATAAGTATTTAATACTTTTTACATTTACAAAAAAATAACTTACACATTGGGAAATCAATTTCGAAAACAATTTTGATTTTGCGATGTGTAGGTATTGTATAGCAGAAGAGAAGAAGAAAGAAAAGTGTGAGTGAAAGTGTTTCCAATCGCAAACAACTCTTGACAACTAGAAGCCATTATCCCTCAAATTCAATAACCCAGCAGCATAACCTGGTAACACATCTCAACCAGGTTACAAAACAAAACCAGCTGCAAGGTTATTTCAAGTCGACGAGAAGTCAAGTAGTTAAAAGCCGCGGGCGGCGGCCGATCCCGAGTGAGTCCTGAGGGAGAGGTTCGCTCTGGCCCTCGCTAGTTCGCTGGCCCTCACTGCCTCACGCTGGCCTCTTTTGTTTCCATCCAGGTACGCCTCTCTGCTCTGCCGGCCGTTCGCGTTCGCATTCGCGTTCGTTCATAACGTATTCGTGGCATGCGTCGAGTCGACAGAAGCTCGTGTGCAGACTTAGTTTCATTTGCGTTGTGATACTCCGAGAGACGTAACCGTTTTTTCATTAAAACGAGAAACTCTAAACGACTTTTCAATCGAACGCGCCAGATCCAACAATCTCTAATTATGACCACAGATAATTGCTGCAGGATAAACCTGTGTTGCGAACACTCAGCTGAATGCCAATAAGATACTCAATTTCTTTTAGTACTTTTGCAATATTCTGCTAAATACTAATTTCCTATTTTTAATTAAAATTAATTTAACACAGTCATATATAATTAATAGATATAGATACTTTTTTGAAACTGTATGTGTTACTAAAAAAAAAATTGTTTCAATTTTTGGACATACTTTCACAAGGCTTAGAGATAGATTGTATAAAATGTTAGCGAAGCGAGCTTTTAAAAAATTTGATTGCATTAATTAAAACTTGTTGCAAGGCACACGTTTGTGAAAACAAGTATTACAATGACCATTATTATAATATGAATATAGTGGCGTAACGAATATTACAATTGGTCATTGTTTCAATATCGCATTAATCTATGAAGTTTTATTTCAAATTTTTTTTATTAAAAAAAATCATAATGTGGTCGGGAGCTCAGTGGTATCGAGTCGGCCTGTGGATTTGAGAACCCGGGTTCGATTCTTACAGTCGCAAACAATTTTTACTACATTAAAACTACCCCTGTGGTTTCCCCTCTACTAACATCTTTGGGGGCCTGATTTGACGCGAAGAAATATATCACCGAGATCTGCTACGGCAGAGTGCTACACCCAGTATGGGTAAAAGGGGTGGTGATAAATTTATTTATTTTATTTATAAAATTTCAAATTTTACTGACAGATTCAATAAAGATTTAAAGTTAAATTTATTTTGATATTACTGAAGACAGACATTTTTATAACTAGATATCTAAATATCTCCGAAAACAGTTGCACAAAGTAGAACTTTGTAGCACTATTTTTGATTAAAACAGTTGATAAATGCTATACAGGTGTATCTTTATTTCGGGAAAAAATTAAATGGTATATACTATATGACGTACTGATCATGGAACAAAAAGATTTTTATTAAAATTCGCTAAATTAAAGCTGGTTTACTTGAAATAAACACTTTTAGTGCCACTGGATTACCGCACATTATTTAACTAAATTAAATTAATAATTACACAACATCAGACATTTATTTGGTATTGTGTAAACAATTACTTGTAAGAAGATTTCAATAAATTTATTAAAAATAGCTATCAACCATGGGCTAACAAAATGTTGCCTTTAAATACCATGCAAATTTTTTTGCGGATTAAAAAAAAATTCTTTTTGTTGCATGATCAGTACGTCTTATAATATACACCTTTAATTTTATTTCCAAAGAACAGATACACCCTGTATAGGAAAATATTTTTGTACTGTAGGTACATTTATATATTAAATATATTTAAATAATGAATATTATACTATGTTTTTAACTTTTTAAAAGGTATTTGAAATTATTATGGCCAATTGTATCAACAAAACTTAAATTTTAAGCTTGACTTAAATAAATAAACTAATAAAAGTACACCTTACGAGTATATTGAATGCTAAACATTCGATTTAATATAGTTCATTAAAAGCACGAAATTTAAGTTGTATTGGCGTAAATAGTCAAAATTCGAATAGTTTTGTCAAAATATGTATTATGTTTTTAATTTCAAAAGAAAACTCAACTTTTTAATATACAAAATTCTTTATTTTTATTTTATTCATCACTAGTTTGCTAGTATATGTTAACATTTTATAAACAAAATATTTAAAAATATTGTCATAAATATTATTACACAATATTGAAACGTAATTCCCAAAAAATATTTTAAGAATTTGTTTTGTCTCTTTTAAAATGATAACTTTTAAGTACAATGCATATACGAGTTGTAGTTGGAATCAGTTTGTACAAGTCGACTGACGCAGCGGATGCCGACCCAAAGAATGAACAGGCATTTATTCAGTTGAATGCCAGCAATGTTAGTGTTAAGAGTGTGATCGTGGTTTTGATAAATATTTTTGTGCATAATATTGGAAATACGAGTTCAGTGGTTGCAGAATTATCGTGGTTTCGTGGATAATTAGGATTATGTCTCTATTCAAAAATGTAAGTTTTTGTTGCATAATTTATTCAGTGCTTATATGTAGGTATGCTTGCGGGACAACGTGGTCCCGTATGCTGTTCTGTACCTTTTCATTATGTTTTTAACGATGCAAGAAATTTAAAATTTGCCTTTGCAAAACCTATTCATATTAATAAGTAGGAAAATATACTTTAGTTTGTTCGTACAATGGTATTTTTTTAATATGATGATTGTTGCTTCTCTAATTAAATTAAACCGAAAGTGTAAATACAATAAAATGTTAAGCATTAAAAATTGCATCTAATGAGTATCTACTTGTTGCTCAATTGTATTTTATACAAGAGTAACAAGCAAACGAAAAATGGCTTAATTCAACGAATTACCATTTTATAAATTGTGTGATTCTTAGAAAATATTTCCATATTTAAAACAGTTCACAACAAAGCTTTCAGTGTTATTTTTCAATCATTTGACTTTGATGTTTCTGTAACTGTCAAAGTTTATAATAAAAATTATTTTGTTTCGTTGTTTTCCACAGTACTCTCAATCATAAAAGCCATTTTTCGTCTGATTGTTACTCTTGTATAAAAAACAATTGGGCAACAAGTAGATATTCATTAGATATAATTTTTAATATCTAACATATTTTTCTATTTACATTTTTGGTCCAATTTAATTAGAGAAGCAACACTCGGTTTATATATATATATATATATATATATATATATATATATATATATATATATATATATATACCGGTAGTTTTTTTTATCAGTAAACATAGGGATATGCCATTACCATAGTTATAGTTACAAAGTTTGACAGCAATGCATTAGAACGTTTATTTTAAAAGTAAACATAGGGAAAATAACATTGCTGTCATCTATAGTTGTCAGAGTAATAAAACTGTCCTCTTTCAAAATCACAACGGGTTAATAGGGGATCAAATAGTGGGGCGTTTTTATATAAATGGGGAAAATTATTTAGAGTTGTTACAAGAGAGAGTAATATTGAGTAAATATTGAGGAAGTGTGGTTCCAGCAAAACGTACGAAATTATCTGCACCGGATATTCCCCCAACGATGGATAGGACGAGGTGCAGAAGTGGAGTGGCCTGCAAGGTCACTAGATCTTGCGCCAAACGATTTTTTTTCTTTGGGGCCACTTAAAAAGTAAATTTTATAATGGTGGTAGAATGAATGTAGAACAATTAAAACGTAGAATTAGAGTTGCATCGCATGAGATTCCTCTAGAGCAAATAAATAATGCTATAAATTCATTTTATAATCGTTTAGGCTATTGTTTACAGGTAAATGGGGGTAATTTTGAACAGTTATTAAATTAAAATTCCTATTTAAACTAAATAAAATTTTCTTTTTTAGTAGTTGTGATTTGACAACTGGTTACTGTACTTAACGGCTTAAAATGTATAGTTTATTAAGATCTGCTATCGCAGAGCTGCCATGTTCATGACCAAAATTTTGACAAATTAACATGCAGATGTGAATTCCTGGTTGAACCAGTTCAAAAAGTCAATTTTTTTAATAATATGTTTCTATATAGTTCAGAGCACGAGAAATGCACTCGTTGAAACCGCATTTCAATATCTCTTTTAGTTTTCGAGTTACAGCGATTTTTGTCTTTTTTTAAAGCTCAACTTTGAGACGCCATAACTCAAAAACTAAACGAGATATTGAAATGCGGTGTGAACGAGTGTATTTCTCGTGCGCTACTTAACTTGTACCGGTATTTTGAAAATTTTGACAAATTTTCTATTTTTTTCGAAATTTTCTTTTGTCGATATTTCAAAAAGTTGAAAAGATAATGGAAATCTGAAAACACCAGTGAATTCCTCGCGTGAAAATACATAGGTATGCAAATTTTCAGAAGAAAATTCGAACGAATATATTTTTTATTACAAAAAATCGAAAATGGCCGTTTTCTTGAAATTTCTTAAGGGGTACCCCTTGGTGTTTTTTCGAATTTTGGTCATTTTTCGTTTTTTTATAATAAAAAATGTATCCGTGCGAATTTTGTTGTAAAAATTTGCATACGTATGTATTTTTACGAGAGAAATCCACTGGTGTTTTCAGATTTTCATTATCTTTTCAAGTTTTTGAAATATCGATAAAGAAAAATTTTGAAAAAAATTGAAAAATTTTCAATATTTTCAAAATACCTGTACAAGTTAAGTAGCGCACGAGAAATACACTCGTTCAAACCGCATTTCAATATCTCTTTTAGTTTTTGAGTTATGGGCTTTCAAAGTTGAGCTTAAAAAATAGTCAAAAATCGCTGTAACTCAAAAACTAAAAAAGATATGGCTTTGCGCCATTCGATTTCTCGTGGTCTGGATTATATAGAACCACATTTTAATAATTTTCGATTTTTGAATTGGTTCAACCCAAAATTCTCATTATTTGTATGTACCGAACTTTTGGATTGTTTTGAGGTTCTAAGTTTATACCTAACGTTTAGTTAATGTAATTTAAAGTAATTCAAATTCATTTAATTTGTTTAAACTTAAAATGTTTCTTTTAGACTATAGACTATTACACTTCAATGCATTGCTGAAAATATTATTTTCTCTATGTTTACTTTTAAAATAAACGCTGTCAAACTTTTGAACTGTAAGTATGGTAATGATATATCCCTATGTTTACTGATAAGTAAAACTCCCGGTATATATATATATATATATTAAGAACTACTGGTCTAGTAGTATAAAATAGCGGTTCATTGTGAATTTGTTACTAATGATAATAATTAAAATTGTATTAACTGAAATTAGTTAATAATAGTACAAAAGATCTGGTCTGTATTGTAGCAGAGAATGAAATCCAGCGTCCTGGTGGTATCAGTGCTCCACGGCTAAGTTCCCGTTCCCATCGTAACGTTCTTGAGCGCACGTGCTCATTCTCACACTTGAAGCCAGACGTTGGCGAGCAGACGGCAGACGGTACTGCATGGGCTACGGGACTTGCCGTAATTCCGAAATTAATTGCTCTCTGGACGAGTAAAATATCGCATAAAGCGAGCGTGCTTGCTACGTTCGCGAGAAAAACTGACTTGAGATCACACGTCTTTGCGACGATGTGTCCTTCTCGTGTGCTCTACTAGAGTCCTAGCATCTTAGGGCTTCTGTGTGTTGTACTCATGCATTTACAAGCTTCCCACTTCTCTGGAGTTTAGTTTGTACATTGTAGTTCCTGCAAATAATCATGTTGTTACATTGGTTAACGCGTTTGCACTTCAAACTTATTCTCTTTTGCTCCTTTGTCTCATATTTTAATGGTCAAGAATTTTTCACCTTTCATACATTAAAATTTTCCACAATAAACTGAAATCTCTTATGGTGTCACAATAGAGGTACGATATATCTACTTCTAATAGAACCTCTTTAGTTTACAGTTAGATACTCACAACTATCTCTCTAGCTCCCCCTCTGCTAATATCCTTGAGGAATTACCAATGGTAGCCAGGAAATTATCTTAATTTGAACTTCAGATTGCATGATTAAACAACTACTTCATTCGTTCAATAGGTACAATAATTTCGAATAGTGACAATAAAATTGCTCGCTTAATAGAGGAGTCCATTAGAAGAGGTTTTAATACTAGGAATAACAAAAAACAGCTGCGTAACACCACATAATTTCCCCAATACACATAATATAGTGATCGATGCAACTGCAGTGACTAGCTGTCAAATTAGGGTCCTGACAGATTTATTGGAATCCAAGGGGTGATTTTCATGTGGTGAAACTTGATTGGCAGGTTACGAAATTTACACAATCTATAATGTTCATAAAAATACACAGATATTTTTAACAATAAAAAATTGTATTTTCCATTTTAAACAAACTGCTGTGACAACACAGGATTTCCCATATTACACACAAATATAATGAAAATATTATAAGTAAAACTTGTTGGGCATTAAAATCCTATTGTTAACAAAATAAATGTACGAGTAAAAGTTGTATTATATAAATAAATAGAATAAAAATATATCATCACACCTTTTACCCTTTACTGGGTGTGGCACTATGCCGTAGCAGATCTTGGTAAGTGATATATTTCTGAAATGCGGTTAACAGTCGTTAAATCACGGCCCTCAAAGATGCTAGTGGAGGGGAGCCACAGGAGTAGATTTAATTTGGTGAAAATTGTTCGATCCCGGGTTCTTAATGAATATCTAAAATGTTTTTGAAAAGCCTAATATTTAGAAGTAAGTACACATTAAGAAAGAAATGGCAAAATTTTGGGAAATTAGTTTTTTTTTTAGTCCATAAGTTAAACAATTAGGAGTGTAAAGTGTAAACGAATGGAGTCCAAGTGAAGAGATGATAAGACGAATTATGATTGGCCAGCGGGCAGTAAAGAAAATAACCCCTTTCCATTCCTTTCCCTTCCTGAGTTGAGTTCTCAGTTGCATTTCATTCAGATAAAAGCGAGCGCCGGGCGAACAGGAAAAGCAATGAATTTGAAAAACAAGAACAAAACATTTACAACGCTTATTGTCGCCAGACGCGAAACTTAACAATAGGAAGATTTCAGATAAAGACATGTCGTGTCAGAATTGCGATTCAGGATCTCTTCATTCTCTGTTTCCCAAGTGGAGAACGAAACCAGCAAAAATTTACAGATACCTCAAGGTTAACAAACAATTTAACTATTTACTTATTTACCTGTTTGTTTTCAGTTTCTAAAGCTCATTTTGAAAGTTTATGTTTTGTTCATTTTAGTATGTACTGTTTCATTTATACTTGATTGCGTTACAAGAATAGGATTAAAGTTATCGACTTCTACTTAAATCTGCAACAGCAAATTAATAAAATGGGATAAAAGGCGTGGTGATAATAATGCAGCGTAGAGTCGCATAGTCCATAGTTGCTACACAACTCATCAAGTCTTAAGATAAAATAAATATATCATTACGCTTTTTACCCATTACTGGGTGTGATATTCTGCCGAAGCAAAGCTCGGTAAGTGATATATTTCTTCGCGTGAATTGCAGTTACCAGACGTCAAATCACGGCCTCCAAATATGTTAGTGGAGAGGGAGCTATAGGGATAGTTTTAACGTGGTGAAAATTGTTTGTCGGCTGTGGGAATCAAAATCTGAAACACCTATCTGATAAAAATTAGATTTTACTACAAATATTTAAAATTACAAATATCATATTTATATATCTTCTATCTATTCAGACTTTCTTGCATTTGACTTTATTAAAAATATACGTTTTATGTTTCACTGTTAAACATTTCTAAACTAATTTAGACAAAAATGTTGTAAATAAAAAATAAATTTAATGTAATAAAACAGAAAATATATGCATATTTGTGGTGACGCAATATGCATCAATTCTGACTATACTATTATTATAAATGTGGTGATGTGCTGAATGAAGTAATAACAAATAAATAAATTTTCTTTTTCGTTACAAATAACGCTTGTTATATAAACTTTCTCTACATCAATTACTTTTCATTTAAACCGTACGAATATCAGAAGTCAAACTGCAATTTCACTAAAATTATTATTATACTTTATATTCGTCAAAGTAATAAGCGAACAGAAAACGTAGGGATGATTCAAAGACTGTGTTCAAGGTTGGGCATTGGCCACAGGTGCAGGACGCCTCACTAATCGACTAAATGAAAATAAACGATTGAAGCTCACTGCGATTGGTTACAGAGAAAATTATACACTATTTATAAACCATTTTCTAAAGCGATCTTCACTGATTCAATCAAATAATCATCATAATTTTCATCTCAACCAAAATCAAGAAAGGAAGAGTAAAAGAATAAATGTGTTACTGAATGATTCACTCATGTTTGAGTATGTGGCATAAAATTCTAGAGCTTTAAGGCGAAGGAAATGGATTCCTGGTACCTATAAAATCAAAAATATTCTAGTTGCTTTTCTTATAACATGTAATAACATTTATCGAGATTTTACGGATGCTTACCGCATTTCATTTACATTCACAGATAATTTTAAGCACATTTGTGACTCAGTGATTTAACGCTCGTGTTTTTAATGAATTAATTTGACTTATTATTTGCACAATTAGTTCATTTAATTTATTTAATCATATAATGTGTTTATCATTTAATTTTATTATAATAGAAATGAGTAACTATTAAAAAAATTAAACTATACACAATGCAGAAAATGCTGATATTACTAGGACAACATTTTAAACATTTGATAAAACTTTTGTATGAAAGTGCAACTTTGTTTCATACAATTTAGTCAAATACTCGAAATTTTTTAGCCTGCTATAAATTTTGATTCGATCATATTTAAAATTTTCAACCTAATTTTACTAATTATTAGAATCTGTTAAATTTATGACAGGAAACGCCTGAATTTGAACCAGGGATCTTCTGCTTGCCAGGTGGAGATGCTACTATATCACGGCACCTAATTATGGCGTCAATCGAATTATTCTGTCATAATGCCTAATGCAGCATCGATTCCAAGATATGTATTAACAACGGGTTTCATCTACAACGAATCTGTGTTAATATAAATATTAAGTTATGCTTAACATATATTTAGTAATCTTCATCTTAGTGGAAAGAATGATGATGAATTTAACGTTGTGACGTCATCATACATAATTTGGCAAACAAGAATGAAATAAAAATTGACCAAGTGACACTGGCTTCAGAATAAAATTGCATGTTTTTGTTGGACACAATTTATGTTTATTTCTATCTATTAATTTGTGGGCCGTGCTGAGTTTAAGATTTGATTTTAAAAATACTGTAACAGTAAATAACACGCCTTTTATTTTCGAGCAGAATATTTATTTTTCAAATTACCTCTATCTCTTTAGAATTTTATAGGACAATTAAGTTCCTCAGAAAAAACTTTACGAGGCTGTAAATTACAAAACCAAATGTCGAACAAAAACTAAACAATTCATAAAAATGAAATTCACAATTTAACACGTCTATGAGAGCATTTTCCCTCTCATTAGAAGCGGCAAAGTACAAACCATAGTGCGATGAGTGCGATCACGTGAGCCGTGAGCGAACATGTGAGACACCCCAACGAGAGAGAGAGGGGTGAAAAGAGTGAATCGCAAGAGAGGGAGCGTGCGGATATATCGCGTTAAGTGTCTCATACCTGCGACATCGCACGAACACACACACACTTTAATTGTTGCAATAGCGAGTCGAGGACAGCACACCAATGTTAATCACTACATAAATCTGCCCTGAGCTGTAAAGACAATATTAAGTCTCAGTGTTGCACTTGTCCTAACACTAAAACATAATGAAATTTCATCGTCATAATAAAAGTGCAATTAACGGGAAGCGCCTACTGACGAATAGCTGCCGGGTTCTCTTCCGCTTCCGGTACGACCGGGAAATTTGTCCATTTCTGGAAGATCTCTTGATGTTGCCAGGATTTGCCTACAAGCCTCGTTTTGATTTTATTTACCTCTTATTGGAGAAGCTGTTAACATAATTTTATAGAGGTAAGAAGGGTCTTGTCGTCTCTTGCGTATTACATTTTTAATTCTACTGCACTTTTATATTTCAAAATTATGTTCAATGATTGAGTTTATTGATCACTTTTAACTTGTAAGGCAAGTTAAAATTCACCAATGCCTTTAACTCTAAAGGTATAGGTATATAGTATTTTATAGTTATCGTAACTTAAGGGCCCGTAAAGTATCGTAAATTTGTTATAACCAAATTTTATATTGTAAATTAAGTTTCTTTAGTTGGTGCCGGCACTGGACTATTTGTCATAATTCAATTGATTAGTTAATATATCAATTATAATTTTTAAAAAAATTCTTTTTGTTCTATAATCAGTATATCAAATTAGATATGTCAGAAGTATAGAAACACCCTGTATAGTCATTATATTTCTAACCACATATAGGCCCACCTGACAAGAAGCTTACTAAAAAGCAAAAAACTATTTCACACATTAACAAGGGCATTTAAATGAGAAGTAATAATGAAATTCACAAGTCTGGCCATTAATAATATATTTTTATTGTATGAAAAATGTGTGGTAGAAAAACTGAAAACTGAGTAAACCTGTCCTTTCAACAATCAAATCTTTACAAAATAATATGTCGGAACAGAATGCCTGTCCATGTAACGCATGGGCGACTCCACGCTGATGTATAATGCATAACAAGCTATGGAAATTTCGTTCAGTGCGCTCATTTTTAATACCTTTTTTTCACTTGTCAAACAAAACAGATTAGCAAATCCTGTGCATTTTAATATTTCGCACGAGAATTATATTGAATTGTTGAAAGCTGGAACTGTTCTACACAAACTACATGTTTTGGAAAAATGCTTTCATTCTTTCACTGCAAGATTATTAATAATATTCCTGTCAATTATTAATCCCGTATTAAGCTGTCAAAATTTTTACATTGTATTGTCAAAATGGCTTTAAAATTATTGCACATATATATATTTTTGGTGAATATGAACAAATACTTAAATATGTTCTTTTGTAGGTGTTACAATATATCATACATTTAAAATATTTCAAACTCAACTTATCTACTATAAAAACAGGAATTATCTAGTAATCGTACTTCACGCGAAGAAATATATTATTTACCGAGATCTGCTACAGTAAAGTGTTACACCTAATAATGGGAAAAAGCGTGTTGATAAAGGGCGATTAGCTAACACTTTTTTTTGCTGTGAACCGTCGCTAAAATGAAAATTCCTTAAACACCACAAAAATGATTGAATATTTAGTTTTGTGTACCTTTTATTTCAAACATTTATCTATGAATTTGGAAAGCGAAAAATAAAATTAATAAGTATTAACGAACTTAAATATAACACAATTGAATTGCAGAAGTGTACATTTTCAAGTTAGAGCTGTAGAGAAAATAGATTTTGATATAACTTAATATTATTTATTTAAGTGAAACGTATTGAAGCAATCAGCAAAGAACAAAACAAAACCCAAAAGATAACGAAAAATTACGAACCAATAATTGTTTGTCCACAATGCGTATAACAATCACATAACCTCCAACGATCTGTAACCAGGTTATTCCTCGATTACCAATTCCACTCGAGGTCAGGAGATTCAGAGGCCTGGTTATTTTTACATCAATGTGACGGGTGGCTGGTCCTACTGTTGGCCAGCAAGCGCAAGAGCAAAAGCTAGGTTGCTAGCGTCCGTCGTATAGTCGCACTTGGCTTCGCCGACATCCGAACGTTTTCTTCGTTGAAGTGCTCTTGTAAGTGGCTTGTGTACGACATCTCACGATCCCGCGGTACGGGCTTCGACTCTTCTAGTATGTGGTGAAAGATCTGAAAGTGGGTCATGAGGGGCAGTGCGCAGAAGAAGGGTTGATTTAAGGAAGCTTTTTCCTTCTATTATATGAACATGGACGATGGTTAAGGACGATACTATCACTACACTTAATCGATTTTTCAACGAAAATACTAAAGGTGATTAACAATTCTATTTTTCGGTCATAAGCACTCCCAAATTACTTTTTTTCAAACATTTTTCATTAAAATACATACATACTTAAAATCTAGTATATTATAACAAATGGGCTAGAACGAACCAAAAAAACATTCACAAAACATACACTCATCAGATTTATCTAAAAGATTTTCATCCTGATACACCATTCTCGCATCAACCACATTCCCGTTCCATCCGCTAACCTTCAAATCACATTGATTCATTCGCTCCTATAGATCTGTTTCATTAGCATTTCCTTCGAAGTAGAATCCACATGCGCAAATAATCTCCTCGAACAACAAATCTAAAAAGATATGAAATTATACACAATTGCAATACTATACGAGTAGTATGAATGAAAAGGAACCAAAAAGATCCGATTTGAAGGGAGTATTGTTCTGCGCTTGTTGCATTTCATTCGTCTAACAACATTATTCCCAATCTTAAATACTATTAATAAAAAATTATATAATAAATTGCATGTAATATTAAAGAAATATAAAAGAAAATATCGCACGCCTATGTATTGCGGCACTCAAGCATTCAACGTAAGCGTTGGTTCTTGCACTGTTTTTCTTTCGAATTTGAAACATTATTTTACGGCAATAACAGAAACGTTCCACTTTTGTAGGTCAATGAAAACTGTTATGGCTACATAAGTGAAATGCCCATTAGCTCCAGCGTTAGTTATAGCAGCGAGCTAAGGAATTTCAATTAGGAATTTGTCACTTTCCGAATAACATTTAAACGACTCCTGTTCATTTTAGCTCGAGTCCTTGTTGATTTGCGCCTGGAATATTATTCCCACGGGCGACCATTTTCCTTTTGGGATTTTTCGACTGTTGGGTTGGATGCCTTGCACTGAAGCTGTAGCTGTACTGTAACTGTGTCGAGTTGTTGAGGTGGCAGCACTGAAACTGAAAGACATAACCTTTTTAGTACTCTGGCTTCAAATGTCTTCTATATTTAATCGTCAGTTATAAAATATTGTTGCCGTATATTGAATGTTACGTTGTCATATTTGGTTACACTATAGGGAATATGTCCTTATGAGGAAACTAGAATTTTAAATCCATTACTTTTACTTCAATTTTTATTCTATACCTATTTTATACATTATTTGTTTTACAAAGCGAGATTTTGTATCTGAAATATAAAGCACATTAAATAAAATAAACTAAACTCTGACGAAATACTTCACCAAATAGTTTTCAGACTTTTCATTAAATATAGATCATTAAAATGAAATATAGTACAACATGAAATTTATCCCAATTTATAACTTTTAGTGGAATGTACATAGATGTATTTTGTTTATAAATATAAAATTTACACTTGTGTAAACTCTTGCATATAAAATTGTTCATTAACAAAATAAAAATCTAGTCAGAAATATATAATGTACGGCAGTTTTGGTATCAAATTATAACATATATTTTTTCATTGTTTTAGTTTAATATAAAATTACTATTTTTTATTGCACCTGGGCAGGGTTCGAAGATATATATCGATCGATATATATCATGATATTTATTTTGATATATATCGTCATATTTTTGCAATGATATATATCCATTATATAAAAATATCAAATAGTTTTTGTGATATAGCCTCCGGAGAAGTGAAACCAGAAGTCATATGCATTTGAAGATTGCACTACTGTCTGCACTTCAGTGGGTCAAAATACATATGTATGTAAATTTTCGTTTTAATAATCCTACGATTAAGGATTTTTGGTAAAATTGAATTAAAATCTGAAATAATTAAAAATATTAAATTGCTTAAAATTGTATGAAAATTTGCTTATAAGTCAATTCGGGGAATTCAACGCCGTTGAGCGCATTTACATATCTTGTTTAGTTTTTGAGATATAACCTCCGGAAAAGTGAAATTATTCGAATTTTTCAGTTTTTCTACTTTTCCGAGGCTATATCTCGAAAACTAAATGTGATATGAAAACGCGCTCAACGGCATTAATTTTCTCGTGCTTCAGTTAACTTATAAACATAGTTTCAGCGATTTTTATTTTTTGTCAATTTTCCGCCAAAAAAATCGCAAAAAGCGGTTTTTTAACATTTTCTCGAAAACCAGAAGTCATATGCATTTGAAGATTGCATTACTGGATTCAGTGGGTCAAAATACATATGTATGTAAATTTTCGTTTTAATAATCCTACGATTAAGGATTTTTGGTAAAATTGAATTAAAATCTGAAAAACCCAAAGGGGTACCCCTTAGGAAATAATTAAAAATATTAAATTGCATAAAATTGTATGAAAATTTGCTTACAAGTCAATTCGGACACGGGGAATTCAACGCCGTTGAGCGCATTTCCATATCTTGTTTAGTTTTTGAGATATAGCCTCCGGAAAAGTGAAATTTTTCGAATTTTTCAGTTTTTCTACTTTTCCGAGGCTATATCTCGAAAACTAAATGTGATATGAAAACGCGGTCAACGGCATTAATTTTCTCGTGCTTCAGTTAACTTATAAACAGGGTTTGAAGATATATATTCATTATATAAAAATATCAAATAGTCTATAATAAATACAGTATTATTACTTTCATTAATTCTGTTAAAATTATTTTCTAAAGATAATTCTTACTTTACTAGCTTTTGACTAACTTCACATCAACGACATAAATCCAAATTGTGTGCCATTTGTGATGTCATTAACAGCAAAGTCTGAACCATTTCCAAAATTTTTATTTGGTACTCATTTTAGAAATACAAATCCTTTAATATGGTGGAAAAGTGTAACTATCAATGAGTCAGAGTGGCCAAATAAAAGTACATTTATTGAACTATGTGAACAGTTACACACTGCTGTATCAGCCACAGCAGGGCTGGAACAATATTTCTCCACTTGGCATTGTCCAATCTCAATTACGTAATCGTCTCGGTAACGACAAAGCCGGTAAATTAGTTTTTATGTTTAAATATTTAAACCAAAAAGAAACTACAAAAAAAAAACTAATTTAGTTTGGATTTGGCCAAGTGAGTCTATCTGCAACGCTATGTTCAGGAAGTTCATCAGAAGATGATGATTTGCCCCTATTTAGGATATAGGATTATTTAAATATTCTTACTATTCTTAGTACTATATAATATTTGTGTATCCATTCAATGTATATTTACTTTTTTTCATTACCTATGTTAATTTTTTATTTAGAAGTAATAATTTATTTTGTATTTTCTATTGTGATAATAAATGTGTACAAAAACTAAAATTAAAAAATAAATATCCAAAAAGTGATATTTATCTGATATATATCCTATATATCAGATATTTTGATATTTATTATAAATATCATGATATTTACGAACCCTGCACCTGGGAGAGAATTAATACCCGATCAACTTTTTAATTAATATATTAACTAATAATAAAGTTTTATTTGACAAAACAATAACTTCTCTTGATTAATATCTATAGAAATGTCAACTACAATGACAGTTACGTTATTTTTGAAACCATGTCAATCCAATAACAAACATAATAACAAAAATAATCAATTATGTGTGTACGGGAAACCAAAGGTGTGCCATAGGTATTTAACATAAGAAATACGATTTTTTACTGTTTTTATTTAAGCCAATCAACAGATTCATCTAATAATTAATTTAAAAATAAGTACTTAAAATTTTTATTTGTCGTATCACTAAATATTTGACTTTCTATTGGTAAATATTTTCGTCTGCGATTTATTTCTACGGCTGTCGCCGTTTATCGCATTTTATTGG
Organism: Pterostichus niger; assembly: GCA_947425015.1. Classification (NCBI taxonomy): domain Eukaryota; kingdom Metazoa; phylum Arthropoda; class Insecta; order Coleoptera; family Carabidae; genus Pterostichus; species Pterostichus niger. The sequence continues at coordinate 20,682,446 of OX380347.1, read as the reverse complement.
CCAAACTTCCCTATCTATTTATAATAATTATTATTAGAGACACGGAAGTAGTACTATTATTTTATTAATTCTATAAATTATTCGCGTTTAAAAATATTAAATATTCATTTCACAGCAAAAACGCTCGACTTTTGTTCCTTGTTCGCATTTTGTGCCAAGTTTTATTATGCAATACTTTTAAACATAAGTTTTGATGTGGCAACAGCAAAACTGATTTCCCAGGTAACACTACCCAACTGTCACTTACCGATTTAAATGTAACTTGGCACACTAATAGAACTCTAACAAATATTGAACCCCTATTTTGTTTTCTTCCGGAAGTTGCTTTTTAGGAGTACAAACCACCCCTGAAAGGTGGTAAAAACAAGAATCGCCATAAATGAAATTAAATAATACCAAAATATTACGCGTTCAACATTTTATTATTATTGTTATTATTTTGAATAAAATACGTTTAAGAATAATTTATTATTAATTTCGGTTAGGCAATTTAATTAAGTTATTTAATGAACTTGATAAATTAAAGTTATAATTTTTTTTATGAAAGGCATTTTCCGTTTGTTTGTTACTTTTGCATAAAGGACAATTGAGCAACAAGTAGACACTCATTAGATGCAATTTTATTATTTAACATTTTTTGTATTTACTCTTTTGGTCTAATTTAATTAGGGAAGCACCAATCAATATATTAAACAAAAATTATTGTATTTTCAATGTTACATATTTCAATTCTATAGCCGATATATACTTAAATAAAAATACTGAAATGTATTGCAGAATATTATGAAAAAGTGTTGATGAAGAAAATTGTCAAATTCATCGAATCCGTGTTAATATTTAGTTATCTACCCAATTTAAAATTCAATTCATCGCATTTAGCGAAAATACAATCAGTATCGTGACCGTGGATAAATTGCTTATAGTGGTAACATGAACAGCACACACGTGGTTCGAATAAACCGGATCTGTTCTGACTGTACCATTACCGGTAACAGTAACGGTAGCGGAACCGGTATCTAGTACCGGTTCATTGTTGCGAGCGGCGGACGCGTAACCCGGACGCGCGTTTGCAAATCAGCTCTGGATTAACTCAGGTTTTCACTATCTACATGTTACAGAAAATACTAAATGATTATTTGCTCATTGGACTTGAAAACTTCATTCGCAATTATACATATGGAGGTTAAAGTTAGATATCTCTATTATATTTTCTCACTGTTTTTTAGTTTTACTTTTACTTTATATTTAATTTCATAAAAAATATTAATATTCAATGGATTTCCTCTGAATAATAGTGATTAAATATACTTAAATTATTTTTATTTTTGTCAGTCTCTTATACTTTAATATATAATGAATTGTCATAATTTATAAAATATATATTAATATAGTAACACTGTAATTTTCGTTAAATATTTCATTTATTTATATTGCTTTCATGGACGCTGCCAGAATTATTTAAAAGGAAGTATAAATATAAAACTGTATTTTCGAACTATTTTTAAACAGAACAATGTATTCGAAAATGCTATTAAAAATATATAAGTATAGTAAAGCTTCACATTGCTGCAACATACGGCCAGTTGTGACAATAAAATTTAAATTTTAAGTTTACTTTTAAATAGACAATATAAACTGACTGATATTTAACTTTGATCTATTTTATTTGAACCAGGTTTAAAATTTAAATTTTATTTCTGCAATTGTTCGTTACTGGTTTGGCTTAAACATAAGTTCCGTGGGTCAGTTTGATTGTAAGTGTAAGCGAAGCGAGCACAAACAAAACAAAATGACGAGCGAAGCGAGTTAAAAATCGCGATATATTTGGTATTATATGGTCTCGTAAAAAGTTCTTATTTTCATATCTATATTTTGACTTTTCAGTTTATTATATATTTACAATACATTTTTGTTGTTGATATAATGAATTAAGTTACAAATAATGCCAGCACATTTTCGATTTTTGTTTAAATATGGATTTAAGATGAATTAGCATTTTTTTTAATTATAGTAAATCCTGTACCTTAATACAAGCAATTCTTCTCTCTCTCTCCCTTTCTCTGTCTCTCTCTCTTTGTATGTTAACGATCTTCGAATCGACTCGCATGATTTTGAGAAAACTTGATATTCCATTGTTTTTTGGTCTCAAAAATTGAACTAGTCAGATTTCATCTTTTGGAAAATTCATTAAGTATGCCAGTTTGAAAGAAAAATTTAGAGAATATTCATGAAAATTTAGTAATTCAAAATATATTCAAGAAAACGATTGAACTTGAAAGAAAATTTGGAAGAAAAGTTGTTTCTTTGACCATCTCCCGTTATTTCCCGAGCAAGCTCGGTCTTCCAAATATCTTCCAATATCTATTGATGATAAGAAAAAAAATGGTTACGGTTAGAATTTGAACCTGAGATGATGATGAATTCTGGTGATATTCCAGTTTTTCTGTTTATAATTGAATGGGTTAATTAAGGAAATGGTCGATAAATAAACGTTTCTGGATCCGTACATTTATAATGACCATGTTAAGTACTGTTTCGTATTGTCAGATAAACACTACAATTTCTCGATCTGTCCTCGGGCGCGTCGCGTTTAGGGTGAAGGATTGGTTCGAAGTCCAGTTCGGTTGGGGTTCGACGTCCCACGTTCCACGTCCCACGCTCCCTTTCCTCTCCGTGGCGCTTGGGGGCGGGCCGTCGAGCTGTCGATACTAATGTACTGCTCTTCAGCACGGGAGTTAGTCAACTTTAGCAAGTACGGTCATTACTTCTTGTGTAGCTAACCAGAGCTCTAGCAGAGAGAATAACAAAGCGAACATTCATGAGACCTCAAGTATTTAGAAATTGCAATACAGGCATTTCTCACAACACCACTATATAATGTTTATGTATACTCGCGGGAGCCCTCTAAAACTGAGCGTATATACAGTTTATTAATGAAGCAACACTAGAATGTTAATTCAGCGACGGCTCCACACTACGAAGGCGTGTCGGTGTGTCGGTTCTACTGTTCTCCGTTCTACGTTCGCAGACTTCTGCTGCTGTTCTTGCTCGTGCTCGCGCTCGTGCTCGTGCTTGTACTCTTACTTTGGTTCTATAAGCTGAGGTGATGATGGTGGGGTTTAACGCGGAAGATTACTCTTTAAAAAATACTCAACACTTCAAATCTAACCATACTTTTTATATTTCTCTTCTGAGATTCAATGATTTAACAATCAGAACAAATTAATTATGTAATTTATATAAATACAGACTGAGTATGCAATATATACAAAAATCTCACTTATTTGCTAATTTAACAATTTCTTTCGTATAATATTAAACAAAGGTAAACTGATATGCTACAGCAAATTATACTAAAATATATCGTGCAAAATTAATTTTGACATATCGGTTTGAGATAGAATCCAAGTCATTATACGTAATAACTATCCGAAAATATTGTTGCATCCCGTTCTTTAATTGCATCTAAAAACATACAATATTTATAATTCTCAGAAAACGATGAAAGACGTACGAGAAATGAGACAATTTTTCAGCAACAAAAACATTTTAAAATCTCTAGTTCTTGCATCGTCTGTGACTCAGTGCAGTCGTTGGTAATCCCTACAGAGTCGCCGTCAAGTTGCCGATTATTAACTGTTAGGTCAGAAGCGACGCCCCAGAATTTCTCAGCTTCGGCCCACACTATGGCCAACAAGCCAGTCTACGATCCACGGTCAGTGCCATCGAGACTAATAACCCCATAGCCTAGATAAAGTCTTGTGTTTGCCGGTCAAGCGAACATATGAATTGAGCGCCTCCGCCAAATTTGCAATGAGACAGAGAAACAGCATAAATTTAGGACTAGCTTTCCCATGAGGTTAGGTACACTATAGTCTAAATCAAAGATCGGCAAACTTTGCAAGAGTCATTTCATATTAAATTTTCATCTAAAAAATCGTAAGGCGCCACAATTTCTGGATATTATTTATTATCCTGTGGATCTTGAGAACCCTGGTTCGATCCCCACAGCCGACAAACAATTTTCACCAATTTAAAAAAAATCTACCCTTGTGGCTCCCTCTCCACTAATATCTTTGAGGGCCGTGATTTGACGGCTGGTAACCGCACTTCACGCGACAAAATATATCACTTACCGAGATCTGCTTAGGCAGAGTGCCACACCCAGTAATGGGTAAAAGGCGTGATGATATATTTATATATATTTATTTTATTTAAGATAAGCCTTATAATAATAATTTGCTGATCCTTGGCCTAAAGTGACAAATTTTCAAGAGCAAGATTTATATAAATTTATTATTTAATTTAAGATACACTGAAATTATGACATACAAATCAATTTCCAATGCAAACGAAATTGTGTATCACGCTCGTTTTATTGTTTTTGTTTTTTTCCAACAAATACAGATGTAACTCTGTAGTTATGCTTTCGTTTCACAAGCGAGAGTTACATATTCAAATTTTGCTAAAGGCCTGAATCGCCTGTAGGTTGGATTATCGAATCTCACCATTCCGGCGTTTTGCTAACCAGATTTTTGTTGTATTTGAATTATAACGGATGACAAGTAAATACAAACTTAACAATAAGATAAATAAAAATAATTGAAATTTAATTAACAAATACTTAAAAATTGATAAAGTCAAAGAAAAATATTGGGGTACCGCCAGGATACGAACATGAGACCTATAATCTCCGATCACATGCATTAAACCAACTAATTAAGTCATATCTGAATTTTTGCCCAATTTGATTTAAACAATTATTAAGTATTTTCTTTAAAAATACTAATTAAATTTCAATTGCACAATATTCGCCTTAAATAACTATGTAATTGCAGACGACTTTCGTGTCAAATTTTTCAGTATGAAAGAGTAATGGGATTAAGGCTACATATCACATATAAGAAAATATAGAGAAAAGTTGGAATAAATTTGGATTTGAATCACATGGAAATCGTAGCTTAGTTATGACAGACGTTCATAGGTCCCAGGTTCGAATCTTGCCGATATCCTAATTGTTCTCTTTATAATTCATTTATAATAATAATAATTCTTGTTTCAAATAGATCTCTTTATGTACATGTTTTACCTTAACTTGAAAAGTGACAATTATAATTGTCAAATGTAGGTAATTAAATTGTTAATACTTTCTATTTGTTAATGATCGTAATTTATGTTTCTATAACAATAATTATAATTAATGTTTCAATCAACTATAAAATTTAATATCAATGATTAATTTACTAATTCATTAATTGATTATTCTTAGCATGAAATGACTCGTATAATCATTTTTATTTTTGAAAATGATCCAGTGATAAATTTAAAATAAAGTATGATAGTTGTAAACCATAACAATATTGTATTATGAATAAGTTATTCGCGGAAATAAATAGTATTTAAAATTTCCGTTATAGTGGCGAATATAATAGAGTAGACTTTGTGAATATGGGCGAGTATTATGTCGACACAGTATACAGTATCTAGAGCGAAGTCAGAAGCAGCAGGGGGCAAAGACGATGTCGGGGGTGGCGGAGACGGTGGAGGTATGTATGTATTAGTGTGAGCGGCAACGGTGGCAGCGCCGACGGTATTTTTCATTCACGTTCGTGAGCGAGTATCAGCAACACAACACACCATCAATCAAAGAGATGCGTTCTCGGCTAACGTCGTGAAAGGGCGTAAAAAGGCGAGCGTGCCCGCCAGTTATTAGGGCCCAGACCCGCCGGCACCCGGCCCAAGTCTGGGTAGTACCCACGACCGCCTTCAAGCTTTATTGGTATGCATGGAACGTCTTGTGACGAGATGAGCCCTATTTTGTCAACGTCGAATGCTCGTTTATTTTCATCCATGCAGTCGATTGTTTTCAAAACATAGCTGTAGACAGATCACACGGATATTCGCTAATTTATTTCTAGCCACGTTAAGAATAAGCCTTCTACACAATGTCAGACACTTCACCAAATGTCAATATTGTCTCCCGAAGGAAAAACAATCATCTTTTCAATATTTTCACATTTATTTCTTGCGCTACATAACAGCAAATCAATACCAATTACAGTACAAAGGACCTACAATGTCTAGTGGAATCTGAACCACTTGAACGCAATCAAATAAAATACAAAACACTTGATTTGTTTCACAAATTAAACACCTTATTGTACAATTTCGGCTATTCTGCCATTTTTATAATTAAATACATGCTAACAAAACAGATGTTATATATAATACAGATAATACAGAGACACAGTTAGAGGAGGAGAGGTGATTTTAGTATTTCTTTAATTATTGCATCTAGGAATGAGGAATTTATTAGGTGTAGTTAAATTTGTACCAGTGATCAGGGCTTTCTTAATTTTGAAAGCTTTAAGAAGGTATATCATAAACCTTTATCTTCTCTATGGAGAATAGACAAATTTTCAACAGAGTAATTATGGTTGTAATCTACCAGATTTTCCGCAACATTCGATTGGGGTATATTGTTTTTATGATCATTACAATTACAATAATTACAAGTTTAAGTTAGATACGTTAGAAGATTCTATGTAAAAAGTATGAAATTGTTTTGTAGCCTTTTGTGACACATTAAATATTAATTTGTCAACATTCAATTAATTTTTAATTAAAGCATCATTTGCTCTTTACTCAAGCGTTATTAAATTATATTTATATGTTTATTGTATTGTGAATTCCATATGGATGTCTTATATTCTGATTGAAGATGAACGATAGACTTATACAAAATAATTATTTCTGAAATATTATTAAATGCTTTCGTGGAACATAATATATATCCTAAAAGTTTGTAAGCTCTAGTGGCAATGGAATCTATATGGTTGTAAATAATTAGTTTAGGATCAAATAAGATGCCTTGATCCTTAAACGCGAATGCTGTCTTTTCTTGCGAGTAAGACGTTGTTCAATGCATAACTAATAGGATTTATATTTCCACTAAAGCTTACAGTTGAGCACTTATGTAAATACTGAACAAGAGATACGAAGCATTTATTAATAATGTGATCTTTATATTTAATTCCAAATAACTTATAGTTTATAATAAATTTGTATTTATAGTTTCAAAAGTTGGTGAAGTTTGAATTTGCGAAAGGTTATTCTCAAGCAATTACCTAACTTAACAACAGAGCAACTAGAATGAAAAGTTTTCAGAATTTAGTAGGTACATGTTGTTTCTAAAAAAGTGTTCCATTCCAAGAATATAAAATCTGAAAAAGATTTGGTGAATTCGCAGGGTTGGTTGACATCATTTACAAACACATTACGTCGTGCGCATGATAATGTACTCTAACTGAGATCTAAATCGAGACCGCGAACGAGAACTATTTAGTAATGCACGCTTCAACTCGATCGTTTCGTATTTCAACCATGCACAGCTATTATACATCCCTATGGAATACAATTTAGGCAGATTTCATTTAACTCTGGCTACTGGCGTGGTGGTGTGGTGCTGCTGTGGCCTCTGGTGGCGACGGCAGAAACCACTCACCGAACCCCGGAGTTCCCTGCTGTACGCTTCATCCCCTGATCGACATCTCGATGGCCCCACGCAGTTTTACATGTAGATAAATGACGCAGATCCTTTATAGACTGAAGGAAACAACTCAAGACTGAACCAGATCATTTGATTTTTAAATGTTGATAATGAATTTCACTTAATGAAAACAAAGAATTATCCAATTATACCAACATTTTAATTAATTATTTATTTTATTACGCATAAATAAATATATCATCATGCCTTTTACCCATTACTGTGTGTGGCACTCTGCCGTAGCAGATCTCTGTAAGTGATATATTTCTTCCACATGCCGATTCGATACCACTGAGCCACCTTCCCCGTATTACGTCTATATCAACGTACATATTATATCAATTAATGAAGGTTCATTCGATACTGAACATCTTTTGTTTTTATATTTTTGTAATAATGAATAAAGAGGTGAAAATTTCCGCCAAAAAAAATCGCAAAAAGCGGTTTTTTAACATTTTCTCGAAAACCAGAAGTCATATGCATTTGAAGATTGCACCACTGGATTCAGTGGCTCAAAATACATATGTATGTAAATTTTCGTTTTAATAATCCTACGATTAAGGATTTTTGGTAAAATTTAATTAAAATCTGAAAAAACCAAAGGGGTACCCCTTAGGAAATAATTAAAAATATTAAATTGCATAAAAATGTATGAAAATATGCTTATAAGTCAATTCGGACACGGGGAATTCAACGCCGTTGAGCGCATTTCCATATCTTGTTTAGTTTTTGAGATATAGCCTCCGGAAAAGTGAATTTTTTCGAATTTTTCAGTTTTTCTACTTTTCCGAGGCTATATCTCAAAAACTAAATGTGATATGAAAACGCGCTCAACGGCATTAATTTTTTCGTGCTTCAGTTAACTTATAAACAGGGTTCGAAGATATATATCCATTATATAAAAATATCAAATAGTCTATAATAAATACAGTATTATTACTTTCATTAATTCTGTTAAAATTATATTCTAAAGATAATCCTTACTTTACTAGCTTTTGACTAACTTCACATCAACGACATAAATCCAAATTGTGTGCCATTTGTGATGTCATTAACGGCAAAGTCTGAACCATTTCCAAAATTTTTATTTGGTACTCATTTTAGAAATACAAATCATTTAATATGGTGGAAAAGTGTAACTATCAATGAGTCAGAGTGGACAAATAAAAGTACATTTATTGAACTATGTGAACAGTTACACACTGCTGTAGCAGGCACAGCAGGGCTGGAACGATATTTCTCCAGTTTTGGCATTGTCCAATCCCAATTACGTAATCGTCTCGGTAACGACAAAGCCGGTAAATTAGTTTTTATGTTTAAATATTTAAACCAAAAAGAAACTACAAAAAAAACTAATTTAGATTGGATTTGGCCAAGTGAGTCTATCTGCAACGCTATGTTCAGGAAGTTCATCAGAAGATGATGATTTGCCCCTATTTAGGATATAGGATTATTTAAATATTTTTACTATTCTTAGTACAATATAATATTTGTGTATCCATTCAATGTATATTTACTTTTTTTCATTACCTATGTTAATTTTTTATTTAGGAGTAATAATTTATTTTGTATTTCCTATTGTGATAATAAATGTGTACAAAAACTAAAATTAAAAAATAAATATCCAAAAAGTGATATTTATGTGATATATATCCTATATATCAGATATTTTGATATTTATTATAAATATCATGATATTTACGAACCCTGCTTTAAATATTGGATCTATGAAATATTAAATTATACTAATTTGTTTTTTTCAAATATAATTTACGAAGAATTTGGATCCATCCTGAAAAAGAGTCTATGGTCGTCCATGTCGATTGATACATGATCGATATTATAATAATTTAAAAATCAGAGCACAATCGAAGGTTCTGTAAAACGAGCCAGATAAATGCATGTTTATTTGCCGCCATGTTACTATTCCGTTGTTGCGATTAACACGAACAACGATTTACAATATCCCGCTCTCGTGTTACCGTGCCAGGCTGCCACAGTGCCTCCACTGCCATCAGACTGTAGTCGCAGATTGGCGGATTCATTAAGTTCGAACGAGCGTAGCTTTTCTGTAGCTGACTTATTAATTAGTCACGAGTAATTTGATTAGATACGTGAAAATAAGCGAGATGTTCTCTGGTAAAATGTGACAGTTCTAGCATGACTTTGTATCACTTGATTTTGCTGATTTCCGAGCTAAATGGAACTAGTAAATATATCAGACTGACGGAATATCAAGATCGCTAAATAATCTATCTTAGTTAATCAACATATGGATGTATTATCTTGTGAAACATTTTCGGAAATTTCCAGGTATTTGCTTTGAAATATGTTTTGGCCAAGCAAATATACAAAACAATTTACATTTATGTTCTGTTCTCATATTAATTAGAAATTATTTTGATGTTGGAATGCTAATAATATATGTATTATTAAATAGTTCATTAGTAGTAATAAACTTGCTTACATAAATTTTGTATATTTAGTGAACTACAAATTAATATACTAGTTTTGATTTTCTATAAACTACGGCCGCCATGTTTGTCAAATCTAATATTATTCCAGTTTTTATTTTGTTTCAAATACGGTCTTAATCCTATGATTCCTTCATACATTGAAAAACTGGTTTAGGGTTCGTCTTAAGCGACACTGTTATGTACGAAGAATATTTACAAATTTAAATTTAATTAGTATTTTTTAGTAAATACTAAACAATTGATTATATCAAATTGAAATATTGTCATAAATTCTAATGGAATTCTTTAAATTTGTATTCGTTTTAAACAAGTACCAGAAATGATTTATTATATATTGCAAATTATAATACATTTATTGTAATATTTTATATTATATAAGTTAATCACATATATATATATATATATATATATATATATATATATATATATATATATAAATGACTTATAATACATTGAACATGAGAATAATTACGCTTATGAAATATTAGTAGTTTTGATAATAAAATGAGAGATTAAAAGCTGATGAATATCATATAAAACGAACAATTTATTCTACTTGAATCCATTTGCTGTCTGGAAGCATCTACTAATTACAGCTTCGAACCATCCTTACAAATGAAGAAAAGGAATCATTGGCATGCAGAGGCGTTCAACAGTTCAGGTGTGAAGCCACATTAACCACGACGACCTAACGCGCAACACCGCACTGAAAACATCGCCGAGAACAGAAAGAAGAAAGCAGAGAGCAGCAAAAGAGAAGAAGAAAAAAACAGTCGAAGGCAGTGAAAATTACGAATTCTAAAAGAATCCGTGGGCCCGCGGCTCCGCGCGTAACCGGAAACGGTGTAAGAACCGACAGCGTATCTCTTGAAACCGCTTATTCGCGTAACAAAATCACAGGAAGTTGCAACGGAAACGACTCCAAATTGCTCAACGAAACACCGAGACTACGTCTCTGAAGCGGAGACTGTATATGCTCTATATGTGTCTACGCCCACTCGTATGTGTATGTAATACTAGGAGAAGTTTGTGTGTGATTGACAACGATCTTTTTCGTGATTTGCCTTCGAGATCGCATCGAAATATTGACTCTGTTGGTTTGGAAAAGTGTGGGTAATATGGATGAAATGCTGAATTAACTGAAAAACTGCCTACTATATTCTAAGCGAACCGCAATCATCGAAACTACATAGTTGCTATTATTTATTAAAATGCTAAACATACAACTTTATTCGTGATTAAAGCCAAGCTAACTGTAATTTTTCAAGTCAGATATTTTTAAGTTTTACCAATTTCATGCTATATTGCATCTTAATCCGTTAAAACATGATTTAATAGTTATCAGCCTTGCATTGTTTATTTTAAATATACCACTTCTAATTTGATTCACGAATTACTAAGTATTACTTCCAACAATATCAAGCTAATTATTAAATTAAATTGAACGAGCACAATGTGTAAAAAGGTATTTTCAGCAATAATTTTTACATTTGATCAATAAAAAGTCAATTCGTAAAAGTAGTATAAAATTACGCAGTAACTATAGAATATATGATTCTAAAAATGAGTTAATGAAGAAATATTCTTTCTGCGTACAAAAATTAAGCAGTTTAAATTTATTTAATTCAATTTCTTTTGTTAGTATAAAAACGAATGCTTACGTAATTCAAACAATGTATCTATTTCTTGTTTTTTCCTTTCTGTTGTCTTTCAGAAAAAAAAAGTCAATTCATAATCATTATTATTTACCGAACGAAAACAAATCTGCGATGGTTATTTTATAAACATGAAAACAATGCAAAACATAAATAAATATTTATCATTTGTAAAATTTTCCATTAATAATATTTATACTATATTAACCTAAATAATGAAGCTGGTAAACAAATTACATTCGAAGATTAACAAATATAAAATGGCCTTTGACTTCGAATGGAGGTTAACTTGATCGAAATACTTTATAATAAATTAATTGAAATAATAAAAAGAATTCCAGAAAATATAATTACTTTTTGGTAACAATAGAAAGATATATAAATCAAATTTTAAAATTCGCTACAATTTCATAGTCATCGTAAATTTACAAAATCTATCGAAGAAGAATTTTATGAACAATAGTAAATTTACAGAAACCATTTTGAATACAGATAAAATATCTAAATATTGAAATTTTCCTGAATATCTCGCAATAATACGACATACGTTTACTGTTCGTACGAATACAGAATAGTTATAAAAGAATGTCAGAATTTGCCATTTAATTCGAAAACTGGTGTATTTTGCAAAGGGAAGACGTAAACTAGAAGGATTTTTGTTCTTTTAGAAAATAACTAAAAAGTTTCAAGTTTGACACAAGGGAAATCCAGAAAGTTTGACCGGGAAGAGAAATCGAAAATCTGAATTATTTTATTCAAAAGCAGGTGTTTAATATAACTTCAAAAATGCCGTTTTGCATGTAAGAATAATACTTTGTTCTGCGAACTGCAGTGTCCCATTTTCTCACAGATTTATTTAAAATTTTAACACAGAACAACTCTAAGAATAGAAGCGGAACTTTGTTTCAACTTAATATTATTGTCTTTATTTTCATTAGAGAAACATTTCCTTTTCGACACTGTCTATAAAATTATATGTAAAACTGAAATATTTTAATAAATCGTAAGTATGTAGAACATTTTGAGAAACACTGTAATAAGGCACAGATTAGCGAACATATTACGGGGAAGTTATTATTACATGTTTTCGTGTCTATAGATAACAAAGAGTTAATTATTGTACTACGAAATTAAGTAGAAAAATGGAAGGCAACATGCAATTTAACTTTTTGTGGATTAACCTAATCTCACGTAAAATTTCAGCTACATTTTCTTTTACATTATTCAACTAGCTAATAGAATTAGTGGAGGTAATTCAATTTCAAGAACTTCTTAACACTTTGAACAACCCTTTAACAATGTGTTTTAATGTAAATCTTTTTGGATACGTACTTCTTAAAGACATTTTTTTGCTGCCACTTGGCATAAATCTTTCTTAAAATATAATCATTTCGCAATTAGCAAAGATCGTAATTTCTTCTTCAGTTTAATTGCTTTGAGATTAATAATTACTACATTATTAATTAAACGAATTTAAAATTGTATTTGGTTTAAGTAAATGCCGAAACATTACAAATTTGCTTGAAAATTAAAACTGTACCTACATATTAAATGATTAAGTAATAGATTACTACATTTATTTTTCTAATTTACCACTTTTATCTGAAGTATTTTTGACAACTAGAAACAAAGTTATTAATCTCCCTTAATCGACGTTTATTCTAACGATCATGTTTGTTTAACGACCAAGAGATTTTGACCGCTACTATGATACAAAAATCGGGGCAGAAGTAAAACATTTTATCCCTAGGGAAATAATTTGAACATTATTGCTCTAGGCGATTTATATTGTACACAAATAAAAACCTAAAATCAGCTGCAGAAGCTGCATCAACAATTTCTTGGGTTTCTTCCGAGGGTCTTCGCTGTATTCTTACTATTCCAATTTAGATATATCATGTAATTTGATAAACAATCTTATTTGCTGTTGCCAAGAAATTAATTTGTTTTTGTCAATGACTATTAATTAATTCCAAATTAATAAATATATAAAAATATGAATATGATTTTGAATCTTACTTAAGTTATGAAGAAAATAGTATGTAGATCTCGGGAGAGAATGCTATTCGATGTTTTATAACCCTCAGACTACGCCCTTTCGCTATAAATTACACCTCTTGAAAAATATTCTAATATACTATTATTGTTAAACATATTATTTATTTTGCGGTAGGAATTGTATAAATGATAAATATTTTCATTCAAATACAAATAAACAATGAAATTTAACGTAGTTTATTTATGTACGTACGTAATTATAATCATATTATTTTTCGAATTTTTGCAATATTTACAATAATTCAATTCCATCGCATGACATTTGTGAATGTACACAAAATTAATTATATCGCTATTAGCAGTGTTATGTGAATAGTTTTTACATAAACATTTAGTACACTAAAACCGATAATTGAGCGACAGTCGTAATATGTGTTTTATGAAATTATATGGACGGAATGTTAGAGAAAATACTGAGTGCAAAAAACTTAATTAGTTTCAGGTTAATTTTGTATTCAAAATTTGTTATTGGAAAATACATTGAAAATATTTTAGCACAGTTTTCATCCGGCGCATCTATGCAAAATTATGTGGATATTTAGGAACTGCAGAATACGGCCGTGCAAACAAATTTACTACAAATTGATATACTTTTTTTTTATATCATAAAAAAAATCATAACTATTTAGAAAAATTGTTTTTTTTTAGAAGGTATAATTGCTTTTGATGAAATATACTGAAAATATATTTTCTACCAATTGAAAATCTTAAACATTGTTTTAGTAACAACGTAAAATTTAAGAAAAAGAAACGAAAAACTCTTTTTAGGAATCAATTTATTCATCAATTTTTTATTATAAAAATTGTACAAAATAACGAGAGAAAAGATATCTTACTCGTTCGTTGTTTGTTGCCGATCGATATGTTAATGATAGCCATTTATTTTTCATGATTACTTTTAAAATTATTATCATATTAATATTCAGAATAATTTATTTTGTCATTTATATTTTATTACAGAACTATTAGTGAGCTATTATAAAATTAAATATTTATTTTTTATAATGCCAACTTCCTAGTTTCAAATAAAATATATTTTGTCACACATTTTACCCATTACTGGATGTGGCACACTCCCGTAGCAGATCTCGGTAAGTGATATATTTCTTCGCGTGAAGTGCGGTTACCAGCCGTAAAATCATGGCCGCCAAAGATGTTAGTGGAGGGGACCCACAGAGGTAGTTTTCACGTGGTGATAATTGTGGGAATCGAATCCGAGTTCTCAAATCCACAGGCCGACTCGATACCACTGAGCCACCTGCCTCATACCCTAGTACAGTACAGAATATGAAAACAATGAAAATGTTTTGTTTATTATTAATTTTTAACAAAAGTTGCTATATAAAGTGTTTTGATTTTTTATGTATTTACTATAGTTTATTTAATATAATAACATGTTACTGAAAATTAAGAATAATCATGAATATACGATAGACAAAAGATTTCGATTGATGAATATCCTCGTAGTGACATATAAAAGTGGAACAAAGCATATCAAATGTATAAAGTGCCAAACGCAGACGGAACCATTGATACCCCACAATTCCATTTTCGGTTTAAATACTTTTATAATACTGCTGGTAAAACTTGTGAAATAATCGAAAGCTAAACGGACCAAGAAAATGAAAGAAGTATTACTCGTATGAAACGAGCGAAGTGAGATCTTCCTCCGTCGCGGCTGGCTAGATGTCAGTGCTGTGCTGGAGACGCCTCGCTAAATATCTATTCCATTTCCAAACTTAAATAAGTTTCCTAAGACTTACCGACTACTTCTTTTCACTACAAAGCCTATAATACAGGCAGGGATCTCTCTAGTTCCACCTGACTGTTTTCTTAATCGGTTAATAATTTATTTATTTCATTTTATGGGCAAAACGACTAGAGACGAATAAGTTTCTCTCAAAACATTTGCTATATTTTTAGTAGAAATAAAAAACTTTTATCAAAAATAAAATTACCTCATCAGAAGAGCAATCTAAAAATTGATGTACTTGGAGGTAAATTATAAACAAAATAATATTTTTGTATGTTGTCTCATCACATGACGAAATTTGAATAAAGAACTTTAACAAACCCCAAATACGGAAATTGATTAAAATAGCAATGAATAACTTAATTTGAGTAAATTTGTCTTATTTTTTATAATCGCATAAGAAAATTGAAAAACGTATTTAAATAAAACAGGCGCGGTGGCCGAGCGTGTTAAGGCATATCTCTTAACATACCGTGACGTCACCCGAGCCAAGGTTCGTCAGTTCGAATCCGCCTGTCGACAATGTGTGATTTGTCGTAAAATATAAAATACAGCTACATGTATTTATCACACTATAAGCTAGTCACTTATACGCCTTAAATAATATAGCATTCGACTACGAAAACCGGCAGTACGGCAGTGTAAAAACTGCGGATCGGTGTGTCCGGTAGGCCCAGGCCCGATTTGGGCTGTAGCGCCACAGATGATGATGATGATGATTTAAATAAAATAAAGCAAACTATAGCAATTAGAATTATTGCAGGTCAGAAAAGAATTAATTTTGGTTAAAAGATTAAGTTGATGTGTTTGTGAAATCTGAGGTTCAAAAATGTTAGTCGTTTAATAAATCTTCAACTCTTTAAAATTTTAATAAATTTTATAATCAACAAAATTGCTAGTTATCAAATACTATGCATAAGAAACAAATTGCTATTAATTTGAAATATGGTTTTAGTTTTCAGGAATTATATTTGTACTTAACTTTTAGTTTTAACATTCCTTGCAAAATGGCGAATGACATTTAACCCGAAGCAAAATATACGTAAAGTAATGACATTAGGAGGTATTTGGTTTATATTCAGACATTACCTCTACGTGTTCTAAAAGCTGAAGTGGAGAAGTGGTGTGATAATATACTTACTTATTTAAAGGGTTAAACGTATTTTTACCCGTGGGTTCGTTATTTTTTATGTAAAATTCTAACACCTCGTTTTAGCTGAAATCTCGATGTTTTTAAAAATTCAAACAAGTTTGAATTTAATTGTGGTATAGGAAAGATTCTCAGCAAAGAGATAACATGAAATAAAAGTTGTAAAAATTCTAGGAAACCTAAAACTATCAACTTTATATCCAATTTTATTATCATGATTTTCTAGATTCTTAAGTTAACCGATATTTTCATTAACGCGGAACATTTTACGCAGATAAGATACTAATTAATCAAGTTCTTCTGGCAATATTTGAATAAGATTTTTAAACTTTTCCTCAAAAGTTATTAAAGTAGATACAGGTCATTGAGAAGTAATACATTCGAGTTCAAAAACTGTTTTAAAACAATTTGTACTCAGCGAACAATTTTAATAACATCTAATGTACAACCGCCCGCCGAAAAACGGGTATCGCATTCTTCAAAGAGCGATTTTCAATGGTTTTTTTTTCGTCTTTAGTTACGAAAAGCGAAAGGTGCTTTTTTGAGGCAACAAAATCAATAGCGCCGGATGAAAAAAGCTACTTCGTCAGAGATAGCTGCATTTACAGACAAGCAGGTGTCCTAAAATTGCCAAAAACCTCAACACAAGTTCTCTCAGCTAATAGTTCCATTGATCTTCGCAAACAATGCCTGATCGGACAATACTCTCCACTGAAATAATCAATACTTTTGTTATGACTTTGCTCTCTGCCCAATGAACAAAGATACCTAATTAGATGATTTTTTGCGCTATCTTCTTTAATTTTCACTTTTTACTTTAATCCTACAATATTCTCATAATTAGAAATAGAAAACAAAATTTATTTTCTATGCTTCAATAAATGTTCATTGAAATGTAATTTTCGTTTAATATTTAAATCAGCTTTCTACAGCACAAGTAAGATGTAGTTATGTTAGTGAAACATTAATTCTATTATTGTTACTTTACCAAAACCGAGTTGATTGAAAGTAAAAGTATAGCAAAGCTTGCTAAAATGCATTCCTCTAATCAAAGTTTCGTTAAAAGATGCATTGTTTTTGTGACCAGTGACACTAAAAATGTTCGCTAGGAATGAAATACCCTAATTTTTGCGAATTTCAAAAAAATTCTGTTTGTTCTATAATCAGTATATAAAATTATATATGTCATTAAAGTTCCGTGCAGAGGTATAGAAACACCCTGTATATAGCCTGGGTAGGCTTCGAACGATTAAATTGGGCTCTGCACTGGATTACCGTGATTAGTTGATCAAAAATTTTAATAAACAAAATAAATTGATAGTATCAAATAGAAAATATTAAAAGCATATAACTTTATTGAAGTTATAAAAAAGAGAAATTAGATATCAATAATTATTTTATGCGAATCGAAAAAAACCAATAAAATTGGCATATAAAAAACAATAGCCAATGTAATGTGTGTAAATTTTTGCACCGCTGGTTCAAATATACTAACCACGCTTCGAAACAGAATATGTTATTTGATCCATGACATTGGGACATTAGTTCAGGGACATTACACATAAAATATAGTACAGAATTGAAAAGTGGTTAAAATGAATACATTCACACATCACATTCGCGTCCAGTTATCAAAATGATTGTTATATGAGAAAATTTGTTTTGTGTGCAAGTGTAAAATATATTCATGAATGATGTCACGGATAAAGGAGCTTTTCATTTTGACACACATTATTTTTTAAATTAGTCAGATACGTTTTCTAATATAATAAAAATATTACGTCTGTCTAGTTTCATAAATGTCTATTAATTTATTTAATTAATAACTGATTCGCTTAATTTGTAATGAAATGTGCATGTACTTTGATTGAGTTTAATCAATGATTACAATTAATTTGTTAATTGAACATAAATGCTTTCAAGCAACTCAGCATTAATTTCTCTTAAAGAAAATTTGAAGAAAAACAGAATATTTACTTTCTGCCTTATAATTTATATTCCTAATAATTCTGTATTTATTTATTTATTGCTTGTTAATTAATTGCACTAATTTTGTTATATAAATTATTTTATGTATCTGAAATAATAATAATAATAGTACTAATACTCAAATGTTGAGTTGTAATTAGTAAAAATAATAGTATCAAATCATAATTGTAACTGTGAACATTGAATAATAAAATCGATGTTTTTGTGTTTAGGAAGATATGAAATACATATATATTTCTTTAATTGCGAAGGGATAGTGCTTACTGCTGATGGTTTAGAGTGCACAATTCCTTCAGGCGATTCTAAGATTACAAAAATCATGCAAATCTAGATTATATCAAAGATCTAAGCAAGTGATTTTGATTAACCAGTATACTAATTAGTTCATGTAGTGTACTCGAAGGTGTATTTTGCTTTTCCAACTAACGTGCTTATTGAAGTTTCGAAAATGAAGTACAGACAATTATATGAGGTAGGTGGCTCAGTGGTATCGAGTCGGCATTTGGATTTAAGAATCCGGCTTCGATTCCCACAACGGAGAAACAATTAAAACTACCCCTGTGGCTTCCCCTCTACTAACATCCTTGCAGAGATCTGCTATGCTAAAATACCACACCCAATAATGGGTAAAGGTGTGGTGATAAATTTATTTTATTTGATTTAAAACTATATAATTAAATACTCCAGTATTAGAATTATAAATTCTAAATTTAACACAAAGTAGATAAAATCATAACAAAATCTTCTTAAATAATAAACCTGGGTATTTTCATTGAATTTGCAGAAACGTAATAACTTAACCTCAATCTCGTCTCGCGTTGCATTTACAGTTCACTAGCGCAAGCGCATAACATGGAACGTAGCGTAACCTTAGCGCAAGCAGAGGTCGCGTTATGATGCGAGCGACGGCAAACGCAATGCCTTTTTCTTCAGCGTTTAATTTCAAATTTGCATTCGCAGCTTAACTTGCGAGTCGCTAGAGTTTAAATTGTCGCGCGGACTGTTATCGGCTCCCAGCCCGGCACCGCTTCGTTGACACTTGAGACTCTAGATTCTCAGAGCCGTACTACGACAAATATAAAAAAAACTGTATAGTCATTTCATCGAACCCGCTAGCTACTATCATTTTTCATTATTTTCGACAAGACATTTATAACTCGTTTCTAGCAAAAAAATTTAATTGATAAAATAATCATATGATTTAACAACAACCCACGTTGTATATTAACCTACAATAGATTTCGTATTGTATTTTAATTAAAAACTGTGGTAGAAATAGTGCGAAATGAAGCAGCTTTAATTTTTTATAAACAATAATCTTTATTCTATGTTTAACCGTGAAAATATTATATAAATTATTCACGAATTTTTTGATGGAGGTGCCGAAATTAGTTATTTAATACATTATTTATTATGCTCTTTTCATTTCTTATCTTTATAGATTCGTTGTTAGAAGAGTAGGCCTAAGTGAAAGATGAATGAAACAGGTGTACAGAATCGAATGGATATGTGATTGAGAATTTCAAGTGTGAGGAATGTTGGATGCGGACTCATATTTTTATTGTTCTGTAAATGTTTCAGGGATTTGTTGTGCTCCATTTAATGGGATATAGTGTGGTGTTATATATGTGTGCATGTATTCATTGTGGATTATTATTCCCTACAAAATTAGGACGATATTTCGATATTCAGTCCCTAGGAATTCTGAATTTGGTGATTAGAATGGTTTAAAATTTTCAAATAACGATTCATACGCGTGTAAAAATGAATAACGCCGGTTCTGAACATTCTGAAGCACTTGTTCTTTCGCGCAAGCATGTCTCCGCTCCGCTATCACATTATGCCGATGCATGTAATGCACAACCCGAAGCCTCCGGAGTGTTCTGCTCCGGAATCCGGTAAGATTCAGCACCAGCTCCGCCGTCTCGCTCGTCAACAAAGTCAAACAGACGCGATCAGTAAGTAAGCGGCTACATAATAGCCTGTGACGCGCGTAAAAAATGATGATTCTTCGAGAGCGAACCGTCTTCGCATCGGATCGTGGCTCGTCGCCGTCCGACGTTCGCTATTCGCTGCGGTGCGTAATGGCCAAAGTTGCTGGAATTTCATTCGAACACGTCCACCGCTCCGTTCGCTCGTCCCGGCGAAAATGTGCAAAAGGAAACCGCATTAAAACAATTAAAAAAGGAAATAAGATGCTTTTACTGTAACCGAGTAATGTCACCTTACGTGTATATCTTTCCAATGGGATCACGTAAATATTTTACTCGCTGTTGTTTCATAAATGGAATCATGACTTTTTTGCTGGGACGCTTGTTTGTTTTTCAACTGTTGGTTTTATCTTTTCAAAACTTTTCAATGGAAATTAAAAACATTTTACTTAAGTTCACAATTATTAAAAGCACTTCATGTTATTCTCTTTATTAAACGTTGTAGTTTTTTTTATTGTTTAACACAACACTCTCATATATGGTTACAGCTTTTTTTAAATCATTCTATCGACTCGAAAATTCCGTGCATGTGTGTTTTCTGTTCGCAGTTACTTTTATTATATCTGTATTTTCTATGTTCTAATATGTTCGTGTTGAAATATATCACATAATTTATCAAAATTTCATAGATGTTATTTTAATAATAAAACAAGCTCACAGTTAATAAAAGTGAATAATTAATCAAATTGTTATTGACTGATGGATTGTCTATTTAAAAGTAATAAGTTATCATGGTAACACATGTGAAAAATTTCCTGGTATCCAGTGAAAAATTACTGCTTATTCTGTCAGTCTTAACTAAGGAAAACTAAATAAAGCTATTTATTTATTTTATTCGCGATGAAATATTCATGAATACTGTAATATCGCTGACAACAGCAGGTCTTAAATATTTCATTAATTATTTAGCTTGAAACCGACAGAGGATTCTGTATAAATTACTTGTCTTTAACCGAATTACTAAATATTCTCCATATTCAAAGTTAGTTCAACGTACTCGTAATACTAACCCACTTATATTTTATTAATTATTTACTTAGTTGCTTCCAGCGAATTTTGGCTGCAAGATCGGCTAAATAACTTTCGTGCATTTATGTTACTAAATATTCATATACGTAAGATTTATCCAAATGGTGGAACTATACTATCGCTTCTAAGTTTTAGTGGTTTATAAACTTTTACTAAAAGGAAATTCGTTACATCATCTAACAAAATAAGACAGTTACATTTTTTCAGCTGGCGAATTTTGTAAAAACATCAAATATTGCAAGCTGTGTAGCAGCATTACATAAAAGACAAATAAAAAATAGGTTTAATTTATGGGGGGCATATAAAAACTGGTTTTATAATGAATTTGGTTACGAATAGAAGTAAATAATTGAAAGTCCTGGATTTTCTTGGATAATTACAGTTTATTGCCCAGTGTGTAATAAGTTTCTCTTCGTCGCCGGTTCCAGTTCGTTCTCAGTTCCGAATCTTTCTTCGTGAGCAGGGGAGGCTCAACAGGGTCGGATTTAGTGATAAATAAATTAGAGAATCGCAAAATTTGACTTGTTGTTCTACAAGAAAGAATTCATTCAATTATTATGGTTTGTCCTGTGTTCTGTGTTACCATTCTTAAATTCGTGAGTAAGTTCAGCTGAGAATGAAGATATTACAGCAAATAGTATGTGTCAACTTCTGAGATTTATTTCAGTGCAGCGCAGTTACTTTAATGTGTAATACAAAACCATGAACAGTAGAGTATAATTTACGCTGGACATACTTGTAGAATTATGTAGAACCGGCTCTGAGTTGAAATGTGGTGCTATGACCTCCAGTATTTGATATCCTTTAGAGGAGTAGTATTTCAAGTAATGGTTTATAGCTGAACCAATTTGAAAGAGATCCCTTTTTTTCATGTTACTTTAACAATTAAAATAATCTATATGTTTTTATGTTAAACCTGAAATTGTGGATCTTGCTGAAATGGCACTTGAGGGTGAAGTAAAGGGTGAGTCCATAGTGTTGTAATAAGATTTGTGTTATTGGGACGAACTTGAATGGGTCTCGGGACCTCTCAGGTCACAAGTTAATACATTTAGTTAAATAATTTAATTAATTTATGGGACGCGAGAAATGGAGCGTCAGATAATAATACCTACACATGTTACTAGATGATTTGCAATAAGGAGAATGTCAACCTGATATCGAACTAGGAACTTCTAGTCCTACAAGTCATTGTCGTCATGTGTTCGACTAAATCATTAACTACTGAATTCATAAAAAAATAATTACGTATATAATTTTTATTCCGCAATCGAATGATAAATAGCTATTCTCAAATTACAAAAAGCTTGAAGCTATATTTGAAATTACTGCTAGTTCATCAAACGTAATATTAATCTTTTATTAATCCTTCGTGACTTTGTCCACAATAATTATTGGAGAAAAATTTAATTGTAGTATTGTAATTCAGTAATTATAACATGTATCTATTATTGTAAAAAAAACTATAAATTAATAGTAGAATGATGGTGTACGCCACTGTGGAAGTAGCTGCTGGCTTCGTTTGCTTCTTAAAAAGGGTTTTACTAGTTTTGTTATAAAAATGATGACAGGAGAAAAAGTAATTTCAAGTTCCCATTGAAAAAGTCTCGGCACGACACTGTGTCCGAGGCGATGTTCAAGCCGTAGCACTGGCTTCGTTTGCTTCTCAAAATATAATACAACTGATAAAGAAGCTATGCTGTCACTCAGAACCTCCTATTATAATACTTTCTCAATTTCCGTAGAAGTGATGTGACACATTCCATCATGATGTCACCGAAAGTAAATTAACAAAGCGCTGCCTCGCCTTTAAATAACCTTGCCGCTTGCCTCCGCCGGCGCCGGGGAGTTCACTCAGCTCCGGGCACAGGGCTCCGGTGTTCGGTGTTCAGTCTTCAGTCTCGGCTGCAGGCCAGACGAGCCAACTGCTGTCAATGAAATGACACACACTTTAACTGTATTGTATTAATGTGCGATGGTGTAACCCATCTAATATTCGAAGGTTCACATTATAACATACGAGATTTAGAAAGTGATTAACTACTTATGTTTATCTATCATCTATAGGAAATCGATCGGTATTTACTTATGACCTAATTTATAAACTGAGCGACTCTTCAAATATGCGGACTCCTTCCGCGAAATACATTTTGCGAACTTTGAAAAAACTTTTTGTTTCATGATCACTGCATTCACTACTATATGAGGTTAAAATTAGTTCTATAAAATTAATTCAAGATGACTGGTATTCCTAATTCTGGAATTTTATTTTGGTTCGAAAAAATTATTAAAAAAAATATGGAAAAAAGATATTGTCCGGTAAAAAGGATAATAATTTTTTAATAATTAATCAGTACAGCAAATAATATATACTAGAGATGGGCGAATATCATCCGCGAATAGTCGAATGCCGCGAATATTGACATTATTTGATATTCGAGATTTTCGAATATTAACGTCAGTATAGCGAACATTCGAATATCTCGAATATCGCGCCATATGTTGACCTCAATTTTTGACTATGTTGTCCTTTATCATTTGTACATAAACTTAAAGCTATTACAATACTTTGAAGTTATTAATAACAAAGATATTTTGTTTCAAAACCATGAAGACGTACAATATTTCAAATTCGTTTTTCGCCAACATCAGTCCGTACGTTTCACCTTAAATTTGAAGTTTTCGTCTTTTTCTTTTTTGTTTATATTTTTTGTTTTAATTTTATTTTATCTTAACAATTTCATTCAAATGATGAAAAGGACATAATTAAATAATTATTAATAATTTTAGGAGTATTCGAATATTCGAGTACCTCGAATATTCGAGATCTAATTAATATTCGTATTCGATATTCGAATTCGAGAAATTTGATATTCGCCCATCTCTAATATATACCTTTAATTTTTTTGTAATAATTTTAAATCAGTCTGTATATAGCTGTTAGTTTTTTTAATTTTTCTTTTAGTAATAGAATAAAATAAAAATTATATTTTGTTTATAAAGTTGTCATGCCCCCACCAAATTTACGAGTATTATATTAATGAGCGTAGTACTCTTAGAATTATCTCACAAAACTGCAATTATTTAAATATTTTCACTCTAACAACTCTTCCCGAAATCATAAACGACTTTTTGCAAAAGCTTGCAGCAAGTTGTAAGTAAATTCGTTGTTTCACCGCGGCGAATCTGCAGCGAGGGACATTATGTCTCTAGAGAATTACGCGCAGGGGGACGTGTCAGACAATGCCCGCAGGCAGCGGGGCTATTGCGCGCAACAGTCGTGCTGGGCGACATTATCACACTTCTGATATATCTACACAACTTGGCACCTCCGCGTCACGCGAATGTGATGTTGCCAAATGGAAAAAAACGAATGTGACATAACTAACACTGTTATTATCAATTTGAATATCTAATTTAAATAATCTGATCTTACGGCCCGGTCTAGTTAATGGATTATTATTTTATTGTACCCTATGACATGCAAAATTAACTGGCTGTTATCTTACCGTGAATTACCAATTAGTATGCAATTTCCTTATTTTACAAATTTAAATTCTTCTCGCCTTGACCTCATCTTACAGTAATTTTATGGCAATGAGATAGTTGAGTGCATTAAAGCGATGGTTTGTGACTCTACCCGTCTTGAATGCTTATTTGGAGTAAAATTATGTTTTCATGGTTTGAAAATTAAAGTCATGAATATATTTTGAGCTTTATTCAATTATAATAGAAAAAGCAACATTTCCGCTACCACCATACCAAATATGTAATGTTAGTTGATGTCTACATTGAGCTGAAGCCAGGGACTTGAACCGAAAAATTTAGGGGTTCGGTTACGATTCACCGTTTTTATATCAGTAAAATTTCGGTTACGGTTTCTTAAAATTATTATATAGTTTTGGTTTCGGATTTTTAAAATTATAAATTTTGATTTCATGACTGTTTCAGTATTTTTCGGTTGCGGTTTTTTAGGGATTCGGTTCAAAATGCCTTCATAAAAACCTAATATATTTACAGTATATTTTTAAATATCTAATTTGAAAATTTCTAAAGTGATATGTATTTCGGTTTCCTGCAATCTTTAAAAATAATTTCTACACCAGTCCTATTATAATTGTTAAGATTGCAACTTTATAAAAACATAAGAACTAATAACTTACATTCTTCGTATTCGTACTATTTTTGGTTTAGTACATTATTTATATAAATTTACGGTTTTAGAACCGAAATAATATCTGTTCGTTTAAGTTTTCGGTTACAGAATTTATAAAATTTTTGTTTTGTTTTCGGTTTCCACATTTCAACACAAAAAATATCGGTTTCAGGTTTCGGTTGCGGTTTTATAAAAAGGATAAATATTCGCAACGAATAGTAATAACACTATGTTGAACTGGGTGCTAGATAGAGGAATCATGGAGGTTAGCCTCAAGTTTCTAATTGTGCTAGAGCGAGAAGAATAAAAGATGCATTGCGTGTTTATTTGTATATTTTTTGTGTTAGATTTAAATATTTTACAGTCAAGTTTTCAGTATAATATTAATAATATTTTTAATTGACTTTTATTTTAAATGTGATGATATAAACTGTATTTAGATTGTTATTGCATTGTCATTGTTTAAATCATTGGTTGAAATTATTTGGTAAATAATAAATATGTATATTTGTTGCAGGAAGTGAAGATCACCATGAAGATCACCCGTGATTCTTTCCAACGCTCATTCTGAGTCTTCGGTGGAGCAAAGCAAAATGATCAGAGCGTTGATCTACATTGCTGTGTTTTGTATCTTCAACCAATTAGGTATGTCCTTAATATTTTTATAACAATTTATATGGTTCTTATATTTGAACGGAAATGAGCAATAATAGTAATTTATCAATTTTCTTATATAATAATTAATATTCAACCATCATTGAGTATAAATTTTCTGGACATGTGGTTGCATAATTTAATTATCTATTTTTTTCCGGTTAAAATACACTCAAAACAAATTTCATATTCAAGATATTTAAGCGGAATAAAAAATGACACATATCAACTTCCACTTCCGGTTGACGGATTTACCTGAAATGAATGAGCAAACCTTTGTTTGAAAAAACGTAAATACTGAAATTCATTTTGATCGTTTCATTGTTTTTAAATTTGAGGCGAAACAAAAATATCAAACTGACAGACATATTCAAATTCGTATTTATACGAAATTGTTGCAAGTTCATTGTAAACCAACTTATGCCCTACAATTTGTTATTTAAAAATATCATTATTGTTCAATTATTATTATAATTGCATACATATTTAATTCTTAAAGAACTTCTCATAACAATTGATTTATATAATTCGTCAATTTGCACGATAATTTTCAAGTTTATGATGTATATAGAACGTAAAATCGATCGTAAAATAGTTCTATATATTTATATTCCTCTATTAGTACTGTAGGAAAGTTTTTGAATTATAAATTTCGAGGCTATTATTCTTCACATCTGAAATTCATAACATAAATACTACTTAAAAACTATTTGAATAATTAATAAGTTAAAACAATTGCATCAAAAACCAGCGGTTAACAAACATTTGAATTATTTACTAACGGAAGAACAGAATCCTGAAAAGATTTTGTTCTGCCGTTTGCCGCAATGCTGTGGTGCCGCGAGGGTCGCATAACGCTGCCGGCAGACGTGAACGAAGCTGTCAATCGAATGGTTTAATTTGCGTGGATCACTTTTATTTCAATTTAGTGTGAATATGTCATGTCATTTGGCAATGAACCCATTGGTGCATTGACCGATTCACAATTGACAGTTATACGTTTTCATTAGCTTTTTTTGGATGGTTGCATTGTACTGAAAATATTAAAGCTAGCTTTTTATTTTGGTACAAATTGCATATTATTAATTGTTCAGTGTTATTAATGAATATTCAGTAGAAATAAAAATGTTCAATATTACGAGGGCTACGATTGGGACAATTTAATAACGATTTTAGTTTTCCAAAAAAATATATAATTCAGTAATTTGAGTGAAATTGCAATATTTTTAAACGATTTTAATTCAAAAATAATAGAGAAAAAAATTTCAAATAAAAATTATAGACACTGAATATTTACAATGGAAAATTAGTACAAGTTTATCAGTCGTCTATTTTTTGAATATGGCCAAAGTTACATTTTTTTAAATGGATAAATAGTTGAAAAGCATTTTTTTTCTCTTTTCAACATAATTAATAAGTTATAAATTATTTTGCGTTACTTAAATATCTTATGAATTTGAATTTTCTCTGCTTATGTAAATAAATATAATAGAAACAAATTATTTCATTATTTTTTTTATAAAAATTTGTTGAGCAATTAGTAAACATATATAATAATGAATTAAAAAATCAAAAAGTAAAATAAGATTATCATTGTTGAAATTATGCTTTTTAAATATGTAATATCCAATATCCATTTCATTTGAAAAAATGGACAACTGAAAAAATTACATAAGTGTAAAGAGAGTTTAGTATCTACAATTCTTACTTTTCTCTATACCCGCCATTATTTAAGATTTTCTCATTTTTGCTTATGGGCCTTTTTTGAAAAACAAATACAACATTAAATTGTCTTACTAAAGCATAAACTTTTGTCTAAGTTCTCCAGATTCCAGTTGTGGCCCTAAATTATTTAAAGTTCATTTTCCCGTTAATTTGACCCTACCACATTCTGGCTCTTGTAGTTTTTCAGCTATACAGGGTGTTTCTATACCTCTGCACGAAACTTTAATGACATATATAATTTGATATACTGATTATAGAACAAAAACAATTTGTTTGAAATTCGCAAAAATTAAGGTATTTTAGTCCTAGCGAGCATTTTTAGTTTCACTAGTTTAATCATACATTTAATTATTCATATTTATGTTACTAATGAAATAAAAGTAGAAACACTGCCTAGTACATTTAATTTAAAAAAATAAAAAATAAGGTATTACAGCAGGTACCTACATAATAACTAATTAATAAATGATGAAGGTGGATATATATTATCGTTTGTCAAATTTACCGAATGTAGTATTTTATTAAATTTTTAACATTTATAGAGTAAAAACGCCTCATTCTGTGACTAGATTTGAAACTGTGTAAATGATTTTTTGTAATGTTCCTTTTAATGTGTTTTATTTGTTAATGTTAAGAGTTGTGTAATTTTTAAACCTTTTTAATTATTTATTTATTTTTTTTTTAATTTGTGACATGTTCTGTTTTTTTAAACATTTTGTTTATACTTATGACTAGACGTTACATATCCCTGAGGAAGGCGATAGTTATCGCCGAAACGTAGGAAGTGTAACCGTTTCAAAATATATTAGACTGATATCCCGATCATCAAAGTGTTGTCTTTAACATTTATATTCGTTTCCAAGTTAAAGAAGGTAAAAAAGTTTATCCGCTTGCAACCAGTTCTTTCCCGAATTTATCCGATGTCGAACTGACAAAAGTGACGTTTCTATATGCTGTTTTATACAGAGTGATCCAAAATGATTGTCCCGCCGCCTAGTTCTGATTTTTTGTTCACTGTATCGATACGATAGTGGACTACGATTGACAGTTTGCATTGGCGTGCAGTTAATTTATAGAAGAGGTCAATTTGAATCTATTCGGGATGTTTTTGATCTAAATGACTTATTTGGACTTGTTTCTAAACGATCTGGTACATCATTTAAAGTAACTTGTGTGAGAACAGTGTGTCTCCCAGTTTATGTCTTTACATATACTTCCGGAGTTACCAAAACGTTCAACTACCCTACAAATATGACGTGTATAAATTTTGTAATCAATGTCCACGAAATTAACAAAATTCTGTAGAATTTATTCGCGACATTGCTCTAGAGAGTGCATCCCCGTACGAAAATATGCTTCCAAAAAAATCTTGTCATGTTTTTCTGCAAACATAACAATTTCAATAAATAACTTTAAAAAAATACTTTTTAATTCAGTTTGTAATCCAAACAAGATGTTAATAAAATATTTATCAATATAAATAAGAGAAAAATTCAACGCTGATTTTCCCAAATGTCATTAATTATGTCAAAATTAACTGCGTGCAGGGCAATAAATATTAATCTTATTCTGTAGAAGATAGTTTTGATAATGATGTGAACTTTTTGAAGTCACGTGAAGGTCAGTCATTTTGGATCACTCTGTACAGTACATGAGATGAATTTTCAATAGAATTTTGTTTGAAGAGAAAATAAAGTTGACAAACATTTATCTTATGTTTATGTTTACCAGAAATTGGAAGCATTTCTTACAAAAATAAGTTCCTTTCGTCTTGTAATATTGTATTATTTCAGAGAAATAATAGGAAGAAATTATGATTTGAAAAATACAAGTTTATCGTAGTGTCTATAAATTTGCTGATTTAAATTCCGATGTCATAAAGTTATAGTATCCATTAATTGCTCGTAAAGCATCGTTTGGCATCTCTGAGTAGAAACATAGCAACCATCGTGTGTATTGTATATGCAAATAAGCGTAGGTGAAGGAAAAAGATCAGCATAAAGTATAAATCCCTGTTGATCTGGGATTATCTCGCCTTGTTGAGTCTAAGACTTTGATACCAGCGTTAGCTAGCGCCTCTGCTGGCACTGGCAAAAACTATGCTTCGATCTTTGCTGTGTAAATCAACAGGCATGGCGTGTGGCACTCTGGCATGTACATTAGCGGTAGGTTCGTAAATTGTCCAGAATATTAAATAATACTGGCCTGGAGCACTACAGCAAACGAAGGGAGTCAATTAATCGATACGTTACAAATATTGTAAAATGTTAAATACCTACGAAACTTAAAATAATTCATTGAAACAATTGATTTGGCTAATCTCGTTTCTTAAATCGTGAGACACGAAATATGTTGTTGTTTATTATTATTTAAAATGTAAATTACAGAAACAAAAAGATGAACATGATTAAAAACATTGTTTTTGGTGTATTGCATTGTTTTCTTTTAAGAATTACATATACAGGATGTTACTATTTCGTTATTTTCTGGGGGAAACTTGGTCTCCTAGATATTAACAGATTAACACATAAATCATTTAATTTGTATTTACAAAACTCATATGTTGGATGCATTTTTTACCTTAACTAAAGTATTTGAGAACATTGCGAAAGGTATTGTATAGTAATAGTTATACTGTTACAAACAATTACCCCGTTTATTATTATGTAAATATGTCTAGTGTTATAGTACATAACATGTGTTTAAAGAACATTGGGTTGTAAAATGTTTGTAACTTGCTGTTAATTGCATATCTAGACAGACAATTGGTAAGTGGATAAAAAGTTAAAAGTTATGCAGTAGTGGATATGTACTGCTACCCTAATGATGTTTATTTAAAGAAAAAATGCAGTAGAGAAAAAGGAGAGATGCTCTTCCGGTTGTTTTTCACGCGAATGTCGTGAACAGTGCTTCTTAAAATGTTCATTCTTCCGTGCTATTTAACATCGGAAAACAGTGAACACCAACATATTCATACAAATTTAATATCAACCTAATTTCTACTGCCTTACATAATTTGCAATGCGACTATTTCATATTTTAGAAGGTTATTTTGTAAAATAACCCAACTGTTTGTCTAATGATTTTTGATTTGTTATACCCATTACTGTGTGTGCCACTCTGTCGTGGCAGATCTCGGTAAGTGATATATTTCTTTGCGTGAAGTACGGTTACCAGCCGTAAAATCACAGCCTCTAAAGATATTAGTGGACGGAAAGCCACAGGAGTAGTTTTAATGTGTTGAAAATTATCGGCTGTGGGAATATAACCTGGGTTCTCAAATCTACAGACCGGCTCGATACCACTGAGCCACCTATCCCATAATAATAACCATTCAGCAATAGAAAAGTGGAATGTAGAAACGTGTAGAAAGAAAGTTTTATGATCTTGATAAATGAAAAGTGTTTCTATATTTCCAACTGTCTAACGGATCTTTTTTCTTTCAAATGCATTAAGACCTTTTGAATATAGAGCAAAAGTTATTATTTAGATAATAAAAACATGAATATGAGATTGTAATAAATAAATAAATAGGGTAGAAATTTGATAAAATAATGTGTTGGCACCTTTCCTATAAAGATTATCAAGGTTGCAAAGTTACTTGAACAAATTGCGTAAAAGGCGTGCTGATATATTTATTTATTTATTTCCCAGTGGCCAAAAAAGTTTTGGATCCCTTTCCGTGTTGCCGCAGACAAGTGTAACAGAACAGAACAGAACAGAACACAAGCAGAAGCTTACCCCTCTCTCGGGCAAAACGGTCCACTTGGTTATGCAACGCACGTATACAAATTGTGACTCTAGTGCGGTTGGTTAATTATTCAAGCCGAACAAAAAAATCTACTGTATAAGCATTTAAACAGTTCACCTAAAACGGAAATTAAAACAAATAATTTACGTGGCTTGTGTTACTAATTTTGAAAAAGTAATTATTTCAACAAATAAACATGGCAACGCATTGAATAAAGCGGGATATACGATCGCTCCTTTATATTTGGGACTTAGATTCCGCACTGTAATTTCAAAATTTTAATTATTATCGTAAATTACGGGATGGCTGTTGCATGAATCTGAATTAAATAGATCGTAACGCGAGCGTGTTCGTTTTTACGGATTTGTTATGTGCATGTAAGCTCTTCGCTCTTGTGTACTTAATGGACAAATTAAAAAAAGAATTTTATTGAATTTAAACGCCGTTTTATTGTTGGCTAAATGTTGTATTTGTTTTTCTTTTTGCTTTCCCATAACAGATGAAAATTTGTAAGAATTTTTGAGTAGCCCTTACACTCATATTTTAAGGTTCTGTAAAAAAAATATTCTCACGCGAGGAATTCTCACTGAAATCATATTTTCAATTCAAATATTTGCACAAAAATATTTTCAGGTATTATATATTTCTAACAATTATGGTAGATTATTTATTATAGGGTATCGAGATCTTCTACGGCAGAGTGTCACACTCAGTAATGGGTAATGATGATATATTTATTTTATTTCTTTACACATATTAACTCTAGGTAATCTAGTTTCTTTCTGAATTAATAGCCGATAAATTTCTTGTGTTTTTGCAAATTTTCTTTGATAGTTTGAATCTTGCTGTCGACATCCAACAAATTTCTATATAAATTCAATGGATTTCACTGTCGGTTCTCGTTGAAACATTTTAATAAAAAATTAAAAGAAACACTTGGTTAGTTTCAAAATTCGTTTATTTAATATACTATACGTATTTCGGTCGACTAGACCTTCATCAGGTAATGTTATCAAAAGAATGATAAAATATAAACTAAACACTTGGCTAAGTCTCACAAAATTCGGCCTCCAAGTCACCTTATGAGGGAATCGTCAGAGGCTGTAACCATACTAACTGTGCTGGCCAGCCTCTGACGATGCCCTCATAAGGTGACTTGGAGGCTGAATTTTGTGAGACTTAGCCAAGTGTTTAGCTTATATTTTATGAAACCTAGTTTCACCAAGTGTATGGATGACAATTAATTTTGTCTTTGTTGTTAATCAAAAGAATGAATTCTTACGAGAAAATTTGCAGGTTGTCAGCATGAACATTAATCTACATTAATTAATAGTATATTCTGAAAAAAAACAGAGTCGCATTCGGACTGTACCCACCTGCTAGAATATGACTTGCAACCGCATGAAAAGTTTATAAACTTACTCAAATCAATATGACATTGGCGGATATCTATTTTAACTGTATTAAGGACAGTATATTTAAAATAAAATGTGGAGGACTGAGCTTTATTCAGGAAATGAGATCACGTTTTTCCCAATTTTCACTCATATCTTTAAAATTGTTGATGATTACATTCTCATAAAGTTCTCACGTGCCTTTAATTTCAATAAATTATTATGAATGAATATTCTAAATTATTTTCCGGAGGATAAGACCTACCCAGATCGTTTCCTGAAGCCCAATTTAGAGTCAATTCCGAGATTGACAGACAGACAGATAGACAAGAATTGCTCGTATTCTAGTATCAAATAAAAATTGACTATTTACTTAAATTAACAAACAAGTTACTTTATTCTTACGCCTTTCTACCTTGCGGTGTAAGGCTGAGATAGTAAAATAAAAAAAACTATAAGTGTTGGACGAGAGTCTTGTATTCGAACGAAACTATTTATTGATTGTATCTGGTAAAAGATTTGTCTATCTAGATTAAGTTGTAAGCAGATCAGGTCAGCGACGCAAACATAGCGAAGTAGCCTCGGATAACTGATCCGTGGTCCGAGGGCTTCTGCCACCCCGCCCCTAACCACGCCTCAGCGAACTGCGAGAGCGGTGGTGGCGGTTAGGATGCGTTGCGTTTCCGAGACCAAACGGCTATTTTCCCCGCTCTTTGCATAAAATAATATATTATACAACATAATTAAATTCCATTTGGTTAGCTGCTCGTGAATGCTGGCCCGCTGTTCTCCAGTGAGCTCGCTGTTAGCGTGTTAGCTTGTTTGACGAAATTTTACCAATATTTGTATCTGGTGTAATATATTATGGTTGTCTATTATTTGTCGCACTAGTAAATAATTGCGTTTCATTATTTTGTGTGAAAAATTAATTGGCGGTTTTATTGTTCATTAGCGGATTACTTAGTTGTGACGAATCATTACATTTTACAACTTATCTTTTCAGCATTTGATCTCTGAATTGAAAAAAGGATGCATTTTAAAGATAATTATTTATTTACTATACATTATAAAACTAAACCCAATTACTGTCTACTTACAGTAGAATCGAATCCACTTGACCGCTGTTGCATTTTTTGTTGAAAACACCTACCAACTTTTACTTATGCTGAAGGGCTGTAACCGACTGTGTTACAATTAAATAATTTGTTAATTTTTAATGATCCGTTAAAAATTTTATCCAATGACAATAGACTGAATTAAAAATGAACATTTTATTTGACACATGTATTTTTAATGGTTAAATTATGTAACTGGCCGTTAAAAATTAACAGACTATTCACACATAAACTGCTTAATCCATTTAGTCCCATGGTATGAATTACTTGATAATACAAAATAAAAATTAGTGTTAAATAATTAATCATTAAGATACCTATTATAATTAAGATTATAATATAAGGAGTTTGTAGAAACTTATGGTGCACAAACACACCACAAATTATTTGAACGTTTTTTTATAAAAAAAAGTAAATATTTGTAATAAAGATATGTTGCTCAAAAGAATCAAACAAAAAATTAAACAATGATTCAAAATCGCATCATTGGGACTAAGTGAGTTAAAGTCATCCAGTAATGGAAAGTCATGTACTCGTATAGTCAAGGCTAAAGTCTTTGCAGTTCATATACTCAAGCTTACAATCTGTACAGTTTAAAAAATCAACTTCATATTATACAATTTAAAATTCTTTAAGTCTTTATTTAAAGTGAAAAGTCAATCTTAGTTAGTTGCGTACGCTACAGGCACCCATAGAATGTGAAAGTGTGGGTGCAATGCTTTTTAAATAAATTGTATTATATTAAACAAAACAAACTATTCATAAATTTTTTAGTAATATTCTATGCTATAACCTACTTACTATGAGTGAAATACTGTATGCATATAACTAAAATTATTTAAGTATGTTATTAGTTTCTCATATTTTAATAATTGAATATGAAAATCTTTTTGGAAGTATCCATATGCCGGTATTTCATTTAAATATGATATTTTAGTTTGTATTTCGCACAAGTGAAATGTGCTCTACATTTTTTGTTGTTGTAATTTATCTTTTAAATTTGTTGGAAATCAAAATTGTCTATTTCATTTTCTTTCTGCCTTTTGAATTAAATACGGTAAAATATTTCACATTTGCATTAATAAAACTCGGTGCACCTATTGTGTTCGTAATGTTCATTTCATAACTGTTACTCTAATTCTACGCGAAACGAGATCATTCGTGTATTGTTTGAAATTAACTGACAGCTCAGAAATATCACATTTTACATTTTTTAAATAAATTAACTAACAAATAACTTACATCATAACTCATCAATTATTTTGCATCATTGAAAAACGTTGATTCGTGCTGAGTAAGGTTAGTTTAGTTCACTTCTGACAGTAAAAGCAGTGTATTAGACATTTTAGAAACATTTTATATTATATATATATATTTGTAGAAATGCCATGTTTTTATTGAATAATTGCGTCAAGTAACTATTAAAAAAACAGAATAAAATTATGTGTATAATAATTATAAAATACTTGTATCTATGGGAAAATGTTAGAAATGCTAGGTTGATAAGTTAGAAATTAGAAGCATAGAAGTCTCAGTCAAGTCGACGCTATAAATATCAGTTTGGTATGTTAACAAAACAGCCGTAGGCATTATTACCGGTTCAAAGATATAAGGTGGAACGAGGGAGCCACAGTTAAGTAATTATTACATTATTTGTTTCCTCATATCGTGTTGCCGCGATCCGCGATTTGGATCAAAGTTGCCGCAGCGCCTTACCAGTGTCTTTTGTTTTGTCTGCGCGAACGCCAGCTAAGGTCCTAACGATAATAAGTATACAAACTTTGTTCGATTAACTAGAAGCTTATGTAAATAAGCGCTGAGAACTTCGAATGCAGTCTATATTCGGATGCCGAGAGCTTGAATACGGGGATGCAGAAATGGGTAATCTGTTATGTTGATTTATTTTAGAGCATTGCGCTATTACTTTATAGATTTTTTTGTTGGTTTTATATTGTCAGATAGACTTCCTGATTCTGTTTTATGTGAAAGTAAAATTGATTTGTTTCATTTTCAAATAACACTCTGTTTTTGAAAAAGTCAATTAATTTTAAACAATGCACTTTCGCGATGAAAAATACACATTTATATTCATTCCAGGTACTTACTCTGCGAATAAAAGATTAATTTTCAAACGATTTTGACATCTGACATCAACAATGTTCGTATGTTCGTACATACTGTAACTTCCTTTTACTATAATTAGGATTACTAAAAATAAATATATAAAACATAATATGTCTGTGGATTTGAGAACCCGGGTTTGATTCCCACAATCAAAAAACAATTTTCACCACGTTAATACTATCCCTATGGCTCTTCTACCACTAACTTCTTTGGGTCCGTGATTTGACGACTGGTAACCACACTTCACCATTAGGCCATTTTCTCAAAATTTTCTGAAATTAATAAAATTTACCGCTGAGGCACAGATGTATTTTGTTTTTAGTTTGTCTAATTATGATCTAATAAATACTGGAATATTCTGTTATATCGATAATTTCTTTTATTGATATAAATTATGTTATCTTTATGAAAAACAACATTAATACTGTGCGGACCCTGTACTGTAATTGGGATTAAGTTCCTGTTGTACAGCGTAACAAATAAATAAATAAATAAATAAAAAATAATCTGTTACATTAAAAAAAATTAAATAAGTTCTAAATTGAATAAACTAAATTGTTTAGAATTTCCATGAGATATTATTAGTAAACGAACAGAGCGAACAGAGTGAACAGAGCGGACAGTTTTGTAAGGAAGATGAGACAGCATTACAAATGAAATTTATCCAGATTATGTGTATGGCATGGACACGAGCACGACAAACACAACATGTCACGAAAATCAGAGTCGTCATTCCCATCCATCGCTTGCACGAAAATGCAGCCGAAGCCCAAACACGCTGCACAGGCAAACACAACGGCAAACGGCAAAGCGGCTCTGCTCCGCGGCGGCCTGTTTTTGGCGTGGACACACAACAACACGCCACCACGGACGGAACAGTAAATTCTCGGCCTGCTGCATTAGGCACATTACCAGTGGTGTACGTCGGCTCCGTGCTCCCTGATGCTCTATTGCTTCTGAACGACTCCATGCTATGGGTGAAAGATTTTTATTTTATCGTTAGGATTCATGAAAAATGGGACAATACATATTTAATGCCCATTCAACTTTTACAACTAGATATTCTAGTAAACACAAAATCGAATTAACTTTGCTATAAAAAATACATTCAAGGGCTCCTGACTATTCTTAAAGCTACATATATTCTTGTTTACTATTTATGATTTTTGTTTCATATAATGTGCTACAAACACAATATGCTGTTGTTTTTCAGAAGCATATTGAAAATATAAATGACAAATCTAATGATCAGCAACAAAACTATTTGACATGGCGTATAAATGGCGAATAAATGAACGATTATAAAACGGTTTGTAAATTTGTTTTGAATTAAACATGAAATAAAATCTCATAACTTCGAGCCAAATCATCGTAGGCCCTCCAATTTTTTAGCGATTTAAAGGAATATGAATGAACTTTGTCGGCCTAGTCGCGAATTGAGTCCAGGATTTTTTTGGTACACGGTGCAAGTTGTCAAATTTTGACATTTTTTCAAGCCGAAAATATTTTTTTTATCGGGGGCTGACGGAGGGCGGAATGTCTTGAACGTCAGATTAACTTAGACTGTCGTAAAGATAAATCTTCAAAGTTTTTTGACTTTAAAGATTCAAGCCATTTCGTCCAAAATTGAGCGAGTCTGAATATTTGATATCAAGTGTTCCCCTAATTATTATGACGAGTTTATTACAAATAGTGATATGTAAACTAAAAAATGATGAAATAAAAATTATTGTGAAAGGAGTGATTAAGTATAAGACAAGAATAAACATAAAAGTAAAATTATTCAGTTTTAGGCAAAGTTGCTGAAGTATTAACTGTGTAAACCACCCTTAATGTACTGTTTATCTATAAGAAGAAGGCCGTTTAAAGTCAAGTTTACACTGTTATGAATTTATTCAAGTGCTAGTTTACAAACTTATTTATGTCCATAAACGACGCAAATTTGATTCACGGTCACGACTCAGGCGAACCTCCCTTCGCACCGACTCGTTCGAATTTTCCTTATCAAATTCATGAGTTTTACACATTTTTGTCGTCTATATTTATTACCATAATAATTGCTTTCAACATTTATATTAGCTGCCAGCATTTTTGAATATTATTATCACTTAATTTTACTTATATAACTTGTTTTTCAAGTTTGTATTTCATTTTCTCAAACGACATTAAATGTTATTGTTCGAAAGTTGTTTTTGTTAACAAACAATCCTAAAATTTTAATACTTTAGTACTCATGGTTTTATTAATTTTTCTTTTTAATAAAATTCACAAATTAGAAATAAAGTCTACTTGTTAATTTACTTATTTGTGTGAGTGGTTGAATTTGTATGTGTGTGTGTTTATAATTTGAAATTAACGAAGTTTGAACTAAAACTGTGTTTATAGAAGTTATTATTTTAGGGCTATATCACATTTAAAAATTTGATGAAATTATGCCGAATTAGAAATGCATGCTAAATAGAAAATATCAATCTCGCCTCATTTTTGGAACTCACTCTCGGTCTTGCATGAAACTTATTGTTTCTCGCTTCGTTCTCACGAGAGTTTTTCTAAAATTAAAACTGAAAACATTTAATTTCTCGTCTCTGAATTAACTTAAGCTAATTTTTAGTGTTTTTGAGTATTTCCTCGGGAAAACAGAATCTGAAATGAGTAAAATTTCGGAAAAATTCAACCATATTTTAAAAACTAAAGAAGATTGGAGATGCACTCAATAACATTGAATTTTTCGCAATTTCTTTTTGAAAATTACCATAATACACAAATGCAAGATTCCTACTTTCGCTGTCTTTATATCGATCTTATCTCAAATTTTCTAATCTAATATCATTTTTGCTCCTGTCTCGCATTTTGTTGTGTGGCGAGGCGAGATACGAATGTGCTCTTTTAAACTTGTAATAATATTTGAATGTAATTATTTATAATCTGTACAGTACAGTGATACAGTTAAATAATTTTTTTCATAAGAAATTAATTGTTAAAATAAAAATCGATTATACATTTTTCGTTATTACACGAAAAGCACTGTTATGATAGCAAAGTGAATCAAAGTTATGGGGCGTCGTATCGAATGTAGTATTAAACAAAACAAAATGATGCGATTGTTTGTGAAAGGCGACGCAAACAAGTTATGCAGGTAATATTTGTTTAGTTCTATAAGTCGGTATTGCTTGTACCTACATCACAAAAGTTTCGTGACATTAAAAATCTTGAATTCAAGTAAAAAACTTTGTGTGTCTGAAAGAATAGCAGATAGGAAATGCCAGCAACTCAATCTTGTAAAACATTTTCATTCGTCTACAGAAATCACAGTTCGTATCCGTTTTTGCGCATCGCAACGTTTTCATTCTAGTTTCAATTAATTTTATTTAATGTATAGCCCGTTACAGAAGAAGTTTTTACATTAAAATTTTCAAGATCAGTTCACGGGAACGTTTTAACGTTTTCGAGACGGAAACCACGCCCTGTTATTTGGCTCTAGGGATTTTGAAAATTAAGCTTTAGGATGTACGTACCAAGAATCGAACTTCGTTCCTATAAAGTGTGTGAACGCGAACTCAAACGGTTTCTCGCTGCTCGATGCTACTAGCAGTATCTTGGTAAATGTTTCTTCGAGAACATTTATTTCACGCAAAGTTATTTGCAAAATGAGCATTTCTATTAAACTGTTTTCGTATTGAATAGGTACTCCTTTTATACAAATGATAATTCATCTTCCAACTAAGTTTTTAAACTTAAAAACTGCAATAGTAATTTGCACTACTTCTCACAATTCAAATTTGTTCTTGGCACCTTCAACAAATATCTTATTTTAAATTATTTCATTTTAGTATTCTTCATAATTGTGTATCTTTGTTTCAAATTTTGCTTTCTGTATCTATTCAATCTTGTGTATTATTTTCATTAAAATATATTTTTTTAATATAAATACAGTTACATATATTTTCCAATAATTCAAGAATAACGATAAAAAAATAATTGTAAATTTGGCACAGTTTTTATTGCGGTAGCTAATATAAAATATTTTTTTTCTTAATTTTACAAAACCTGTAGTAGGATTCGCGTGTTGTCGTTTGAAGCTAATTAATAATTAAAATCATATTTGAAACATTATTTAATGTTATAATAAAATAAACTTGCATTAATTAAAAGTTTTAATAACTGAAATATCTGTATTTTGAATCAAGGTAAAATTTTCCTTCCACTGGCATCTTTTTCGTAAAATTAAAAATTAAATTATTGGTGTTCTTGTTAACTCAATCTGGAGATAAACCGTATATACAAGATGGTACTGAGTGGTTCGGATTCCACTATAAACTATAGGCCTTCAATTTCCTTGAGATTGGAATTAAGTTCGTATTGTGAGGATATTTAATGAAATAAAAGGTGAAATAACTGAACAATTAAATTCCAATTTTATTTAGTTTTAGTAGAAGTGAGTTAGTAATGAATTGTTTTAAGTTAATTATCTATGATTCTATGTATTCTTAAGTCTGTATATTTGCAGAGCATCTTGTTGTATACGATTTTTAAATCTAAATGTGAGTAAATAATATCTTGTAGTTTCTGTAGTTTTGACGTTGCAAAGAAGAAAAATAGTAAATAACAAATTGGTAAAATTCAGAGTCCCGGAAGCATTTAGAAAAAATCGTATAGCCATACCTCAAACTGTTTACACTAGCTTCCAGTTCCGTCAACAGATGGCACTTGGCGAACTCCGTCTCCGGAGTCTCCGCAAGCTCAGGTTGGCCTCTGCGTTGCGACATGCGTCTCTTTCCCGACAGATAGCCATATTTTAGCCGGATCATCTAAACAGGCCAAAGTGGAGTCTATGTTTACAGTCACACACTAGCATTAATCAATCCTTTCACGCCCGTAAAGGTCTTAGCACGTGACTGCCGCTGCTTTGCCGCTTTGCTCGCCTGCATTCAGCTTCAGAACTGAAGATACGCTGTCGAGTGCTGCTCTAAAGCGTTTAATGCGTTCTCAGTTCGCTCTGCTGTTCGCAGGTGAAAGCGAACTTAGGTTTGGTACGCAGAGCTGAGGTTGAGGTGTTAGGTTATTGTTGTTTATGAACGGGAGATTGTGGTTTTTTTCGTGGCTTATGATGATGGAGTGATTTATTGTACGTTAAGTTACTGGCAAATGCTGTTGGACAAACTGGACATAATAAACTAGAGTATTTCATAGAAAATAAATGTCTCCAAATTCATACTAAAGTAGATTTTTTAACATATTTTATAAAAACTAATATATTAAATTAAAAATTGATCAAGGGGTCATTCAATCTTTTCATGAAATCGATGCACAATTATTTTTAATTTTCACATGAACATTATTTGATGTTTATTACAATAAGACCAGGCATATAAGCAACACCATAACGATAGCGAATATAAAGTACATATACTGTGATATAATAATATAAATTAAATACATAAACTAAATAAGTTTTTAAAAATTTCGTTAATTTGCTTTTTTCAAAGCGAACTCTAATATAATATCTGATACATCTATATCTTCAGACACCACATATTTAATGATGATCAATGATTTTATTTTACATACATACATACATAACATCACGCTATATCCCATTAAATGGGGTAGCACGAACCCGTCAACATTCTCATCCTGACACACGATACTCGATTCGACCATATTAACACTTCCTCCATACAAACTCTTTCTTTTCTCACAACCAAAATCCATCAACACGCAACAAACATTCATCCATTCGCTCCTATACACTAGTTTCGTAAATCTTCACTTACGCCCACTTCTCTAACAACGAATCTATAAAGAAATGAAGGCAGCAACGCCTGCGCTTGTTTAAAAAAAACATTTAACACAATAAAAAAAATATCGTATCTATTTTCAAAAAGTTAGTATTCAGGTATCAACCTCAGACCCAATTTGGAGTTTATAATGAGTCAACTGTTACAAAAATAAATATCAATTTCAAACAAAAAGTGTTTTCTTTAAAAATTAATATATTTTTTTTAATAATTAAATTATAAACATTTATTATTTTACTGAATTACGCTATCATAAAATTTTACTTAATAAAAATAATGATATTTTTGGAAGAACGTTACATCATAAAACGCCCATAATTTTTTTATGAAGTCAGAGGACATTTTTATCGATTATAAAATCAAAAAATTTAAAGACCTTACGAATACGAAATTGTATCATTTAAAATTTACAGCAAGATACTCGCGGTAGGTAGCTGTTAAGAAATTTAAGAGATAATGTTAATTGTCATGTTATTTTTTTAAGCAATCAAGAAGATTACATTCACACCTCACTCCTTGTAATATTTGTCACAAATTTAAAATCTTAAAACAAAAACACCTTTCATAACCGTTAAATGTTTGCGTGAATGAAACAACCACTTATAAAAATAGTCCTGCTGGTTTTGCCGTTAGCCGTATACCGTTGCCATAGTCTCATACTCACGGGTTTTAACGGAATTGCTTTTCTATTCTAACTCACCAACTCGACTCTTTATTATCCGAATGCTACGACCGTGTACAGAGTTGTGTTTTGAAATTCGCGCGCGTTCGTGCACACACGAAAACACACGAAGCGCGGTCGAGGCCAGCCGAATGAATGCAGGAGTTCTATCAGGGCCGGGTGATATCAGTTTGCGTGCTTTTTTACTATATATCAAACTTCAAATAATTTATGTCCTTTTATACTAATATTTAATATGAATATCTCTTGTATGGGATCTACTCTCAAATGCAAGATAATTTAAATAAAATTGAAACACAGTTAGGCGTCAATTCAATTCAATTCAAAATGTGTGTGTTTTTATTCATCCCTTATATATCTTTTCGATTTATTTTATTCTTACAAAAAAAGTATATTAAGCGAAAGTGGAAATCAGGATAGGAATGTTTGACAAAGATTAATTTCAAGATGAATCGAACGAATGTTTAGTGAATGTTTAAAGATTCGTGCTACCTATACAGGATGTTTCAAAATTATTACAAACAAAATTAAGGGTTTCTTTATTTGATGTACTGATTACAATGCTAACAGAATCTTTCAGAAATTCGAAAAAATAATTGCATATTTTTCGTGCCGCTGAACTGATAGGTTACAATAATGAATATAAATTTATTTGATTAAATTTAAATTGTATACTTGTTCTTTCATTGATTAATGTTTAATAATTTTGTAATCTATCAGTCCAGTGACACCAAAAATTAATTATGTAAATATTCGTTTGGCACTATTTTATGTATTTTGTGCATTTTCTAGAAATTTGCACATTGATAAAAGATGATATTTCTCCCTTTATCCGGGCCTGCGCGTGAGTAGCAAAGTAGTGCTCCTTCGTAATGGTAGTGTTAACATTGCTTTTAGATGGGAGTGTGATGTGCTATCTGCTTTCTGCGGTTTCCTGCTGAATCATCCATGCGAGGCACGCCGATGGCGCTAGACCACAAGTCAATGTACTGAGCTGTCCGCATTTGTCTGTGGTTATGACTTTGAGAAAAAATAGGCACCCACGTAATTTAGAGGGCATATAGTGGTTTTAATAAATTATCATTAAACAGAAAAAATAGGAAAAGGATACCTACTCCAGTGGATCATAATTTCAATGGTTTTATCGAAAATTAATAGATTTTGACATTTATTGGTTAGGTTAAAGTTCAAAAATATTTCAATATCAGATTTTCGATTTTACCGAGGCTATAGCTCAAAAACTAAGCAAGCGATTGAAATGCGCTTAACGGCATTCAATTTCTCGTGTTTAAATTAACTTATAAACGAGTTTCAAGCGATTTTTAAAATTCCAAAAACTTTTTCCAAAATAGTTTTTGACCATTATATAAGACATATGGACTTGGCGATTACACCATTGGATTCAGTGGGTCAAAATATATCTGTATTTGTTTTTGAGATATAATTAATAGGTCTACTATTATACTAATTTGAATGAAGTCAAACACTCTAATATAATAGATATTATTTTCATATAAATTACATAACTAAAATATGAAAGTAAATTTCGCACATAAATTTTGATACATAGCTCAAATCAATTTACAGTATTATAACTGGAGAACAATCTATTTTCGTTTAAAAATACAGGAGTCTACTGCACTGCTTTTCAAAACTAATGTTTTAAAATTTAACATC
This sequence comes from Pterostichus niger, assembly GCA_947425015.1. Classification (NCBI taxonomy): domain Eukaryota; kingdom Metazoa; phylum Arthropoda; class Insecta; order Coleoptera; family Carabidae; genus Pterostichus; species Pterostichus niger. The sequence goes on along the minus strand of OX380347.1, from coordinate 20,637,719 downwards.
ATCATGACGTTGATAGGAAAACGTGTTCGGCGAGAGGTTAAAGAGATCGCAGCAAAATCTGCCACCATTTTTTAAGATGCATTAACCGCTGATATTAGTTTAATAATTGTTTATGAGAGATGACTTGAAGGCAGCATGTTACTAATTGAATGTTATTTCTGACATTATAGAGATATCTATAAGAAAAATTAAAACATTACCATTCATATCATTCCCTAATTGAAATATGGAAAAGTAGAAATAGAAACATAAATACTCGTAACATATTGAATTCATGGTTTTCTGAAAAAATTATTTTCTAATCTTCGACACAAACCGAATGAGTAAACTGGCGTACAGCGACAAATTTAAATATTATTTTATTTATTTGAATATTGTAAATATATGAACTTAATATTTATTATTATATATATTTATATAAATGATAAAAGTGTAATTGGTCAATTTCCGTGCATAATTTGCAAGATTTTTTGTCAACATTGCAGTGTATAAGCAGGAATCCTACACTGAAAATAACAGAGTTGTATTTCCAGCAGATTAATATTTAAATATTTCATTACTTCAAACGTACCACAAAAGATTTTCTTGAAAAGTACAGCTTTGAAAATTTAAACATACGAACTGGGTCCTATCTCTGTTTCGGTTAGCTTTGTCAATAAAATCGAAAACTGTAAATGATGTGTGTGTACAGGGTGTTTCTATACCTCTGCACGAAACTTTACTAACATATGTAATTTGATATACTGATTATAGAACAAAAATATTGTTTTAGAAATTCGCAAAAATTAGTGTATTTCATTCTTAGCGAACATTTTTAGTGTCACTGGTTTAATTCGGAATTTTGCTCCGCTTCTTTATACACTAACAGCATATCCACTAATTCACTGTTGCTATACATTTTTCTCATATTTCTCCCACAACTTACCCTTTCAATAACGTATACAAAATCAGACTAGGTACTCAAATAATGAAATAATGTTCGCTAGTTTTGTGCAGATTTATAGAAACACCCTATATATATATATTTACATATAATTGATGTTTTTACTTAAATTTAATTGTATTTTTGAAAATAATTTTAAAATACATTACAAGAAACAAAACGTAATTAACTGTTGAAAGAAATTTTGTCCTTGCTTGAGGCATTTTGCAAATAATTAGCGAATAAAGTTTAATTGATAATAAATCAATATTTACAAATATGTTCAGCAGACTGAATATTTCATTATACAAATTTAAATTAAATAGCCACTTTATTTTTTATTACAATCTAAATTTAGGTTTTATTATGTTGGGGAACACTGTTCAACACCTATTGAACTTATTATAATTATTATTAACAATAGATACTAAAATGTTTATTCTGCATCATAATACGATAATAAAATTTACAAACATGTATTAATATTACATTCAATTAAATTTAATGAAACGAATAAAGTTGTTTGGGTTTCCTAACAATTTCTCAATCTCAGGTTCCATGTTTGTGGCAGCCATTTTAAAATAGCTTCTAAATGTTTATCTGTGTACCTGAATCTTGTTGGACTTTTATTGCAGTTCATGAATGAGAAGGTGTGTACACGCGATGACTTACCGAGATCTGCTACGGCAGAGTGCCACACCCAGTAATGGGTAAAAGGCGTGGTACAATTTTGTATGTAACTCGTGAGATTTGGTTTCGTACAGATTTTCCTTCTGAATTCATGTCATGAAACCAATCTTAACATACTTGTCATATAAACAACTATTATAAAATTACAATATCTTTCGAAAATGTAACAAAGTGATTACTATTATTTTAATATACTTAAAAAAAACAGTTTTTACTTAGCTTCTAGTATAATGAGGGCTTCCGCACAAAAGGTCAGCCATATTAGAATAATGGCAACTTACTGAGTTGCCACTTGGCAACGTAGGGTAGCCGATGCCCTGTGATGTCATTATGCTAATAAGTTGTTGAAATTAATTGATAATTGAAAGTCAGCAGGAGTAGAGCAGCATTTCTCTTTGCTCTTGCTTCGGATATTGCAGTGAAATTGAAGGCGCTGAATGCATTAGATAAGATCGTTAGATAGCTGTTTGCAACTTATAGGTTATGTTAGAGAGGAATGGAATTAAGCAATTTGTATTCAAGATCGTCCTAAAATTAAATTTAACATATTTCAGTTCTATATTTTTAAATTATTTGCCAATTTTCGTAACCCATTTTTAAAATATTATTTTTAACTTTAGAAGATAATAAACAATATCAATTATAAATAAGTCAACTTATAATTTTCAATAAAATTTCTATTAAAGTGAATTTATAAATGTACTGTTCATTAGTTTACAGATCAAAAATTAAAAATGGCAAACAGTCTAATCTATTTACTAAATACGACACTCATTTCAAAAGCCAACTTTAGCGAGTTCAAATTTCTCTAATGATAATTAATAACTAGAAAACTACTACAGGTACGTCCACGTTGTTTAGGGAATTGGAGTCCACTTTAATCTGCAGGTTTCTTGCACTGTAATTAGGAATAATTTTCAATTGCACAGCGAAATAATGAATGAGTGAAGTAAAATATATTGACTGATCAAAATGTAAAATTTTATTTTCAGTGACTGGTTTGGTGATATTTGGATCAGTATTTTAAAGTATTTATCTCAAATGTATCCTTTGTTTTATGGCTTAAACAATGAAGGAAATGATATATTTCGGAAATAGAAAGAACTCGCATACTAAAAGAAAGCAGAGTGTCAATTTTAATCAGTCAAGTGCAACGTATCCATTTTACAATACTACCTATAATATAAAATGCATTGGATTTTATTCCATTCGTATACTTTGTAAAAATAACATTACATAATATCAACTAGAATGCTATTTTTATGTTTGCAGTAACATAAATCTTAAATTTCTGGATTACGCGAGCATCACATTTGATTGATTAAAAAGAGTGTAGCTGATTAAAAGAAGAAATGTTTGACACACTATAAATTTATTATGTTTTCAATACATTTCGCCGCGATCTGCTTTTAATTTTATTTTTGCGCAGCAAACAAGTAGAGGTTCAATAATAAATTATTACTTTTCCAATGTGCTAAACGTTTTGATGGTATATTTTGTTAACGTAAATCATGTATACAATTCGGTCTGAAGTTGCCACTGATCCTTTTGAAACAATATAATATTGTTATTGGTGATTTAAAAATTATATCGATGACACAGCAGTAATCTAAATAGCGTTAACAAATGGAACTTGTCTATAAATCCGGAACCAAAATGTTCACCCGTGCGAAAAAACATCATTCTTAATCATGTTGATATATCCTTACATATAATAAAGTACCTAGGAATACGATTCGATAAGATATTTAAATGGAAACAACATATAAAAGTGAAAGTGAAATAATTAACAGGAAAACTAAATTGAAATATGAATATGTAAAACTAATTTTTACATTCATAATAAGACCTATAATGACTTACTTGACCCCAATCTAAGGTACAGCACCAAACAACCAAAAAATACTCCAAAACAAAATTCTACGAATTGGTTTGAACGACCCTTGGTTTATCAAAAATTCGCAATTACATCACGAAATGAGTCTAAAACACAGTACATTAGAAAAACAACATAGAAATTTCTGGAAAATATGAACCTCTATTCCGGCGCAGAATACTATAAATTAGATAAATATGCAAAAACACGAGACTACAGAAATAACACCCACAAGAAGGAATCAATTAATAGTAAAAACCGCGAGCTTTAATAAAATGTATAAAAATATGTATTACTCATAAAAATATATTGTCTTCAGAGGTTATAACCCACTGACTACATTAAAGTAATCTCATGTAAACAAACTAATCACCACACATAACAATACCATGTAAAATATTTGTATCTATTGATCTGGGAAATAATTTATTAAAAAAAATAAATAATAACATATGCTCAGGTACCGCTCGGTTACGCTAAAAACCATTGCGGCAAAGGGCTTCCCTATATCTGTGTATAACGGTCAACATTGTCAAATATAAAAAACACGTGTTACAATAACAATTATTTTTCAATATACTATTGCCATTACAGTTACAGTATGTAACTGTAATAGCGTTCCTAATCGGACAAACCTACGGGAAAATCAACGCGGTCTATAAGACCGAGACGCTATAGCGTAACGGGAAAGTTTGTATTTGGTCTGGAAGACCGAGCTGGCAGCAAACCTGTTAATTCTTTAAAAAGGTAAATAAATATATCATAACGCCTTTTATCCATTACTGGGTGTGGCACTCGTCAAATCACGGCCCCCAAAGATGTTAGTGGTGGGGGAGCCACAGGGGTAGATTTAAATTGGTGAAAATTGTTTGTCGGCTGTGGGGATTGAACCAGGGTTCTCAAGATCCGCAAGCTGACTCGATACCACTGAGCCACCCCATAAAAATGTAATAAGAAAAATTAATATATTTATAAATATAGTGGTTACATTTTTATTTCATTCGTAACGTAACGATACCCGATAACGTTATAATAACGTTTCTATTATTAATATTTATCAACTAACGTAACAATTACAAAACAATGCTATGTAACCGTAACCTAACAAATAACGATTCACCAGAACGTTATCTATGTTTATTCATTTTGCCGTTGAGAATAAAATTTGCCAATTTACTGATAGGTTCTTGTTACATAGATGTCACTGTTACTATATAATAATAATTTATTAAAATAATGAAACATAATTTTATATTTAATAATAATAGGCAATTTTAATTTCTACACGAAGATAATAATAAAGTAATGTATTTTCTCATTTCTAATACATTTATAATAAATTAGAGAAAAAACGTAATTTTAACAATAAAAATTAAAAAAATATATCATCACACCTTTTACTCATTAATAAGTGTAGCACTCTGCCGTAGCAAATCTCCACATGGGTTGTTTTAATATGAGAAAATTGTTTTTCAAATCCACATAGCCACCTACAGCTAAAACGACCTAATTATAATTTGTTTTTGTATAATAATTAGCATTTTGTTATTATCTCAATATATATATATATATATATATATATTTTATAATATAAGTAATATTAAAGTTGTTGGGATAGGAAAATAGCAAGAGGGATATTTTAATTAGGTTCTGTTCATTTGTTCACTATACTGGTACATGGTTTTACACGATGCGTTACTGTGAATAGAATAATGAACTGAAAATGAAGAACATATATAACTATGTTTTGTTGAACTCGCCGGTATTTGCTAGTGCATTTCGGCGAGCAATAAATAGTAAACAAGTTATGAGGGAAAATTCCAGTAAACCAATTTCTAAATCGCAAATTCCATTTTATGTAGACACCCACCTATTTAGTGTGGAAAATAAAGAAGTTAATCACCAGTTTTATTGAAGTTTGCAAATCCGTCGATTGGAAAATTCCTGTTCGTTGAATTTCTAAGCGAAAGTAATTTTCCTGAAAACGGCGTAAAACCGTAGCGAAAACAGTCGGTCGTCTTACGCTATCGCGGACAAATCGAACGAAATCAAATGCTGAATTAATGATTAGCTCGAGTGATAACACGTGATATTCGCACTCGCGAGCCAGCTTTAGATTGCGTCAAATATTAATTTCCAACCAATTCTCAACCTGAACACTTGCTTTTTAGCGTTCGACGAAAGTGAAATTTCCGCTTTTCAATTTCAAACCTAACTCTGTTGCTTTTTGCTTGCAGTATTATCGACACTTTCAAATTTAAAATAACAGATTTTACAGTTTCACTCACATTCCAAATTCTTTAAATACAAGCTAAATAAACAATGTATATACACAGTTTTTAGGCAGATCGTAAATATAATATCAGTTATTGTACCTAATTTACCTGTAATGTAATTGAAAAAGAAGATACATATCTAATTAATAGTTATTTTTTATCCATTATTCAATTGCAAAAAAATCAAATCTTACCGAAAAGATTGTATTTTGTCATACTGATTAAAAATTAATATTAGTAATATTAGATGTTTCATAAAAGCACAAAACAAGTGGATAATAAATTGTTATAGTCTAAAGTAATATAATGGATATTTAAATTTTATTTGTAAATAAATGAAATACTGCCGAAACTAGTACAAATTAATTATTATTCAGGTCATTCGAAAATAAAAAAAAAAAAACGAAGCAAAATTTTTATTTATGTACTGAAACCCATAAAGTTCTCAGTTTTTATGCGAGAGTTTATGGCAGTTTTGCTGTCTGAATTAAAATCATTTAACAATGCTAGCAACCCGCGTAAATAGTTGCTAAAAATAATTACATTACAAACTCGCGTACATTTCGTATGAAACGAGCGCCCGTAACGCAAATATTAAAGAATTTAGACATATTTATTAGCAGAAAACAAACGAAATCCAGTCTCGGGAGAATTTCTCATTTTCCGACGCTGAAAATTCCTCATTTCAGTCTTATAATCGCGCGCAAATTCTGTGTTAACACACAAACAATTTATTACAGCAAATCGCGAAACGCGTTGTTGCCATTCCTGTTCCAAGATACTAGGAATCAATAGCTGTGTCTCGTGTGGTGTAGTGTTAATTATAAATAAATAAATCTAACTTTCCAAGGTTTCCTAATTTAGATTTGCTGTTTTCATTTAAGATGTAGCTATTAAACATACTATATCTACCTCTTTCTATTTTACAATCGACTATAAATTGTTGTATTAAATAAATAAGTAATAAATATCTCAAATATTCTGGACCGCTGCAGTTATATATTGATTTCTGAGGCAGTCATTTGCTGTAAAAACTCATCATTCTTTGCTTTTGTTTTTTTTTCTACGGTTGCATTTAAAATTATTTTTAAAAAAATGTGTACGTACTTTCTTTTTTGATATACTTTATTTCGTCAGAAATGATGCATACATAAAGTTTAACCAAACAGAAACAACTTGCAAATACAAATATTTGCAAGTTACAGAAAACGTCATTGCAAAATTCACAAACCTAAAAATATGTAACCTCAACATTCCAGAATCATTAAACTCTAATTAGTAGACGCCAAGTTTCTTATGCTATATTTTTGTTTTTCTAAATAAAAATCTTGACAAAAACAATTGAAAGCTTTACTCACAACTGTACAACGACAACAAAACCAGTCGAGAAGAGGCGAATGTCGAACCTAGGGACATATCCGAATCCAGAGCGTAGAATTCACGTAACTATACGAGGCTTGTGCAGGCGAGCAGCGGCAGTTCAAAACATATCAAAGTTAGCTGTTCCCAATGGACGATTGATGCGTGATCTTGTAACGATTTTCAAACTAGCTGGCTAGTTCCAGTCGAGGTCCCAGAGGACGCTTGTCCATCCCACTTCTAGCGAGGATGCTGCATATCAGTCATCGGGAGCTTGAATATTGGAATGAGAATTTCTTACTTGTTTATGTTTACTACACAATACACGACGCTCTATATTGCATATTTTGTTACGATATATTTCTGCATGTAATATTATTTCGTCGTTGTTTCTATAAAACCTGCCATGTGCATAATTATAAATTTTGCAGGAGACCTAAAAAACTGTTTTAAAAATTACTGAGCTGTTTCAGACATAGAAATTAACTATTAATACAAACATGACTGCAATTATAAAATAAACTTAATGTATGAATATCAATATTTACACAACTTTAATGTTACTTCTGAAAAACCTTCACTATATAACACATACCACATATTCACATATTATAACGCGTCACATAGCTGAAATTGTTAGAAACTATTTTTAACTAAAGATTAAGAATTTAATCAAGAAACAATAGTATATATTTACGAAAAAACAATTTTATTAAAGAAGTACAAAAATAAAACATAATTATTGCATTTTTAAAAATTAAGTATTAATTTTGAATGTCAAGTTATCATAAAATGGATGGTGATCTTTCTCTATTACTGTTTTCAGTTCTTGTAATTGCTTGTATTTAGATTCAGTAATTGGAATTTCTTTTTCATATAATTTATTTAGTATAGTTTTACCTGTTTTCCTTCTTTGTGGTAACAATTTCCATTCGTCAGAATGATTAAGTTTATACTTTACTTGACCACTTGATAAAAACTGTAATTGGCGGATATCAGTTACAGTGGGATCTCCTACTTTTTTCCGGGCCTTAACGATGAAAAATTTGTATGTAAATCTTCATATTTATCGAAAAAATCATAGTTTACAACAATAACATTGTACGGATTTTTGGGTCTAGCCAGTCTCATCCTTGCAATGTAGTCGGAAGGCGAATTTATTGGTGGCTTGAAATACTGTTCCAGTGTAGCGTGCACACTGTCAGCTTCCATCATAGTATGGCCTTTTTCTAAATAGAGTTGTTCAATAACAATTGATTTTTTTGTTGCCAGGTCGCTTAGAGCACTAGCTAAAACTTTATTCCTATTCTGATAATTGCATGCGTCAGATATGAGCACAACACTTTTGTAATTTACCGACATGTTTGAAATAAAGTGCACAATACAGGAAGTAAATTCATTACTAGTAACTTCTCCATTTGCTTCATGCCACACTTAAATAACAAGCGAATATTAGTGGGCACTTAAGAAGATACTGTGTACTATTTACGCGTAAAAGCTATTATGCGCCTCGGTGCGGTAATCGAAACAACTGCTATGGGGAATAATAGCACATAGCAGATATTTTCAACAAGAATTTTACTGCTAACACATAGCAGTTCCAGAAAAAAATTAATATAAATTTGGCGGTTATTCATAGCACATAGCAGATAATAATAGTCGACGCGGCAAAAAATAACAAATATGAGTGTCATATAACATAAAATTCACTTTTTTTGCACATAGCAGGTCTTATAGAAACAACGACGATTTGAAGAAATAAAGACTGGAACTTGATATCGAAATATGAATTTTAACTATCATATGTAGATAATATACTTTTTTGTTACGGAAATAATAATTTCGAATAATAAACAAAATATTGTGTTAAAAGAATGGATGTAGAAGTGTCATGATAACATACTTGTAAGATAAAGAAGGTTCAACAACTATATTAATAGAAATAAAGTGAAAGAAAATGATGAAATCCATTCTGATCTCAATGAAAGACCATTTCACAATTCAGATTCTCGTGTGCGATTCAGATTCAGATTCAGATTTGTGATTTCGCACGTGGAATTCTCTAGTGGATACCTACTCCGACCCACTTGATGCGAGCGAGAAATAAAATCGGCGCGGTTAAGTTCGCGGACAAGTGCATGCGGCAGGGGTACAGCGAATCTGTAATTTGCATGTATAATGCCTAAATTCGAATCTCGGATTGAGGATCGTGTTTAATTGAACCGGAGCTCTGTCCTACACATAACCTATTCTGTTTTGCGCGTTTCTGTCCTATTGAAGAGGGTTAGAAAGCCCAGTTAGTCATAAGTGAAGATTCATAAGTTGTTTAGTTTTGATTGCGTTTTCAGTGAAGAATTGCCTGCGCTTGCATGTTTTGTTGATTTTTAGTTTTATAATTTGTTGTTGTTGATATTTGTTTTAAACCACTGTACCATATTAGTTGTTTGAAATATATTTGCTATGAAACTCCAGTTCCAACAAAAATATAACTAATTATTTTAAGAATATTCTTACGTGTTAGTTTATTCTGCAAAAGTTTTTAATGTACTTGAAAATTGTATTTTTATGTATGAGTCTTGTAAAACATTTTTCAAATCCTTCCATTCCTCGTAAAGTAGATATCTATCCTAAAATATGTTGTGTGGAAAGTTGTAGGAAGATATAAATGATTTCTCGTTCTTCTGCGAAATACTTGTGATGAGATTGGCTGCGTTTAAGTGCTACGATTGGAAGACCCCAAATTACAAACGAAACATTTATTAAACCTTAGCAAACAAACGCAGCTCGTGAAAGCGTAAAACGTTCGTCGGAGATCGAACAAGCAAATAGAATCGCATTTGTACATATGTGTAATATCAGTTTTTGGAGCGGGCCGAGTGTTGACATTACGTCGAGGGCGATCGAGGGCGACGCGCGGAACGCTGATAATCAGGTTACCGCGATATACGAGCACTGCCGCACTTACCACGACCGAGAAGTGAGAGCACGAGAGCTGTCTATTCAGCGTCGAACGCGGAACGTTGAACGTACGAACGTACGAACGTGTGGCAATTATTCTCTCACTGGAAATATAAGTAAACACTGGAACACTTCGTGGGGAGTAGAGCAGCTCACCCCTGTTAATAGAATCCACGCTGGCAGCGTTGTTCGGACGTCACATGTTTCCGAGATGGGAGATGGATCGTCCTCGCACCGCACATTCGCACTCCTCGGCTCTGACCGTTGTCGACTTGTCGAATGTCGACACTTCACCCGACCGCCTTATTGCGTTAAGATTTTACTTACAGACATCCCATATAACTCTAGCACGTATCATCCGGAACAGGAAACCAGCCAGCTACCATTTTCTATATACGCACTTGATCTAATTATCCTATAACTTCTCGTACGAAAACGAGCAGCATCATCAACATTAAATCATTCAATTTTCATTTGTGAACCAAAACATTTCTTCTTTTTTAAATTGACTAAATATTCCATCAAAAAACAAAATTGAAATAAAGATAGCATGACTACATTGAATTGAAAATTATATGATGGAGATGAAATGACATACCTACTTCTTTTCTCATGGATGTACTAATATACAGCACATAAGATCTTTATGAATAATAGTGGATATTCTGGTTTCATTTTAAATTCGTTTATACTATATACTTGTATTTAATATTATTGTAACGCAATAATTTATACCAAGTTCAGTCACTGCAGAGCTGTTACACACAGATTTAGAAAAATAAAACAAATTGGTACAATTTTCCGTACATTTTTTAGGAAATACTTATAATATGTTTCTTGCAAGGTCCTATTTCAATTTCTGAGGACAATGTACTGTCGAATCATAAATAGTGCAAAACTATTTCAGTTCAATCTTGAACTTTCTATTCAATAACATCTACATCATGTGTTGGTAATATTGAATCCAGAACTAATCATTCACGTTTGTATAATCCAACAATTTAACATAATAAATTCCCAGCGATTTGAATAACTTGTTTCTCAGACTGGTAAATAAATTCATCTACACATATTACACAAATATTCAGTTGCTGGTTCACGTTTACGTTTCCGCAGCCGGCAGTCGACACCTCCACAGTTACAGCAGGAGCATTCACCGTGTTTGCAGCGGTATTAATTTTAATAAATATTTAATTTGTAAGTCTCACGGTTTGCCACGATTTCGCGGTTATAAATCAGCCGAGCTGGCTGATCCACTCAGCACGAGAACGGAGTTACTGTGCTGCAAGAGTGCTAACACGAACAGTTTTATTTTTTGGTCAATTTTAACCGCGTTATTATTGTGCAGTTTGTTTATGTTCTGTTTTAAAAATTAATTCTGACATATAGAACCGAGAACTGAAAATTATTACATTATTGCAGAATGTTGGAATCATAATATATTTCAAAATTTTACTAATGGTGTAATTAAAAACCCCACTGACCACGCGGTACAGGGGGAGATGGGGTTGAGGAGTTTGTGACCATATCGTTATTTAAAAAAAATGAAACTACATTTTCTAATGGTATGTAATAATTTACAAGACAAAAAAAAAACGTTAATTAAAGTAATAAAAGAAAATCTCTAAACTACTAAGAAATTTGGATGGATTTTATAACACATATATTTTGTCCTCAAATAAATAGAGATATAGTCGTTTTAACATGAGGAATCAATTTTGTTTACAAACTGTATTTAATACAGCTTATTTTATTTTAATGCCACAAATTGAAGAAAATAATTAAAACATTTCAAGAAAATCGTGTATTAATTATGATTTTTTGTGTTAATCACGCCATAGAAATAATAGCTCTAACTGTGAGATTGTTCTAAATATTAGAAATTAGTAGGTATTTTTATCGCAATATTTAATTTAATTAGAAAAATTAATTAAAATATTTCGATAGACAATTGTCAGAAAATACAATAATAGCAAATTTTCGGGAAAATTTTTAAATAATTTCTGTAATTTGTGGCATTAAAATGAAGTAATCTCTAGTAAATAAGGTTTATAAATAATGTCGTATGCATTTGAAAATGCTAAAATAAAAGATTTATCCAGTTTTAGCCTTTATTAACTATATTTCACTTTGTCATATGGAACTAGCTACTATATTAGTTCCTTGGACATATTTAATTTAAAATAAAACATATTTGCACCTATGTCTCTATTTATGCCTTAAAAATCAGCTTCAAATATTAACTGTGGAAGACGAATTATGATGCGATTTTGCATGTATTTATAAACAATTATGTTTTACAATTTACAAAAATTTTAAAAACCATAAAAATTTTATATATAAAATGAAAATAAAAAGAAGTAATGCCGAAATACTACAACTTAAAAAAAATTACATCGAAACGTTCTATATTACTTTTTTACATAATTTTGTTTACCTTAAAACAATTTACAATCTATTATTGTTATTGTAGACTTGTTGAATGTAAGTAAATTGTTATTGTACAATGAATAATATATAATGAACAAAACGAAATATGTTAATTCCATTAATAATAAAAAAAAATACACTGACAGTTGAAATACTGAACTATATTTACATAGTAATAGATTTAATACATACAGGATGTTTTTATACTTCGAAAAATATAGGGTTTTGTATATGATGAACTTATTATTAAATAAAATATTTGTTTTCAAAATTCTCAAAACTAAGGATGCTTCTCTTAAATAGACATGTTTAGTACCACTATATTTATAATTAAATTATAATTAGAAACACTATAATTTATCAGTCAATTTATGTATTAAATAACATTAGATAAATGATTCGACCAGTTGCATAAAAAACTATGTTTTTAATTTAGCGAATTTTGAAATAAATCCTTTTATTCTATGATTAGTACGTCATATGATATACACCTTTTTCCTGACGTATAAAAACATCCTGTCTAATAATACGAAAAAAAATTAAGAAATAGAGATTACTTTTCTTTACTTTCAGAGTGTAATTTGACTTTGTAATATACTAAACTATTCGTATATCTAGTGAAACGTTTAAGTTTAACTAAAATAAATGTAAATATAGAATCCAAATACTTGATTTGATTTTGTACCAATAATAAACATAATAATGATCAAGAAAAGAAAGTCTCAGAACCGTGTTAAAAGTTCAAGATCATTCAGATCAGTTCTCTCTCATACAAGTATCGTATCAGCTCGGATCCAAATACGTTTACATTTTACGAAACGGGTGGTGGTCCGATGGGCGCTCACTGCTCACTGAAATTAATTAGTGAGACAAGCACTGGGGTAGTTAGATGATAGCAGAAAACGGTTCAATGGGTACGACAATTAGTCCCCTTCCATTGTATACGTGTGGGTAGGGTGGCAACGGGTGGGTGCAGGGTGCAGAGCGGTGTCGCTTGGGTGACACACGTTCCACGCTCACTACAACACGTTATTCTGCACCTCCCCCGCTTTGGTTATGGTTTGCATATGTCCCGAACAAAGACCAGGGGCGGACTGGATTTTTTAAGAGCGATGTTTGAATTGTCGCAATGTTGAAAGCTGCGGACGTAATGAAATGTATTTTGCAGCCAGTTAAAGGGATATTTAATTATACTTAATTAAATTGACTATCTATCTCTTTTGAAATAAGTAGCTGACAAACTCAATACGTTATTGGCTATCCAGCAGACTATAAGAGTGAGATACTAATATCGCAGGAAAAATATCGGATATAATCTATTTCTATCGATACATATAGAATGTGTTACATAATTGTCATGTCATTTGACATGGCATATAATAAAGTATTTACTTAAGGCGTAATATATGTCACACTACTTTATTTAAAGTTGTTGCAATTTATTAAAGTTTTGCTTTATGCATTTATAATTAACTATTGAATATATCAACTACAAGCAATATTTATAATATTCCAGAATGATGTTACATTTGAAATGGTTCAGAAATCTATATTGTATATTTTCAAATGTCCTATGTCAATTACGTTATTAAAAGAGTTGAATATTTTATTAGTAATATTAAGTTTTAATGAAACTGTCTATAATAATTAAAGCAATTATTTCGGTTTAGTCTTGCATCTGTGTAATTTGTTCTAAACTATCGACAGCCTTGTTCTATCTGTAACAGATTGAAGGAAGACTGTGGTTTAGTGTTTAATTATTGTTTTAAAAAAATTCAATCTTTGTTTGTTATTAACCTTATAACGATAGCAAAAGGCTTCGGAATTGTCACATTAAGTAAAATTTTAATTATTATAACGCAACAAAATTAAGTTCCTTTAACTTTTCTATTTGTAAATTTTACTATAACAAATAATTTGATTAAAATGCTAATAAGTAATTCTATAAAATCTTTTTTCTATTTTGCGATCATAAGGACGTTGAAGAAAACCCAGTTGCGTATTGAAAGAGCGGTCATTATAATACTCCACATTTTGTTTTAGACAGTTGGTAGTAGCAAATGACAAACTGACCTCAAAATCTGAACAATTGCATAAATGTCAACCACAACATTTCGTATACAAATTTTCCTAAATTAAAAATATCGCAGATTTTTTTTTAAATTGTAATTTATAAAAGACACAAAATAGAAAAAATAGTATAAATAACTCATTTTATAAGACTTTTATCGCACTTGTCTTTTAGAAAATTCGTTCTTTAATATACTATTATTTTAATTGAATTGGTTAGAAATATTCGTACGATGGCCTTTGAATATTTGCGGCACTGATCACATTCACACACATCACACCACACCTGAATTTACACATGTGAAAGAGATAAAGAGAAGACGCAACGCGACAAAACTGACTTAGGAGTCAAAACTCTCGACTCCGCCAATTGTTGTCACCTCTCTTGCAGCTTACGGACCGCGATGATAGATGACGCGAAGTGCCAAGTGATTACCCGGTCGGGGTAAACAAACGCCTTGAATAACCCTAACTTATTTCCGGCGTATTCAAACTTCCCGCCAGATAAGTTCTCCGGAAGTCGAATGAGTTTTGGTTTTTGAAAAGTGTGGATTCAGGTCTTGTTTTGTTTTTGATTTTCTTCTGAATTAAGATTGAATTAAAGAGTTGGAGACGATTTTCAACCGTATGGAAAACTGATTTAAAGGGTGTTTTGTTTTTAGTTGTGCAGTATTTACGGGTAGTTTTGTTATATGGAATAAATTTTATGTTTGTCGTACAAATTAGATTTATACTATTAGGGAATAAAACGTTTACATTTCCAATTGAGTTTACTTTTAGCAGTTTATTTTCTATTTATTGATTCTATTTGAGCCATATAATTAAAAAAGTAAACTAGGGATATTGGTATATTACTGCAAAATATATACGTCATTATAAAATAGATGCATTCATATATTCACATAATATTGTTTAATACTGTAGTTGAAGTGTTATTAATTTAAAGTTTATTTTACATGTAAATTTGTTAAATTTTGTAGCATGTACTTTTTAATAACATTTTTCATATTAAAAATAAGCTCTAGAGTTTGAAATAATAATTTATCGCGTAATATATTTACTAGGTCTTCATAAATGTTTACTAGAATTTTTATTTATTTGATGCACTTTTTATTAGTCATATTTGGAACCATTGTCTGACATGATTCGAAAAAGATAAATTATTAATGGTTATTTGTGTATTGCTAATATATAAAAAAATGAATACTTCAATGATTATAGGGGTACATAATGGAAAAGCATGACATAATGAAATATTTTGACACTATCGCTAGAAACGTAATTGCTTAAGGAATCTCGCGCCAGTTTCGTCACATCAATCGTTGTCTGAGCTGACAACAGGCAACGGACCATGGTTGAAATCAGCCAGTGGACTAGGAAATAAATTTTCCACATAATTCTCTAGAAACAGATACCCAGGAATGGAAATCGCTGTTTTCCTTCGTACTTTGCCTTCGCTTTACCCTCGCCAACTGTAACAATTAACGAAACTGTTCCGATTGGCCCCGAAACGTTTCTGCGCTTCTAGGTTAACTTAGCTATAGCTTTGGTTTATGATGATTCATTCTCTGGACTCTGGAACATTGGTATAACTGTGATTTCAAATACACAAAAATAATAAACACCTCTGCATTAACATTTGGGGCATGATTAGATCATTGCTAATTGAATTTTATTTACATAAATTTGTCACTTATCTAAATCTGCTATAGACTAAAGCTCAGTTTCAAAGTCAGAAATTAACAAAGTGAGAAAAAAATATCTTATTAACTACAACTTATAATTTTTCTTTATTTCCTATCCACTGTCCCTCTATGCCAGTGTTTTAAGATTAATATGTTTACATATACTAAGAAATGAGAAGTTTCTCGATTTTCAATATTATAGTCATGAAGTTGAGTTAGAAGTTATGATGAAAAATAACAGAATAAATTCATACCAACCGCTCTATTGAAGTTAGAAGTTGTTCAAAATAAAATTTCCACTAATTTTAATTAGCACAAATTATATTCTTAAATTAATCGTTCGACAAAAAACCGCTGTCTCTGAAACTGTCACTTCCAGTTAAACGATTTCGATTAAAATTTAATCAATTCTTCATTTTTTCTTTAAACTTCCAAACTCAAAATTTATTTTCAGATCATTTATTTTTAGAATTCATTTAATATTACGCAAATATTTATCTAATAATTAAATCAATTATATTATAGTTATCGGCAAATGATTGAAATTTCTGTGTATCTATTTATGTTTTGAAAAAGGGTAGAATGGTAAAAGGATGGATAAATATATCGATTCATATGATAACACAATTACAAAAAACAATATAAAAAATCAGTAACTGCATCAAACCACTAATGTGACATTTATCCTAACCTACAAAGCCAACATATTCCATATAAATGAATTTTAGCTTGATTCAAACATCGCAATGGTATGTATATGCGTATATTTTTTCGTGTTACAATTTGGCGCATGAATTATTTTCCAAAGTGGTGTCGGGCGTCGTATCCACAACAGTTTGTGGAGGGGACGACGGCAGTCCGAGGTTCGCTGTTCGCCGACGGTCGCAACACTCGCAACACTCGCAACCAGCCCAATGAATGTTTAAATGGGCCAGTGTTTGGATTCATTGTTACGAATTTATGTTCAAAACTGACTAGTTGTACATGTCTTCGTGTTGCTTTGTTATATATAACGGTGGAGGATTAAATGAATTTTGCGTTTTAGGGGACAGTTTGATGTTTTGTGTTGTGGTGGTATAGTTTTGTTATATTATGCTCTGCTTATATATTTATTATATTGTCACATATATAGTTACTTTGACGCCTGAAGTTTGTCGTGGTTTGTGATCCGAGAACATTACTTCTTTACCTCATAATGGAGGGTGAAAAAATATATTTTATATCAATTTATTTAGTAAGTCTCTCTTTGAAAACATTGGTGAGGCAGTATTCCATAGAAAAATTGAGGTTTTATATTATAGAAGTAAATAAAATATATTATTTAAAATACAAACAAAACACGACATGAAAATATTTCAATCTAACAACAAAATATATGAATAAACGCGCAAGAAATTTGTGTTCTTTTCTCACTTGCACAATTAGATGCTTGAAGTTAATCTACGATATCTCTCTGTTTAGCACACAGACCCAATCGAATGCTGTATCCAAATTTAAAAACATACCGAGTTATACTATTCGTTCAGGATATTTACTCCAGACCTACGAGTACTTGTATATCTTAGACCGCAACTGGCATTGTATGTATACTTAAATGATGGCTTAAATGTTGCTTTTAAAAAAATGTGAATGAATAAATTGCCAACTATTTCACCGCTCAATAAAAATTATAAATTTTGTATTTAATTTTATTAGATAGCAAATAAGCACAAACATAATAAGAGATAAAAATAATTTATATTTAAACGTTTTTTATTAATTTTTCATGTCATAATATTTATTGATTACAGGTTTGTTATGTGTTCTTTGTTTTATAAAATTACAGTATTTTCATGCAATGTCTTATTCATTCCAATCTTATAACCGAAATATTCACCTTTTAAAAATATGTTCACATTTGACTTAATTTGTGAAATAATTGAAATGTTACAAATACATTACTTGGATTCTAACTTTTAGATAAATGATTATTTATAGTTATGCAATCGTTTGTTATTGTAATGTTTTGAGTTTATTTTGCGGAAGAGTATTTTGCACTTTGCTGAGTAGATATTAAGCCGGAGATGCATTGCGTGGGTTGAAGCTTGTCACGGTAACGTACAGCATTCCCCGTTCAGTTTCCACTTGGTTCCATGCACCGCGTACCGCTTATCGTCATATTAATTACGCCATCGTTCGTAATCCTCTTGGCAAGTAACGTACCAGCACCAACAGAACAGAACAGAACAGAGCCAGTGTGTGTCGCAAATTTTTCTTTTTGCGTGTTATTACTTAGTCGTAATACCATGGAGTGCTGCTGCAGGGGCCGAGAGCGGGACCGACAGCGGCACCCGTCACTGGCGTAGGTAAGCGCGCATCAATATTATAATTTGTCGTTGTTTTGGGAGCCTGCTCCGAGCACGACTCAGCGACGCGGGCAAGCAGAAGAAAAACTTAGTGGCGGAAAGTTTGCGCGAATCTTCTGCTTCGTTGTCTAAGAGGAAAAGTTTTGTTTAATTTTGTTTGGTTTGACGCTAAGTCTGCGCTACTGTCACTTTCACGAGCTGCACGCGACGTTGACGGTAGTGACGTTCAGTGACGCTAGCGTATGGATGCGGATGAAGGATGGCGAACAGCGGATGGCGCGCTGAGTGTTGTTTTGTGGTGGGTCGCTTGTCAGCTCTTCCTTCCGGTGCTTCCTTCCGGAGCGCCCGGCGCTGACGACGCCGTCCTGCATTCGCACCGCCTGCGAGATGTCAACTAAGAATAGCGTCGTTCAGCTGACTGAAATCAAAACACCTAACGTGTCTGGTATATCCTTTTCAAATTAATAAGTTTACGGAATTAAAACTCGAAATGCAATTGTACCTATCAAGTCACATAAATTTATACAAATTTCAATTGTATTAGAAATATTTACCATCTTATATTTTCTAGCATATCATAAACTGAAGAAGCATATTCAACTGAATAATTTATTGAATGAATTGATTTATTAAACCGAAAAAGGAAACTTTCACAGGAGAAAAATAATAAAATTTAACTCTTCGTTATTGGAATACTGGCATTAATGTGGTCATACAATTTAACGTCGTTTCGGGTTAGTGTTAGCCTATCTTCAGGTTTACAAAAATGAGAATAAACTCATATAATTAAAAAAAAATAATGTGATACAATTAGAAATGTACCAAAAAACAATAATCGAAAAATATAGAATTAAGAAACAAAGTTTATCTCTAAGCAACATATGTAGGTATTGAAAACAAACAATCGGATGGGAATGTAATAAAGCAACTCTTTAATTTCGAAGTAGTGCGTAATGCCAGCACGTGACCAGACTAGAATCACCCCACAAATTAGGGAGGTCGAAGAAAGAGGAAGTCTCATCAACACCACTACACAAACAGACCTTCCACACAACAGTGTCAGTGTACGAGACGGAGTTGAGAGAGGAAAGAATCTGATTTATCCGAAGGGGTCGCAGGTTACAGGTCAGGCGACGAGCGACGGTTCGGCGACGGCAGGGGCTGCAGTGTTATCGCATGATAAACGTAGCCGACGCATGGTCCAGCAATCCGCTTTATTATCAACGTGACTGCCAGTTTTTTCAATTCCGCCGTCCGCCGTCCACCGTCCACCATCCATGGCCAGTGCGGGCTCCACGCGAACGCCGAACGCCGAACGCTATTCGCTATTGCCGAAGGCGACGGACGACGATGTGCTATTGCCGCTATTGGCGCTCGGGGTGCGATTGCTCTGATGACGTATCGCACCGCGACGGGTTTTGAGTTTGAGTATCGTTACGATTGCGAAGTGTGATCGGAAGACGGAGAGTGTTTTATACGCAGTCCAGCTGAATGTTGAAACTTGAAGGCTTGCCTCACTGGCCGACCGAAAGGTAGATGTGGATGTGGATGTGGATTTCAAAGAGGAAGGGTGACGACTGACGATTCAAACTCCTCGTTTGGTTTTATGTTTAGGAATATTTGACCTGGATTTTTTCTTGTACGACTCCCTGAAAATTACTATTACCCACTTAAAAGATTTAAATTTTCGCTTGCAACAAATGACTTTTTCTCCGTTATTTAATTCTCAAGCTATTACGATAAATAGCTTTCTTCTAACGTATCAGCGTGCGGAAATGAAATCCTACTTGAAATCCCATTCAAATTACTTCTATATTTCTTTGGAGGCTATGATTAAACAGTCGATACCTACACTCATTTCCTTCCATTGTATTGTAATTATAACTTATTGTTTTGATTATACAAATTAGTGATGGTAATTGCGAACATAGAGGTATACATGACGTTTAAGCTTTTATGTCAGACATTTGATGTACGAGTATCTGGACTATTAACAAAAAACGGTATAATTCATGAAGTTGTTTGACAAAAAGATTATAGAAGTAATAATGAAGTGTTAAAGTGAATGCAACAGTAAAATTATTTTTTTTATATATATAAAAGTTTAAGTGAATGTCAACGCACGATCTCAGCTTATTTAAGTAATATTTTGACTAATAATCTGTAGATGAGTTCAAATAGGTAGCTATTATTTTTGTTGGCTTTAAAGTAATAAAATTTTATGTAAAAATTAATTTTCAAATAATATGTTATATGAGGAAGGTTTCTGCAAATAGTTGAAACCAGTATTAAATTGCAGAGCCATATGTTATTTCTTTGTATCTTGGAGACTTTTATATTAGATTACCTTCGTGAACAAATTTTGAATATCTGTTTAGTTTTTTCAAAATCTTTTTGCTGCGCCGAGTGTAATAAGATATGGAAAATATCCGTCACATAATTCGACAAAATATCGTGCTATTCGAAGACAAGACTACTACATGACGACACAGCTGCAGGCCATTTCTCAAACGCAATATAGCATTCGGGATGATGTAATATCACAGTTCACACAGTATTCTCATCCTATTCATACCAATCTGGAGTCCGGACTCAGAAGTCCGTAGTCCGGACCATATAGTTCTGCCCTCAAATGAAAACGCGATATTTTACGCTATTTCTACAACCTACGCATAAGTATTACACAAATATCGACTTGCTATATTTACGAAAATAATCACATTTCTTGCAGTTTAAAAAATATTGTTAATTATTCTACATCCATTTATATCATCACTTATCTTGCATTATAGATAAATATCAGCGCAATTTTGCACTATGCGGACAAATAAATAAGAGTCAAATCACAAATGTCATTAGAACTTTAAACCTGATCATAAAATGAGTATAAGATGTGCATTACAAAAAATATTATACAAAATAAAATTTTGACATGACTTTTATGATTTTGTGTAGGTTAAATTTAATGTTATTTAAATAATAATAGTAGAACACATAAGTAGCAGTTAGATTTGAAATATTTTTAACATGTAATTGATATATTTTTTGTATTTATTTACGTATTATTGGTAAATGTTAATTAACTTTTTCAGTTTCTATTTGAATGAAAATGAATTAGATAGATATATTTTTTGATAGGTTGAGTGTGATTTTATGATAATATTCTGAGGGTGTAATAGAGTGGACCAACAAGTATATAAAAGTCCAGCCGAATGTAATGTAAAGCTAAGTGGCTAATAGCACCGATAATAATTATAACAAGCGATTAATTATCATGATTCCAATACGGGTATGGGAACACGGATCAGGGATCATGGGCCGTGGCAGGGGTAGGAAATAGGGGGTTGTTATCGGCAATGTTCGGTGCAGTTCGGCTCGATTCGTCAGGGACGGTGACGCGCAGAGCAAGGGCAGCATTAAGCGTGACAGACGACTTCTGTCCGTGGAGATTATAACTGAACCAATTTTACATCCCTGCCCATTTCGCTGAACGAATTATCCAATGTGCGTTCAGCGTTCAGCGTTCAGCTAGGCTAGCTGGCCCTTTGAGCGAGTTGTGCTGCGTGATCCACGGTCCACGGTCCGATGTCCCTTGGGAAAAATACAAGATCAACCGTTATTGCGTATGGCGACGGCGCCGGGCGGCGGCATTTTGCTGCTACTGCCTCAACCCCACCCACCCCAGGGTCAGAGATGTGCTCTGTATTACTCTGTATTATTCTCGATAGTTTTATTCGATTATTTAGTTTATTTACTCAGATTTTTATTAATACGTATATTAAAAAATATAAAGTAAACACTTCACAAAATTCAGCCTCCAAGTCACCTTATGAGGGCATCGTCAGAGGCTGGCCAGCACAGTTCAGTTAGTAACTATAGACGCGTTTCGCTCTTATTAGAGCTCATCAGTATGGTATAACTCACTTCTTCACATGAACTTTGTTCTAGGTGAAGAAGTGAGTTATACCATACTGCTGAGCTCTAATAAGAGCGAAACGCGTCTATGGTTACTAACTGAACTGTGCTGGCCAGCCTCTGACGATGCCCTCATAAGGTGACTTGGAGGCTGAATTTTGTGAAACCATAGCCAAGTGTTTACTTTATATTTTTATTAAACCTTGTTTCACCAAGTGTTGGATGACAATTAATTTTGTCTTTGTTGTTAATACGTATATTGTCAAACAAACTGATATTCCAATCGCTAGAAGGTTTGATTTCGGGCCGTGGTTATACGAACTGCAACTCTGTGACCGATTCAAACAATTCTATTTTTGTTTATAATTTTCTTTAGCAGAATTTAATTCTCGACCACTTATATTTGAAGTAGTTACTCTTTTCTGAAATAAAATGATAAAAAATATCAACGGAAAAACTGATTTCCCATGTCATATACTGTACCAGGAAATGATAACTAAACAGGTAACGAATAAATTGCAGGCAAATTGTATTTCGGTAATATTTTCTAATACCATAACTTCCGCTTTACTTTAATATGTTCATAGAATATTTAATACATTCATTGATCTTTTTATAATGAACAAGTAATAGTGCAGTCATTTCAATTAGAATCGTGGTGTCATTCTTTTATTATTAACAGTTTGAGTTTGGGTTATAAGATCGATTCTCATTTTCATTCCAACTGTAATTTAGTATCAACTTCTATATAGAAGTTGTCATCAATAGCTAGTACGTTCCGGAATATCTTTAAATCTGACATTGACTAAAGAAAAATACAATTTTGGTTGTAGTTCTACTTTATTATTTTAAAATGTTTCAAAGTATTTACAGAACGTTGTTAGATAATATAAATAACTAATCAAAACAAGTAGGCAAAGAAGAAACATGTATTTTAATAAAATAAACAAGAAGTATGAACCAAAAGTGTGTTTTTAAAAGATTTGGCACTTTGAATAAAACAAATTAACTTTTAAAATAGTGACAAAAAAATGAATGAAAAACAGGAAGGATGCAAAAACAAAATTGAATATAAATAAAAATATCTGTCACATTCTCAAACCCAACCTCTGTCAAACTAGATTCATAGGTTAGATAAAAACTAGGCACTAATACTCCATTATAGCATAACAAAAAATACCTTGAAAGCCTCTCACGAGCCATTAAATCAAGCGTCAAACCCAAGTGTTAAATAACCATGTACAGGCTAAAACCAAAATCGGATGAAGTGTGAAAGAGACAAATCCGACTAGGAACGATGAATTCTTGGATCGTATAGGCATTGAACACTGATCGAACTCCGTGGGTGGTGGAAGAGGAGAAGAAAGGAGAAGGTCGATCGGCTTGAGAAATATGACACATAACAGTGGAATTGGCGACGGCCAATAACTTTCACAGGTCGAAGTAATCCACCGAGGCTGCACACTTCGAGGCTTCGCGACTTTTTTGCGATAACGTCACTTGTAATCCAGCGGCCAGTTTGATTAGTGTAACGCAATATTTCCCTGCAGACTGACCGAGAGAGATGGGTATTCTGATCGCACGCACTCTAAATTGCGTTGCTCCATTGCCTCATCTTTGCTTTGTATTTCTGTTACATTTATTTTCTTATTATCTATTTCTGTATCATCACGCCTTTTTTCTCATCTATATGATGATGGAAGTTCCGCAGATTTTTAAAGGTATGACATTCGAAATATCAAACTAAAGCAACATATAACTTTGAATGAATATTTATATACATAGTTGTGACACTGCGCGCATCGCATGGAAATATTAAGCTCTAATATACTGAATATTTCAACAGGTACTTAAACCTCAATGTTTGCAAACACCATGTCGTGTAAAGAACGTTAGTTGTATTAAATGTCTAAAGTTTTTAAGTTTTTTTGCTTGTTTTGCATTTACTTTACGAATCGTTACTGAAGGAATATTTTTGTTTTAATCATAGCATTATTTTTGTGTAGTTAATAAGAACAATTTGTTAATTTTACTCTTTAGTCTTTAGCAATACATTGTTCATCAAGTATAGATCTGGATTCGGGAACGGGAGTAAATTTAAGCAAACCAATTTAAAGCAATAATCCCCAATAAATATGTGTCATTACGTTAAACCACATGTCTAAATCAAATTTTGAAAACGAACAATAAATAACAACTATAAATTTAACATATTGTACGAAACTGCATTATCTAGCAAGTGATAAACAAACATTTTTAAAGTATACCGGGTGTAGAGTTGAAATATGTAACAGGAAATATAATGGTATTTTTTTAATATGATGATTGTTACTTCCCTAAATAAATTAGACCAAAAAATACAAAAAATATTAAGTATTAAAAACTGCATCTAATGAGTATCTATTTGTTGCTGAATTGATTTTCATGCAAGAGTAACAAGTAATCGAAAAATGGATTTTATAAAGAAAATTATAATTTGACAAGTTCATTAAATAAATAAATAAAATTGCTTAACCGAAATTAACAATAAATTATACTTGCATTGTATAATTGTAAACATATATTGTAATATTTTATTCAAAATAATAATAATAATAATGAAAATGACAATAATAAAAACTTGATGAATAATTTGAAGGAAACACAAAATATTATTTATAATAATTGTTCAAAAATATTCCGTTCACAGCTAAACAATAGCCTAATCTGTCAAAAAATTACTTAAATACGTAACATTTTGCATTTACACTTTTGGTCTAATTTAATTAGGGAAGAATCAATAATCATTGTTTTAAATGCCATTGTATTTCCTATGTTACATATTTCAATATATAATTATTAACCAATAGCAGTACATCGTCATTTAAAATGTTTTTATAAATTACAAATAAGTATTTATTTTATTAATTAGTTCCACACATTTTTTTTAAAATAAAAATCGTTAAAAACTTGCTTAAAGGTCAATTGAAACACGGGGAATTCAACCTTTCAGACCGCATCTCAATATCTTGCTTAGTACAAATTGCTCTAAAACAATTTCTCGTACGAATAATGTAACGAAATTTTACATACATATGTATTTCGACGTGCTGAATCCAATGGTGTAATGTTTATGTCCATAAGTGTTATAGTTTTTGAGATAATGGTCAAAAACTGTACGAGAAAAAAAATTGGCGAAATTTTTTCAAAAAAATAAAAATCGCTAAAAACTTGCTTAAAGGTCAATTGAAACACGGGGAATTCAACCTTTCAGACCGCATCTCAATATCTTGCTTAGTTTTTGAGTTATAGCCTCGGGAAAGTTGAAAATCTGATTTCGAAAATTGTTTGAAAACAGCAAATCTTCTAGGGGCTATAACTCAAAAATTGAGCAAGATATTGATATGCGGTCTGAACGAGTGAATTCCCCGTGTCCGAATTGACTAGTGTACAAATTTCTAGCTCATTTCAAGCAAATTAACTTTTTTGAAATTTTTTAATTATTTTCCAAGGGGTACCCCTTGGCATTTTTACGATTTTTAAACAAATTGCTCTAAAACAATTTCTCGTACGAATAATGTAACGAAATTTTACATACATATGTATTTCGACGTGCTGAATCCAATGGTGTAATGTTTGTGTCCATAAGTCTTATAATTTTTGAGATAATGGTCAAAAACTGTACGAGAAAAAAAAATTGGCGAAAATTTTTCAAAAAATAAAAATCGCTATAAACTTGCCTAGAGGTCAATTGAAACACGGGGAATTCAACCTTTCAGACCGCATCTCAATATCTTGCTTAGTTTTTGAGTTATAGCCTCGGGAAAGTTGAAAATCTCTGATAATCATTTTGTGTATATCGTTTCCTTCAAGAATCCAGTTTTCAAATGCAAAAAATGCACCGATTCTTTAGAAATAAAAGTTTTAACAAATAAAAGTTCTTTTCCATAATCGTTTTCTAGGAAGTTATAACTGGACATCTCTTCATTTCGGAAAGCGGTCTCCATTTTTACATCTAGAAGTAAAAGTAATCAAACATATTTGATATAATTCTATTTATTATAAGATATGCAAGATTATAAGGAATAAAAAATAAATAAATTTAAAATAACGTATACGTCAATCAAATGTAACTGCCTAGACATAATTACAAGCAAAGACAAACAACAGAAAGCAACGATATACTTCAGTAATTTCGTTAAGATGTTAAGTTATTTTTGACAGCGAAAGATCGTGTTTTCACTCTTGCGTAACGAAGAAAAAGCGTTATTTCTATGGGCACGTACGACTCAGTTATTGACGGACCAGTTATATTGAAAAAGAATGAATCGCTTTGGACACTGAGTGAATTCGCACGGCCCGAATGCATTCTTTCAAGCATCAATCGAAAAGATCATTCTCGTTCAAACATAATTATTAACTTGAGTAAAAAATGTTGAAGATTTTCATGGACAATCCAAAAAAATTACATATATTAGTTGATTATTTAACAAATATTTATAAACATTTAGCTGTTTAAAGTAATTTGGTAATACCCTCGCTCAAGAGTTATTGAAACTAACGAGAAGAGGTACGAGTATTATTATAAGAGTGAATATGTTTTTACTTTTGCTTTTTACAAAAAGTATTTTGAAACATTTCTGTGTCAAGGTACAGTTTGAAACAACGTGTCTGTGCTGAGGATAGATACGTGGGTGGATGTCCAACATGGCGCCAGTGACCAGCAGCTTCCGAACGCAATATAACATCCGTTGAAATAATAGACTATGTTTGAATACGGATTGTTTTACAATATTGTATGGTGCCCCACTTGGGCCCAAAGATTTCGTATTATGATATAATAGTTGTACATCGCTGTACATTTTAAATACGTTCGATGAAACTTTAATTTAAAGCCAAGATGAAGGTTTAATTCAATATTTGCTCCACTTCAAATATAAAAAAGTATTATTTTAATAAATTAATTTCAGTGTTGTTTTTTTCATGTGCGATATTTTTGTCGATAAATAAAATTAATATGTCATCACGCTTTTTACTCATTACTGGGTGTGGCATTGTGCCGTAGCAGATGTCGGTAAGTGATCAAATTACGGTCCCCAAAGATGTTATGGTTATTAAGAACATGAGAAATTTATCTAAAATTGAAACATGCTTTAAAGAACTACAAAATTAAATTTGCTATATACATAAGGTTTCTGCCTGTAAGGATTCTGTTTTATTTATAATTTAATAGATTTATATTTTAATTGATTTTCAATATTAATTCTTTTTGAATTCGTAATGGTTACTCATTTAAAAATGGTTTGTGCATATATAATTATTATGGTTTTATTGGATCTGAAGATCCTGAGTTCAAATCCCACTCATGCTACAAAAATACTGCAGCTCGGTGAGTCTGGACTCTGTACTGTAATTAGGATTAAGTGCCCGTTGTACAGAGCAGCATAAATAAATAAATAATAATTAGTAATATGATAACTAATTTTACATTTTTATAAAATTTGTGTGAGTATTCATAGTATTTTGTACACGTTAAGGATAAAAGGTAAAGATAATCTTATATTTATTTAGTGAAGAATTTGCGGCAGGAATCCATCTCAAAAATAAAATATACCATCAAAGCAAACGTTATTGAATTGACTTGTTTCTTTCAAATCTTTGTAATAATAATCTACAGATTTATAAAGTTTTTAATATGATTCAAAATACCGAGACTCGATTCGTATTTTAGCGCAAGCGCATGTGTAAAGTTCGTTGGAATTCGGTAGAACTCAGCTAAGTTCTCGTGCACTCAGGCACGCTGAACGCTGACATGTTTAAGAAAAACGAAAAAGCGACTAATTTCAATTTCCATATTGCATTCCTGAGACTCGATTACGAGCACGCTCGACTTGCTACAGGCTGAAGAACTTCGGAGCAATTCGGTTATGCTCGGCAACCCTCGGCAGGGGTTGCGAGATTGTTCGACAGCAGTTATTCACATGTCATCTTATGGTTATGGGGTTAGAGCTTCACTGGAACAAATCTTCAGGAACTTGGACTGTATTACTTGGGGATTCTAACCTCAGGTTAGAATTGATTTTTCTCTTTTTATTTAAACAAAACCAGTAGTTACTGTTGCTACTAATTTTATTTGTACCTGTAACCAATAACCAATCATAATTACAGAACCCATTTCAGAGCGTGAGAAGACAACACACGTTTTTCATGTCACTATTCCTCGAATGACAATCTAATTTTAACATTTAAATTGTGCAAATAATAAATAATGAATAAATATTTTGTAAAATGCTTTAAAAAGAGCGGTATAAAATATCTGTGGTACGCCTATGAGTTGCTCAGAGTGGTTAATATACGCGACGGAAACCGAACATGTACTCTTTCATTTTTTCTTCTTGCCTCTTTTTGATTCCGTTTGGGTTTTCAGTTATTAAACTGTTGTCTTTTCGTTTTTGTAATTGAAAGAAATATTTTCTAGTTTTATATTCGGCTTTTTGTAACCTATCACACAAAAAAGGTCTGAACAAATAAGTTAATTTGTACGTGGAATGAATTTAGTTTTTTATAAATAAATTTCTTTTGGATTTTAGTTATTTTAACAATTGTTTTCTGAGACTTTTAGATAATGTCAAAATAGGATAATAATTACATCAATAGTAAAATCAGATGAAATACGTTGATATTTTCTTCAGAAATATTATAGCACGAAAAAGTACCTATAGCATATGTCTGTAACCGTAAATTAATTTAATATTATAATTGGATCCCATTTAACATGATTTAGACTTGAATTAAGCGCGAGAGTAAAATTTTAAAAATTCACTCACATACGACGGGTCATAAAGAGGTGATTCCATAAGTACTACTGCTAAATTATTAATTATAAAGTTATAATTCTTATATATGTATACAGGGTGTATCTGTACTTCGGGAAAAAATTAAAGGGTATATACTGTAAGACGTACTGATTATGGCACAAAAAGTATTTTGAAAAATTCGCAAAATACACATAAACTGCCACTAATTAATAATATCATTACAACTTTAATATTAAAAGCTATATTATATAACCTTTCAATAATAAATAATTATTTATATTACTACTTCAAAGTGAATTTAACTTAAATTACTATTGGCTGTAAAAATGTGTACCTATTTCATTTGAAGTTCAAATAATTATGCCAATATTTAAAAGATAATTTTTTATTCGAGATTAGTGTATTTTGCAGTATGGGCCATTTAATTTTTTTCTGAAATATTGTAACATCCTGTAGAATGTTGAGCTATTAAACTTAAGATGAATGATAATTATTAATAGATTATTCAATTTAGTGTATTGTCCGTGATGTTATATAAAATGTGTGTGTAAAATTAAAAATTTTAATAGTAGATGAGACGGGTAACCTGGTGTTCTGTTTGTTTTGTTGCAGTATCAGGGTTCGAACCCGACTTTCTGGTGCCGCTGGAAAATGTGACGATCGCCCAAGGGCGCGACGCGACATTCACATGCGTGGTGAACAACCTGGGAGGATACAGGGTGAGTGGAGAGCTCGCCACAGCCAGGGTGTGTATCCATTTCTCTTACTGAATGTCAGTCTAGTGTCGGTGCCTGCTACTGTTGGCACCTCGCACTACAGCACCACTGCACCCAGTGCACCGAATGCACCAATGCAAGTCGTCGGCACCATGCACTCACTGTTAGCACTTCACTTCACCGTTTCACGTGTAGCAAAGCAACCGCACCACTCCTAGTGCACCACCCGTCACCCCCGTCACGTTGCGTTGAACGTTGAGCGTTGGTATTTGTATTTCGATTCCGACTGACCACTTGTAACTACTACTTCAAATTTATTTAAACAATTCGAAACTTAATATTTATATCCCCTTTTTATTATTTTCTGACAAGCGCTCTTACGTTCATTCTAATATCGTACAGGTTGATTCATTTTAACAAGTATATTGGGAAGGCCATTTTGCGTAAAATAATAATATAGGTTCAATTTCATCAAAGTCGTAAAATCAGGCAAATTGATTACAAATTAGTTATTATACCAATAACATTTTGAAAATTTGCTTATAGATAAGTAATTAAGTAAATGACGTTTTTATTCAAAATAAGTTTCCTAAAATACTGTTAATTTTTAATACTAGTTCTAAATCAGCTCGTATACAGAGTGTTTCTATACCTCTGCACGAAACTTTAATGATATATATAATTTGATATACTGATTATAGAACAAAAAGAACTTTGAAAAATTCACAAAAATTAGAGTATTTCATTCCTAGCGAACATTGTCACTGTCACTGGTTTAATAGTACAATTAATTATTTATAATTATGTTACTAATGAAATAAAAGTATAAACACTGCCAACAAATAATCATTTATTAATTAGTTATTATGTAGGTACCTGATGTAATGCCTTATTTTTATTTGAGTACATAGTCTGTTTTCGTATACGGTATTGATAGGGTAAGTACTCTAATTTTTGCGAATTTCGAAGAAATTATTTTTATTCTATAATTAGTATATCAAATTATATATGTCATTAAAGTTTCAAGCAGAGGTATAGGAACACCCTGTATAAAGCATTGTTTCTAAAACCAAAATAAATATAAATTGCCAATGACGCATTTCCACAGTCTCTAAAAATTAGGGCACCCAACAACAAAAATCTGCAGGAAATTTATGCAAAAATATTTAAAATAATTAAACATTTTTTAATATTAAATCCATCTTAAGTTATTTTAAACTATACTATACTTTTTTAATATAAAGTTATGAAAAAATTTACCAATGTTTAGATTACATATACTAACATTTTAATTAAAATGTTTATTTCAAATTATTTATTGATTCTATTTATTTGTATATGTAGCATTATTTAGTTTGCATAGTTTATGCAATAAAACCGTGTCTGTAAAGTGGATCACAGAAAAATTCAATTTCTTCAAAATATTAAACTACTTACACAATAGATCGTAACTTGTCATGGGGTCGTATATTGTGATCGTTATAATTATAGTAGTTCCCATACATTCAAATATACAACGCTCACATTTAAACTTATTTATATTGTATGAAAATACGTGTTTATAATATCTATCTGAAATTTAAACGCTACATAAGTAAATCAAGGTAAAAAGCTAAATACGAGTGAAAGTTCGTTATAGAATAGTTCCACTGTACAGAACTATTTTATGTCCCTTTTCTTTCATTTAATATTTGATAAAAGTTTTTATTTGGGACGAGGTTGAATACTATAATAAATAAGTGAATAATTCATTAATATTGGTTACAAGTGGAGGCGGATAAGTACTGTATATTTCTAATAGATGTAAAGCATCTACGCACCAAAGAGAGTGATCTGTTCTAAAGTACGCATCCTTGTATAAAATGCGTATTTAAAAAAGAACAGTACACTTTCTAAGTATATAAAGTATGGGAATGAATCTTCAAATTAAAGATGGCTATGTGTGAATAGTTCGGCTATTAGTAATTTAGGTATATTGAAGAATGCTTGAAATCAAGTAATAAGTACTTAGTTTTATGTTACGGGCAGATATAAAGTAAAGAACCTAGTAAAAATAAACGTGAGTTAAGTTAAGTTACATTTAAATGATTTTCCGAGCGATTTGAAATGGACAAATCGAGAAATAACCTAACCTAACTCAGTGTAACAAAGTTTGTTGATTACATTCGTAGACTTAAGCTTACCTTAGTATAGATTAGGTTAGTTTAGTTTCTAGATTTGTTCGAATAACTAGTAATATCGCTCTTGTATTTTAGACATTTGCCCGTAACATAAAACAGATCAATTTCTGTATATCTCTTAATTTTACTGCGATGTATATAGTTCCACTTACGATAACGTAACATATTCGTATTATTGCAGTCATATAAGTTCATGTTCATATCGGTACTTTTTCACTAAAATTAATGTACCGAAACTAAACTTGTAGTTTAGTCAACTTGTCTCCGTCCTGTTTCCGCCCTGTTCACGTTCAGCCAGAAACAAAACTTCCTGTCGAGAGATGTTAAAAAGTTCCGTTATTATAAAATATTACGAGCGGCATGCCAAAATATTTTCCGCGTTGCATCTGTCATTTAATAATACACAAATATTAAAAGCGATTCGCCCGCATAACGAGTTTTTAATAAACGATATTTTCGGTATTTTATCTCCGCTTATACTGCTAAAAATTTCAAATATTTGTTTCATTTTACATAGTTTTGACAAGCATATTATTTTCAGCCATAAAAGAACAATACAATTTTAATCTCCCTTCATAATTTTTCATTTCACCGTAGGGATACGTTTCTTATTTTGAACAATACACATATTTTAGTCTTCTACGTTCCTCTTATTAAAAGCCAATAAAGACATCTAAAGAATCCGCGGAAAATAATCCACTACGAAAATGTGATTTAAGGTCGTAGTGAGTGTTACATGAATTTTTTCGGAGAAAAGACGGGATATCCGATGAATTCTCGGTATATATTCGAGTTTTAGGGGGTAAGAAGAGTCTACATTCTTCCGTTTTTGCGAGAGCTCTGTGTGCAACTCACAAGCGCGCTCGTCCGCGCTCCAAGTACAAAGCGATCGAAAGTTAAGCATAATCGAAAGAATGTTTATAGCTGCTCGTTTTTAAAGGAGATTAGAGGAAAATGCTTTGTAACGCATTCCAGTTGTAAGTCTCGGCCCTCCGGTTCAAGCTTTAGTCTTATTAAAAAAGTTAATCTTGTGTATACGATGCTACAGATTTCTTCCGATCGGAATCAACTTATTTTTGTTATTAATACAATAACCTAATACACGAATATGACTATATACTACATCAAATATACACTTAACAAAGACTATTTTATAAAATATATATATACTTTGTATTTTCGTAATAGTAATACTTTTTAATTGTATAGAGCCGTACTGTAATACTATAAATTCTGGCACAAATTACAGAGGCCAAATTGTTAATCATATAAAAAATACCAATGTGACTTTAACAGGTCACTAGTTTGTCATTTATCAAAAATCGAAAATTTTTAAATTATTTTTCTATATAGTTCAACTATATTGAAATGCGGTTTGAACGAGTGTGTTTCTCTTACGCTACTTTACTTATACCGAAATTTTACCATTTTTGAACATTTTTCAACTTTTTTCAAAATTGTCTTTTCTCAATATTTTCTAAAGTTGAAGAGATAATGAAAATCTGAAAACACCAGTGAATTCCTCGCGTAAAAAATACATAGGTATGCAAATTTTTACAGCAAAATTGGCACGGATACATTTTTTATTACAAAAAATCGAAAATACCCATTTTTTAGAAATTTCTTAAGGGGTACCCTTTGGCGTTTTTTCGAATTTTGGCCATTTTTGGATTTTTACCTTGTTTATACATCAGTAAGAAAACTGACAATATCGAACATCTATATTTCGGGAATTTTTACGAAATAGTCAAAAATACAGAAATAGAAGAAAATCTCCAAAATATACAGCCAACCAACTAGCCAGTATCACGATATTCTCAAAATTGCCTAACAGACTAAAACGTACCATTTGTACCGCGAAATGACAATCTCCTAACTTTCCCTAGGCTCGTCCTATAGAAGATTTTTTGTTTCCCTTATCTCGAAAAATTAACGATGGAGGATGTGAGCCCAAAATGAGAAAAAACATATAAATGGCGTCGAAAATCTAATACTAGGTGTTCGCAGAAAATTGAACCTTGTGGAAGACCACAAACCTCTTGGTTTCATTTAAGTTCATAATTTTGAATTAGTTAACTATTGAGTGTTACAAAAATGTAAGTAGATTTGTTTTACAAAAATATATTATTGAAATTTTTGTCAAAACTTATAGGACATACGTTAACGAATAATAGGTATTCAGTAATTTTAACAAATGAAATGTATTGTATATCTTGAGATATGTTGAAAATGTAAATAATCACAAACACATTCATTGATAATCTATATTAAAGTAATACTCTATTTTTTTTTAAGTTATAGTGGTGTTGAATTACATGTAAATATACTCAAATCTCTTTTGTCAAGTTACAAATAAAGTCTGTCCGAACTCTTACAAGTTTTCATTTAAATTGTAGGAATATTATTAACGACGTTTACCTCACATGTAAAACATGTGAATTAATTACGAGTTAGAAACAATTATTATTTTTAGTAACTTTACGCTGCGGCTAATGTAGATAACATGTTGTTAGGTCGTATGATAATTTGTCGGTATCAAAATGTGAAAAAATCTCCAGTTGAGAGCATTCATTACCGGCAAAATAATCGCTGTACTTAGGCAAATAATGATTGTTATTAAGTGAAATCCGCAAAACGGCACATGAAGCCTCTACCAGCATCCAGCAGCCGCGATGGCAGCAGCACGTTTGAACGCGCAGCACGTAGACACGTTTCAAATGAATGTTTAACTAAACACGCATTTGCTCGGTAACCATTAGTATAGCTAGGCGGGTATTAGTCTCCCAGTTGCCAGTTACGCTACAACTAGGAGCCGTTAAACATTGACACTGAAGTGTCGGAAAGTAAGATTCCGACTTGCAACGTTCCGGAGCTCGGACTTCGTGCTTGTTTTTTTAGGTTATGTATGTTTTCTTTTGTAGCGTCTTTAAATACTTGCACTGGTATTAACTAGGACCGAACTGTAACCGAAAATCGCAGCGATATTGATCTTCTTATGAAACGAAAATTTAATTGATTCCATAACCAAATCCATATTATTTCGGTTCTAAAACCGTAAATTTAAACCGGTATAAATAACGTACTGAACACTGAATTGCAGTGGTCCGTATACTTCTTACGACGAAATTCGGGTCTGAGTCTTCAACAAGTTTCAAAGTTTACTTCGCGTACATTTTGATAAATTCTTAATTGATCATCATATTGAGGGCCCAAAAAGTTTCATTGGAACTACTTTAGGATACATATTAGGGAATGTCTTCACGAAGAACAAATGGTATGTTTTTGCTTCCATTTTGTTGATGTGTGGGCATATTGATATAAAATTCAATTAGGCCAAAACATAATCTCATTGTTAGCATGATGCAAATTAATAAACTCAGGTAACTTCTAAAGGCAATTTTTTGACTGGTGTTTTTCGTGTAATTGTACTAATGATATTTTTGGTAACTTCAACAAGTCTGTTTGTTGGAACTGCTAACAGTTTTCGCGGCCACTTTTGCATTTTGTCAATTAAGTTATAAATAAATACGTAAATGTATCCATGAATTTGTAACCATGGGAGACTACAAAATTAGATTTTAAAATCATTAATTGCATATGATTTTGTTCTGGAAACCATCTTAATTACTTAGTTGTATTCACTAGGAATGTTCTGACTTTGACTTGTTTCATTACTCCCTTTTTCAAGCAATTTACTCTCTGTAAAGGGGCACAAATTGTCACAATAATACAACTTAATATTAATTAATTACCGAGCCGCAGTTTTTACACTGCCGTATAGCTGGTTCTCGAAGTCAAATGCTATATTATTTAAGACGTATAACTTATAACTCCTGACTGATACTTGGTCTATATCTCGAATTTTTATTCTTTCGTACTTTATTTCTTCATTTGATTACCCGATCTTGTAGATTTATTCCTCCAGTGTGGCTTCTTCCCAATGTATTTTTTGCCTCGTAAAATTTCTGCATCTAGTCCAAATTCTCTTGTATATTAGCAATAGGGAAATAATCTCGTTTTTACTGTATTTACATTACCACCCGTACTGACCATGCCAGATCGGATAGCTCAATTATCTTTTACATCAATTTCGTAATTCCTTTCTTCATTGGCTCCTTCTAACTAATGAATCTCAGTTTACAATCCTCCCAGAGAACTACATCCTCGTAATCATTCAGTAGACCAATAATTCTTGTTTCACCCCGTGAGACCGATAATCCAACTGCAGTTGCTTCCCGATTTTTCTTTTATTTTCTTTGGCCTTTGTTTGACTTTATTTCTCTAGGTGCTTCCGGCCCCCTTAAATATATTTTTGCTTTTCCTAGGATCGTGTTTTTACTTACTGTTATTTCTTTGTAGCTAATGTTAATCAACTTTACGGGTCTCTCTTTTTTTGCTTCTGTCTTCTTCAGGCCCTATCATCGAGTCTAGAGTCTAAACTACTGTACATAAAAATTTGGTAAAAATTTTTCCGTATTCTTCAATCTAACCAATTCACTGGTTTGTATAACTGATATTTGTTGCTTGATCATACATCATTTTGGGATCTATATTTAATAACTTAGGATCATCCTGCTTGTTTCTTTTTGTTATCTTCCTGACCTTCAACAACGTTATGCGAGCTCGTTGCTTCATCATGTGTTATTGTTTCCTTTGCCAGTATTATAACATTGTACATCATTCTCGTGGCTGCTTTCTTTTGTACCGGTTGTTATCATCTTCATAATGGTAGTTATAGTTTGACCCATTGTATTTATTATAACATTGTACAGTACGTCTTCTGCTGTTGTAATTTTCCTGAGTTATGTCCATCCTTCACGAAAAATTTGGTTTGTCTAGTTTGGCAAAAATTTGTAAACCGCTACCCTTCGTTATTACCAAAGATAGCTTTTACGCTGATTACGAGTTTTTTCCATAACCGAATGATTGGACAATGAACAAAATAGTACTGATATATGTTAATGTATTTTACATATTTATAACGTTATACTTTTACACTACCATTACTAACTCGACTAACATAATTCTCTACTTTACTTGATCAACTTATAATTTAAACTAACGTTTATACATATTTTACTATATTAGCAAAGATTAGTAATTAATATAAAACTATACTATTATGAATAACTAACCTCATTTCAACATATTCTAATTACTAGAAATGTGCAGACTTTGACTAGTTACACATGCACAAATATTTAATAGATACTTTCATAATTTCAGTCTTTTCATTGTGTTCGTGTTACTTTATATTAACAGATATATAAGCCCGTTTTATATTCAGTAACAAAACTAGTAATTTGTTTCCGCAACAAGAATCTGCAACAAATTGCTGAGTGTAATACAGAAGTTGTAAGCAATTTGAATTGTGGGATTGGTTTGCGCAATATGTTGTAGAAATTAGAACATGTTCTAATTTTGCTGTTGCAACTTTTTACGAGATTTAGTGAATTTTAGTTACTACATACTAGTATATTTCACAAATAATTATTGCATTAATTACTAATGTAATTTAGTATTTGTATATCTATGCCGTAAAATGAGCATATGACGAATTTAAGAATGAATTTATTGGCCGAGGCAGACAACATTCTGAGAATACCAAACACATTCTAAAGACGAGAGTAACACAACATTTTTTATGTACTTGTACATACATAAACATCAAGCTATATCCCATAAAATGAGGTAGTACGAACAATTGAAACCTTCATAAGAATAATCAAATAATCAAATAATGAGTCTTCAAACCTATTTAATTTGAAAACACAAGTACTTTTATTTAGCTTTATATATTTTGCAATGAAATATACGTGACAGAAGTATTACATTTTCAGACGAAATTCTTTTTATTTTGTCGTTTTAATTTCGTGACCAAATATACGAACGTGTAATGCGGGTTTTCAATTCGTAGGACTGTAAAATATTCACAATTAGGTGATGAACAGTTAATATATGCGGGTTACAAGTATTTTTGGCCAATTGTCACAGCAAAACTTAATTTCTTAAGGTATATTGACAATATTGAGCAAATAAAGAACTATGTGTTCGTAATGATAATGTTAGATATTATGTCTTTTCTGAAATATTTAGTAGCATTTCATTATTTGTTATTAATTTATTGACAAATATTTGCATTCATTAAACAGTAAAATCAAACTTATTGATTGATTCATATGCCGAATTTAAATATGTACAACTTTTATACTCACTATATACAATTTTAAAGCTTCTATTGGACGCTACGAATCAGATAGAAATTATTATAAATATTATAATAAAAATAAGTTATTCAGTAACTCTGTTGGATTCGATCGACTAATTATGATTAGATAAATATTGTACCACATTTTAAATACAATTTATGTGTGTACATTTGTAGCAAGTAAATTTTTAAAAATATTATATTGATGACTCAAATTTAACTCCGGCGTAGACTTCTCTTTATCACAGATTCCACGATAAAATGAAGTCATTAATTAACGTATGTATTTAAAAATCTTGTGGCATACTAGTTGAAAAAAAATGCTTTACTAAGTCAAGAACTATCATCCGTCATTTTAAAATCTTTATTCACAGTTATTTTAGATAGGTAATGTAAAATTGGCATGTGTAGAAAAAAAAAATTTTAAAGATGTGAAATATGTTTATTTTTATAATTTTATTTTTGCGATGCATTTCAAAGATGTACCTAAATTGAATTAAAACAGTAATCTAAAGATTATACAGTAACGAGAAAAACTCGTCTATCTGCAGATTATCAAATAATTTAAATGATCTTATCCAATTCATCTAAATCCGGAAGTAAATGTTTCCGTTTCTGCTGTCGGTTCTCGGTTCCTGCAAATGAACTCTAACACTGACACTGCGACACTCGACACAAACAGCTTTTCGCCACGCCAGACGCCGGCCGATCGTGGCGACCCTCGCGCTGAACAGAACAACTAACCGAAACCGATGCGCCAGATTTGATTTATCTGATTCATACATTTTCATTCACAGCTTGATACACTTTCCTCGTTCATTCTTTTGTGATTTTAGCACGTGTGACATTTATTAAAAATAGCTGACAATATCACCGTTCATAATCTTGGACGGCTAGTACAAACATCAATTATGACACGACCAGTGACACAGTCGGGGTTTGAATCAAAATCTAAAGTAATTTAGTATTTGTATATCTAGGCTGTGAAATCAGTGTTTGACGAATTGAGGGATGAATTTATTAGCAGAGGCAGACAACATTCTGAAAATGCCACATTTTAGAGACGAGGGTAACACAATCTTTTTTATGAACTTATTCGTATGTACATATATAACATCACGCTATATCCCATCAAATAAGGAAGTACGAACAACTGAAATCTTCATCAGAATAATTAATGTTCATTAATTAAGGGTGCATTTATGTAATTGTATCGGCCGTTAAATCGCTTAAACGGTCATCACAAATAACAACATAAGTTTTATAGTTTTTGAAATATTGTTCTGAACGGTAAGCGCATCTCAATAGCTTTCTTAGTTTTTGAGATATAGCCTCGGGAAAGTCGAAAATCTGATATTGAAAAATGTTTGGAAAGTTCAACTATTCCGGAGGCTATATCTACAAAACTAAGAAAGATATGAAGTTGCGCACAACGGCTTTGAATTCCTTGTATCCGAATTGACATAAGCAAATTGTAAGCAATTTATTTTTTAGAAATTTTATTTTTTACGATTTTCAAACAATTTGCTCTAAAATTCTTTGTCATGCGAATATTGTAACAAAAATATACATACATACAGTGGTATAAGTTTCAAGTCCATAAGTTCTATAGTTTTTGAGATAATGTTCAAAAATTAATTTAGGACACATTTTGGATAAATAAAAACGAAAGAAAAAATTAATTGTCCGTTTAAATACTTGGTGAAACTAGGTTTAATAAGATATTAAAACAAACACTTGTATGAGTTTCACAGAATTTCAGTCTCCAAATCAATTTATTAAGTCATCATCAGAGGCCGGCCAGTACAGTTAGCAACCATAGACACGTTTCGCTCTTTTTATAGCTCATCTGTATGGTATAACCAACTCCTTCAACGAGAACAAGTTCACATGAAGGAGCAGAGTATAAAATGCTTTACAATGAGTAAACTGACAGGAGAAGTTCTGTCGAACCGGCAATGCCATCTACCCAGAAAAGTAAAAGCTATTGACAATTTATTTTGTTTTTATTTAAATTGCTAGTCAAGCCGGCCTCTGATGATGACTTAATAAGTTGACTTGGTGGTTAAAATTCTGTGAAACTCAGACAAGTGTTTTATTTGGATAATATTTTTAGAAATTTTAAACATCGCTAAACACTTGTTTAAAAGCCAATTGAAACACAAGAGTAATGCCGTTGAGCGCATCTCAATAGTTTTTTAGCTCATTTTAAGCGATTTATTTTTTAAAGTCACCACACTCTTATTTGATTTTACTTCAAAACGCATGTTTTTCAAGATTATTCGCACATCATGTGCATGAAAAATCTAAAACTATCAAAAGGCACTCCCATGAATGGCCTCTATCTAACAACAGTAGTTTCAAATTAATAACCAATCATCATTTTACTATTGATTGAATTTTTTCCTCTTTTCTGTTCTGCAACAAATTAATATCTTTTAAATAAATGAATATTTTCAATTTACTTGAATTTAAGCAGTATATTTAAACGTTGAAGTATTTTGGAACAGTGTCGTGTTACTGTTAGTACCCAGCTGCAGTTGTCAAACTAGCTGCATTCCTATTTGCGAGTTGACAATAAATTTGTAAAGGACAATAGCATTCTGAGTTTACTATTCCGCTGTGAACGAACGTATAGTGCACCTACTGGCATTTTTATTGATAATTGGTTTTACTTGTGAGGATCGATGTTTTTTGTCAATAAAACTAAAAGAGAAAATCCATTATTATTTGTTTATTTACTTCACTAAAACTTTACTTGATTCATTTTCTTATCTACGAAACTTCGACATTATGTTCTTTAGGACATATTATTTTCAAATATTATTACAGTTGATTTGATTAAATATTTTAAACATAAATATTTATTTAGGTACGGATAGTTATGACTTAATGGTTGTCGTTTGACAATCGATAGTTCACGGATTCATACTTTACAGACTTATAAACAAATATACATTTACATCAGAGTATATAAGCTGTAGATTTCTTGCACTATAATTGATATTAGTTTTCTGCTAAATAAATTGAAAAATTAATGTACAGTTTGCTTTGTATACTTGATAACTTATCTATATCTTCAATGATTGTAAAATCTGAACCAACACATCAAAATTATTCCTCTGGCTCACCCTCCATTAATTAATATCTGATAATATAATCGATAAGAAAATACGGAGTTGTCATATATCGTACAGGTGTGAATTAAAGGTGCAAGCTGGTTATTTATTTGCAACTATTGTCAACAAGATATTAGTTCCAATTACAGTGTAAAAGAGGAACAAACTTCTTTATTTCAGAAGTTCGACTTTGAATTATTTCGGGTTCTTATCATAACCGAAGGAAGTAAGTTATGCTGTTGGTTTTGTATTTTACATATTTACAACATTATAATTCTACACTGCCACTACTATCTCGACTTCTTTTACTCAATTTCTAACTCAATTACTAACTGACCTAACACTACTGTATATTGCAAAAGTACTAAGTCAGCAAAGATTAGTGAATACATAAAACAATACTATTATGAATAACTGACCTCATTTCAACAAATATCCTAATTACTCCTAGGAATGTGCTGACTTTGACTTGTTACAACAGTATAGGAGAGTCCACAGTTTGTAATGAAATTCGAACCCCTCATGCAGTTGCATTCAGTGGTGTATCTAGGGTAAAGATAGGTAGGGCACGTACTTTTGGCTCCAATGCCAACGGGCGCCATTTGGCACCCTTGACATTGGCGCCTTTGGTCGTTAAACTTGGGCGCCATTGGCCATTGCGAAGGGGACAGTATGACTCGACTAATAATTTTCACTTGGTTGAACTAAATTAATAGAATAGTTTTATTATTTTGGAATTAACCATTCTTGCATGTTATATCTTTATCATTTTTCCATGCGCTCCGGGATCCCAGCTATTTAAATTTACAAGTAATAAATGAATATTCCCTTGTTCAAATTTTGGGAATAATATTGTTAGAATTCTTGAAATAAATGATTTTAATTTTTCGTTTTTTTTCTACACAACTTTCAAAAATTAAAAAATTCAATATATACCCGTTAAACTAAGGTGGTAAGAGGTAATCATAATTATTTTTTTATTGGGGCGTAATTATGGCCTGTTACATGGGCGCCAATTCACATAGATACATCACTGGTTATATTTTTAAATATTAGTTGAGATAACAAGGTTTGAAGTTTCGAACTCATTTTTGATAAATGCAAGTTGAATTCACTGAAATATGATAGCCTGTGATTGTTCTTCAGTTGTGATTTTTTAACATCACCCAAGTACGTATAATTCATAGTTTTTTGGGAGTTTTCGAAAGATGAAGTGGTCTATAAGTTCTGTTTATTTATCTTTTAAGTTAAACGTAAAGATATGCCAAATCGTAATCGGTTAATATATTACTTTAATGGTTGTAATGTTGTTTAGATACGAAACCAACAAAAGACTTCAAAGCTGATAAAAATATATAGTGCAGGTACTCACACAAACAAACATACTTGGTGGCCTTCAGAAAAGCCACACTCCTACACACAGACACAGACTCGAATACATGCACATGGGTTCTGATCAAAAGCTCGATGGTTCAGAGAGATTTTTGCTGTGTATAAAAATAAATCCGTCAAAGCTGTAGACTGAACTCGAATTCAGCGATATACGAATGAATATCTTCCGTTGGCAGGTCTTTCGAACTCTCAATTTGATTACACATTTGTTCAGTCAGAGAACGCTGTGTGGCACTAGTGTAGATGCTCGATGCTCGGTTCAGGATCTGCTGTTGGTTGCTCTACTCTGCAGCTAACGGAAAGCCTGTTTTACATTAGACGGTTTTGTCTAGATGAATAAGTCTTACACTCTTGAGGACTTCATTTTGCTGCACTGATCGCTTTACCTCGTTCAAAAACTTAATAGCAACTGTGAGCTCTGTTCTGTTTCTCTTATATCATTCAAAATATCAAATCATTCGGATTCCACCTCGTTCCATTATCGAACAGATAGACAGTTAACAGTTTCTCAATAATAAGCTTTCATATAAATAACAGAATATTAATGTATTACAGCGATGTACACACTTCGGCTCATTTAACAGTTGTATCCAGCTGCGAGAATTCAACGCAAAACGTTCAAATAATTTTATTTTGTTTCATAATTCATAATACATAGCTGTCTTGAAAATATATTTTTGTTTAGACGATATAATACATAAATATATCGAGAATTTATTAAATTAATAGGCAATTTACATCCAAACAATATTTGTCTTTTCTAATTTCACAGCTCGCTCGTCTATTATTATCAATCACATCCCGTGCAATGTACTTAATTGTTAAATAATATAAAAATAAAGAAGAAAAAATTACATACTGACTCGCATCTTTATATTTAAATGATGAGTTATGGGTCGAGATATTTCTGTTAAAATGCAACACACAGAAAAAAAACCTAACGTATAAAACTCTAATCTGTTAACCACCTTGCACTATCATAATTATACAGCTGACGTTATTTGTAGTTTTTTAACTGCACTTCATGGTAAAAATATGTAATTTACATAAATATAAAATATAAAGTTATAGACCCTTAAAATGACCAAAACCTTATACTAATTTATTTCTTCTGCTTCTGCTTCTTCTTCTGACAAATCGGGCCTGGGCACACCGAGCCGCAGTTTTTACACTGCCGTACTGCCGGTTTTCGTAGTCGAATGCTACATTATTTAAGGTGTATAAGTGACTAGCTTATAACGCTAATTTATTTACTTATTTTATTATAAAAATTATTAATATTATTTCCATAATCCGACTAATTTTGATGCATTCCTATAATATTAAACAATTAAAATATATATATATATATACTGCCCATTACTGGGTGTGACATTCACCTGTAACAGATCTTGGCAAGTGATATATTTATGTGGTTACCAACCCTCAAACACGGCTTACAAGGATGTTAGTGAACGTTAAGCCAGAGGCGTAATTTTAATGTGGTAAAAATTGTGATTATTCTATAATTTTAATTATATTCAATTCTCTTAGTAAGAAAGTCTTAAAATCTGTTTTCTTCGTGAGGATATATATATATATATATATATATATATATATATATATATATATATATCCTCGATGTTTTTAGAAAGATAAAAAGATTTAAATTTTTAGTAACAAATAATATTAAAGATTTATTCAATAGTGGCAATAAATATTCATTGAGATTGCTATTATTTTATAATCGTCACAATGACATCCTTATTCATTTCCTTAGAATTAAAAAATATTCAATAAATAAAATGAATAT
The DNA here is from genome assembly GCA_947425015.1 of Pterostichus niger. Lineage (NCBI taxonomy): Eukaryota > Metazoa > Arthropoda > Insecta > Coleoptera > Carabidae > Pterostichus > Pterostichus niger. Next base: position 20,592,989 of record OX380347.1, on the reverse strand, counting down.
AATTTTCTAATAAAAGAAATAATTGAACTCAATTTGGATTTGCGTCTTGTTGAGGGGTTGTGGTAACCGACAAACGCAAGGGCAAAGCAAAACTGTATAATGTGAAGCAGACTTATCTTTATCAGTAGCCGAAGCACAGTGTACGGAACTGGAACTGGAACTGCTACTGGAAGTGTAGCCCGTAGCCTGTAGCAATACTAAGGGGCAGCAAAGCACGACTCACCATTTTGTACGCAGCATGCAAATGATCAATGTATCGCGTCCTTTTTTCATTCTGTCGTCTCTTGCAGCCTGTTCCAGTGTACCCTGTTCCTGTTCCTCGTCTTGTTTCTTCGGTTGTTCGTGTTCGTCTTTCGGTACACATTTGTGCAGTAAGATGTCTTTCTACCTCTCCTTCTCTTCAACTCCTTATTGGTTTCAATATAATTTGCTTTTCTTGCCTTTCATAAAACTACTGAAATATCTTCTGAACTACTGTATTCAACGGAAGGACAGTTTTGCAAGCAAACAAATTTAATTAAATGTTCACTGATCTTTCTTTCAACTTATCGTGAGTTATTATTTGTTGAGGGTAATCTTCTTTATTTGATAAGGTCTTGCTTTTGTATCATGTTTATATTCATATAAATAAGAAAGTTCGTAGCTTTAAACCTCGCTGACTTCAATTATATATCTACGTTGGAGTGATTTGGTTCCACTGTTCCTCTATAAGCTGTTGGTTCCCTATATTGTAATTTCATAAAATTCTTGTTGTCCCTAGATGTAAGATTCTTGCAAATTAATTTAATGCAATTAATAAAGCAACATTTACATAAAAGTAAAACTGATATTTATTATTTTAGATTAAGTTTATTATAAATGGTATGTTAAGTTAGTTAACAGATTACAGTACGAAGAAAAAAGTATCTTATAGTTACGTACAATTAGTGATTTGTTAGTACTTTTGAGTATCTCTAAAAGTTTTATAGCAGACATCACTATGACGTTATAAATAAAGTTCGATTATTCGTCTGATAACTAAACACACTAAGTTATAGTTTTTAAACAAATCATTGAAATTAGTTCAATAGTTAATGCTTCGTTAGAGACTTTACAAATCGGATAACATTGAATAATTTTTATATAATAAATCATGCATTCTGTTTGATTATATATTTAATAATTATGTTATGCGATTCAGAACTCCTTATTAAGCATGAAAAAATCTTTCTAATGACATTAATTTGCAGTTTTACGTCGTTGAATTTGTAGACAAAAATTATAAATATTACAATTATTTTATTTATTTCATAATTTTTCTATCTTTTTGAGATTGAAAATATAGATTTAAAATATTGACAAAAAATTACGCATATCATATGTGTGCATATGAAAAATGTTTTCCATATATTTTCTGGTAGACTCATAATTGGGTATAATTTTCTATAACTATGTTTGGTTTATGTTATGCACGGATGATCATACAATATATCAAAGTAATATTAGATATATCGTATGACACCGTTGACGCAAAATTTGATAAATGTCAGATTGCTCTTCAGTCACAATGACATCAGATACGCAGAAGTAATTGAACGAATTCAATTTTTGATTCGTTATTCATTAATTTTTGTTGTTAGAAATATTTAAATATAATTACAATTTATTTCTGCCAATAACGGTAGATTTTATGATTAAATATCTAGTATATTTTTTTAATAAGAATATTATACTACTAACTAATAATGTATGATGACTACGATAGTCCTCTAGGGGGAAAGTTTAAAATTGCCATCAAGAGAAAAAATGTTAAATCATTATATACGGACATCATTGTTTAAATAATAATTATAATATATTAATTCATGCATTACATAGTCATTATTAAAATATAATCTTATATATTATTTATTTAGAAAGTATTTTCCTAATGCTCTAGCGGTAAAATTGAGAATTAAATGACAGCTAACTTTATAGTTAGGTTAGGATAGATTTGGGTTTTGTGTGTAGTGTATTTCTAACAGAAATGTAGAGTTGACCAATCACAGAAAACAGGGACAATTCCATGTAAAAATCATGAATAGAATATTGTCCCGCGTTTCATAATAGAAGAGTAATGCCATTGAAAGAGTTATATACAACTCATTCATCTTATGTATATCTTTATGTTTATATAACCCAAATCTTGATGCATAATATCATTTCTAACACCTGGCTAACTCAGAATTTGTATATTTATTTGCATCTAGTGTACGTCAAAGCACACATTACTCGCGTAATTAATATTAACTTAAAATTTAAATTAAATTATTTATTTTTATTTAAATAATAAAAATAAGTAGCACTGTATACTTTTTAAAATTCATTTCATCAATTTACAAATAGGACACATTAAATTTGTATTCGTTTTATTACAATTTTTGAGAAAAAACAATGTGAAAAAGTGTGTTTTTATAGTTTTCATATATTTTTTTCTCAAATGTTACATATTTAAGTACGTAGATGGCCATATTCGGAACTATACTGAATTTTTTGAAATTAAAATGATGCTTGGCATTTTTCAGAAAACTCAATATTTAAACATAGTTCCTTTTATTATTAATGTATTGTTTTCAAGTTGATTACAATGTTTTGAACTTTTAACTTCCAAATTCCGTAGAACATATAATAAATTTCGTTTTAACATTTATACTGTGTTTAAAAAAAATCAAATCAGAACATCGATCTAGAGGTAACTTTAACCCATATGATTTACTTCAATTCTTTTCATAAGTATTTTTTACACAATACTCGTATAAATAATATTGTTAATTCGCATCACATTACATTCATTGATTAAAAGTACACCTATACAAAGAAAATGTCGTTCCCCGAGAGTGTACATTAACCCTGTCCACCCATGTATATAACGAATAACGTTGGCTGACTTCAAGTTTACCCTGTACATTCAAAACAATATAATCGTTGGAGTGGATAACACTCAGTCAACACATTTCATAAACATATTTTTATGACCGACTGCACCCAATGATTTATGACACTGTTTTGTATTCATAAAAGGCACTTTATTGGACTTACAATAAAATAGCAAAATTGTCTCCTGTCAATGTCAAAAAATGATTGTGAAAATAAATATTTAGTGAATTCTTTCTTTTACTTTTTTTGGATTTTTCTAAATCTGGAGATTGTGAACACCTATTTTCACCTTTTATTGACAAATTTGACAGTTTGATATAAATAATATTGTTCAATAAAGTACACTTTGAGATATAATCAAGTAACATTAACATATTTGAAGAAAACAAAAAGCTTTCAATGCAGTCGAACATAAAGCTTTATATGCAACTCGTACATAATCGGACTTTTTTGGATGAGCCGTAGCTTATATTATACGAACGAGTGCCGCGAGCGAGGTTGATAAATAAGGCGAATCTATACTACACAGAATGTACTTAGCATTACTTAAAAACTGGACAACAAATTTCGTGTATTCATTCATAACTAACAGCGTCAATCATTTTGTGGAGATATACAAGAAATTTTATTTAGAAAAGTTGTACCAGAATGGTATTTACATTTAATTAGATAAACTGATTTTTATCTTCAGGTTTTTGATTTTTCAAAATTAATGTCGATATAATATACGGGGTGTTTCAATCTCTCAGGTAAAGAATTAAATGGCAGATACTACATGATATGTGCAGCCTTTGACTCAAAAATATTTTTTTTTAATTTTCGTATGAGGTATTCTTTTTTAGTGCCACTGGTTTCAATTTTCATATTAAAAATTATATTATGAAGCACTAAAACTGTATACTTCATGTGAAGTGCAAATAATTTTACGAATTATTCAATATATCATATAATATCTAGCATTTAAATTTGTTTAAATATTGAAACATCTTTTATATACGTATATAAGTTCATACCTAAATAAATATAGAAATTTTGTTGACAAATCATATATAAAAAACAAATAAATTTACTATACATCATATTTCATACGTGTTTAAATCTGGAAATGTGATTCTAAACATTCGAAAAAACTTTTCTAAACCTTATCCCCTATCCTTAGTATTTGTACTTAGCACTTTAGTTTTTAATCGCATGCATTTCAAAGAACTGACATTTCTAACTAGCTTATAAATGTAAATGAAAAAATAAATACATCTAGTGTTTTTTTGCAGGCCCGGATACAGGGGCGGGCGAGCCGGGCGACCGCCCGGGGCGCCAATAATAAGGTGCGCAGAATTAAAGATTGGCGACATATTTTTCATGTTAATAATATTTCTTTTCATAAAATAGGGCACCAGAATTCATTTCGCCCGGGGCGCTCAATGCTCTTAATCCGATCCTGCTTTTTTCTAGATTTGAAGACATACAAACAGACCAAATTTTTTTCAAGAATATATTTTTTAATTCTTTCTAAATTATATACTTTACAAATAAACAATCAAGAACTAGTGATGCTGTGATACGAGACGAACGATACCCAATCTCATTTTATCTCAGATTTTCGATCTCTTCTTGTTTCGGATATATCTCGTCAATTTATTCCCTATTTCACTCTCAAGATTTCAATGATTATTTTATCTCTTTTCCTCGATACATAGTTTGTACAAATGATTGGATATGACTTTTGTAACACACATAATAGTAAGGTTTCTCAAATTTTCTAGACCAGATAAACATCTCTTTATATCTCAGCATTTCTCGTTTATTCATTTCTCATTTAATATTGAGCCCTCAGTTCTCGTCCCATCTAAATTTCCCGATATTGTTTTGGCAAAATGTTTTTTATTATATGGAATCATTTTTTGACAACAAATTCTCGTCGCGACTCGATAATTCGAACTTGACATACATATTCTCGTCTTATAATTTCTAATTCTAATAAAAATTGAGACGAAACGAGAAAGAGACAAACATAATGAAATATATTACTTAAAGCATTTTTAGATTAAAATGTGTGTTCTGGTATGTAGAGATTTTCGATTTAGGGCATCAAATTTTCGTCTCGGCTAGAGTTATCAAGAAAAGTATTTTTAAATGAGATTAGCGGCATCACCAACAAAAAGATGTTGAGTATAAAGCAACTTTTAAATTCCTGTAAATGTAAAAATTAAATTTTTGCCTAGTAAGTTAAATAAAATAGAACATATCATGAGCTTTCACTTACATTGTCCAGCTCGTGTCCTTCACCTCTGCGGAACGAAACATCTGTTTTGACCGTACTTCCGGTGGAATAAATGGGTGTATTCAGTGCGACATAAAGAAAGCAATTCTGCTAATGTGTTTCGAGTGGGCACTGGGTGGACTGGCCATGTCCAGAGCATAGGTGATATCACTGTATGCACCTGATGTTTAGTGTTCTTTGGTCATTGTGTGAATACACAAAGCTCACCAGGTCGCCACTGCGCTGGTTGGCCTATGGATCTTTAATTACAATTACAAGCATTTGGTTGATTGCATTGTTACTTATCTTATTCTGTTTATGGTTTTTTGGATCATCTTCACTTACCACAATACTAGATTTGCTCCTTTGCTGCACTTGAACGCAATCATAAGACCCAATCCAGGGACTCGAATCGTAATGAATCCGTAACCGAAAATCACACCGATATTCCCCTTTTTATGAAACCGTAACCGATATTTTTTAGTTTGAAATATGGAATGCGAAAACCTAAATGAAAATTTAATTGATTCTGTAACCGAAAATATATCTGAACCGATATTATTTTGGTTCTAAAACCGTAAATTTAAACCGGTATAAATAACGTATTGAACCGAAAATAATAAGAATACGGATAAGAATATAAGTTCCCATTATAAACTGTATGCAATATTTCAGACAGAATCATTTCTATACTTTATTTGCAAGCAATTTAACTCCATAGTTAGATTTCATTTACAAACAAAAGTTAAATCTTTATTAACTTGAATTTATAAAATCAATGTTCGAGGGCTTCGGTTTTCATTATAAACAGTAGGTTCCATTCTGTAGTTGAAATGAATTAAATAAATAAAATTATTTAGTTATCGAAATAAAACATTATTATTAATTAATGTCTCAGTCATCAAAAACGCAAAAAGAACAAAACAATTACAAAAGCATGTGCTAATACCTGACGTGGCCATTGTTTCACGATTTTATAAAATTTTATTTGGATATTAACCTGTCCGGACACTTGATGCGCCGCATAAATAAATTTCAAATTTGACATGCATTTCGATTTTGCGATAACCATATACCATGTTCGTTGATCGTATTGCACAATGTGGCCAGTAGGTTCTTTGTTTAGCGAATTAAATAAAACCACATATTTTGTATAACAAATATGCAGCTATTCATATTAAACGGATATGTAAAGGCCTATTCATGTTTCAATGGTACATCAATAATAGGATTCTCATGTTGACGATTAGAGTAAAATTCACCATATCCGAGTCCTATTTAATTCTATTATTTCACATTATCTCTACATGTATGTATATCTATGAGTCTATGTAAAAATTAATTAACAAAATGTTGCTAAATTTTGACTTCAGGGAACTTATATTTTATAGTGGAATTTGAACCAGATATACATGGCTATATTTTACAGTAATGATGGATTCAAATATATTGCTATTTTTATTTTTTAAAGACTTTTACTTCTTAATCAATAATCAATAATCAAATTGCAATTATTTTAAGTCTAACCTTATTTTATTTTTTGGTGTATTTCTAGAAATACAAATATTTTCATACTTAGATTTGAAATGCTATTATTTTTAATAAGTCATTAAAAATATACGTATTATGGTTACAATAAGACATTGTTATATTATAAATCTAAATCTACGAATATTTTCTGTTGTCTCGTTTCGTCTCAATGTTTTTAGACGAGGAAAATAATTCTCGTCTCGAAATTTTTAGAATTATCACTTTTCTTATGTCATCTTATTTGTTTGATTTATCGTCGTTCTTGTGTCAAAGACATCACTAGTAAAATTTTAGTTTTCATCGAGTTTTCTTTAGTAAATTTTGGTGCTTACTTGGTGCAAACGTGTATCATATGTGGATTAATGTGGACTACGTATACGAGCCCATCTCCTTATTAACACGAAAACAGTGTTACAATTAATTGCCATAGCATCTGTGTTGAAACGTCAATTAAGAAGCGAAGCAAACAGCAAATTTTAGGCGTTCGTGTCACACGTTTCAGTCGATATTTCCATCCCAATTCGGTGTTAGAGAAGCTATTGTACGGTGGCGCTCATCTGCCTGTTTAGTTAATGTTATATTTGTAATCCCCGTATTTCTACAAGTTACTGAAATATGCAGCGGGAATTTGAATACAATAGCAGCGGCTTTTTGCAAAACATTCGCCATTCGCCCGTTCGCGGAATTATGTGGATTTGGCATTATGCGTTATATTCACGTGTATAGATACACAAGCGTTCAGATGCTGAACTCTGGCACTGGAGGTATGCGACGTACGTGTGTATGTTCAATGTTCTCCCGCTGCTGCTGTAGCTGTAGACTCTAGTGTAAGTTAAGGTACTTCTAGACGTAGAGAATGGGATAGCAAAGAATACCACACTATTATTTCGATACCCACTGTTCTTGTATTAGTGGTAGTACCAACCAGAATTTAGGGTTATTGTGTTTATATGCATATTTCTGTTCATTTTCCATTGAATTAAAGGACAAATTAATAATTCCAATGTTTTAAAATATATATATCCTAACAAAAATATATAGGAATGTGCTCTCGCATCACATGCAAATATTCCTGAGTTCGTACCTCGCCGATTTTTACTTTTAACCAAAATTACAACAGTATTCGAGTGATTCGGATTCCAGTATAAAGTTTATGCTGTATTAGTGATATATATTCGCACGTAATATGGAGTAATCAGTTGTCTGTGGGAATCGAATTCAACTCGACATTTCCATAGTAAAGAGCTTTGAAATTCTATATAAAAAATATTCTTGATTGTAAGAATATGACCTCTGAATTTTTCCAGTGTTATCATGTGGCTTACAATTTAATTACTAAAGCAGCAAATTATTTTCATGAAAGTTCTCTGTTGCATTTGATTTAAGTGCAAAATAAAATAATGACTTTTCATGGTTCTGTTGTATTGCTTCTAAAAATAATTCGATCGATCGTTGAGCTTCAGATATTAATGTCCTCTTTAATTCTGATTTATTACAAAAAATTAAATCATACTTTTAGTTAGATAGTATCTAACAAATTGTTAGTACTTATTTCATTACGTAGTTGACTAAGAACTTTTTAGTAATATATCACTTATTTGTATGAAAGATGTTAACTTCAAATAGATATAGTTACAAACATTTATATACCCAGCTAGTAATCTTTACTGGTAAGGTAATATATTTAGCTTGTTGTCAAAGAAAAAAAAAACAAATTTATGATCTATAGTTTAACATCAATTAATGGTGACTAATTAGTAGTTGATTAACTTCACTTTTCAGTCATAAAACGTTTCAGAAATGATTTTTGAAGAAAGAAATATAAATATTTATGTCTAAAATAACTTTCGAAATGAAATAAAATTGGTTAATTATTAGTAAGGTAGCATTTTTCTTTCACATTTAAACTGATTTGGTTTTATCCTTACACAATTAATATGCTGTACGAAACAGTATTATGAAAGTACGTATTCAAACGCTCGTATGTATGCGTGCATATGTATTTATTTATATTCCGGTTTCCGGTATCACATACGTCGAAAGCTAACAAAACTTTTCACATCTCGTTTGGGGTGTGGTGAGTTGGCAGCAACAGAACAGTATTATAAGCAGCTTTCAGTCGCAGAATCTTCGCATACGTGTGCCTGTGCGTGAACGCAAAGGAATGCGTTATGCTGTTATGTAATATTAGTTCACTTTTCGGCTCAGATTGAAGTTCAGTTCGGCTGTGTTGTGTATGCAAACTGAGCGATGCGCGGTACATATAATGGACGTATAAATACAGAAGTTAGAACGAATCCTGATGCTATCAACGTTGACTTGCGATGCCATCGGCTGCATTTGACATACAGGACGAGACGCGGAGACGGAGACATGATCCCAAATGCTTGCCAGGACTCCATCAGCCCAAACTGACTCCCTTTTCATATTCGCGGAGAGTTTTCAGATTCTTTTCAAATTATCATAGTTTATAGTGTATTTTGCTTTTTTATTTACTTATTTAATCATTATTATCTTTGAAATATCCTTTGAAAATTACACTTTCTACTTCTATAAATATTAATAAATACTTGTATGTTGTTGATATATCAGTAATCCTTTTTTTATTTTCTCTAGATTTTTTTTCTTTATCTTCCCCCTCTAATAATTATTATGGTAAAAAAGTGGGTTTAAAAATGCCTAATCCCACTCTGTTGTTGGGTAATCTTGATGCCCTTATAAAACTGAGCCAGGGAGTACAAGGCAGAACTAGAAGCGACGCAGAGCAAGTTCATGATTCTGCCAGGAAGTCTAGTCTAGCAGCTACTGCAGGTCGCTTCGCAAGCTAGCGTTGTTGCATGCAAGCACCCTGTGTATCTAACATACTGGCCGACGCTCACTCGCTCCTTTCATATGCAAACTAGATTACCGCTTTTCACCTTCCCATCGCGACTCTTCCATATTCGACGGGTGACTGTCGACACTCGACGGCCGAATCTCCGCGAACATTTATCACAAGCACGTTAAAATATCTGCTTTGATTGCGAACGAAACGTAAAAGCAAACCCAATGTCGAATGTTGAACGAGAGATGTCATCGCACATCGGATGTTCGTGTCTGTTCGCGCTGTCTGCGGTTTGTTGAAGGTTCAGAGTGTCGTGCTGAGCTCGCATGTGTCTTTTGTGTTTAATTACTGCTTTCTAGTCAGCAACAATGTCAGCTAAGACATTTCGGGAATATTTAACCGTCGTTTGACATGTATGTTCAAACAATTAAATCAATGTACAATTAAAACCGTTTATTACATACAATTACACTCAGGCATACTTTGATACATTACGAAACAACTGGTGTTTTATCGTAGCACAAAGTATTTTGCAAATAAATTTTACAAATAGATTCCATGAATAAAATAAGCAGACATCTTTATACGATTCAGCACTCACATAGAATATGAACACACTTCAATATACCTATTATTTATTTCTTGATTTAAGGGAATTTATCATAGATTTTTGTTTATTCACTAATAGCTATGACATCAATAAAACGATCCTAAGATTAGGTTAACAAGTTTATTATATCCATCTCCGGATAAAGTTTCAAATAACTATCAGCGGGCTAAATAAAAAAAATTGCATGCCATTTTTATGCGATATTTTTTCAATTATCCTGCTAATGATTATTAAGAACTCTTTTTCAGAGATGAAAATACCGGCCCTAAACTGTGTAAAACAACTGGCAAATAAAAATATTTTAAATGTATAGATTAGGATCACATAAATAAAAAACTGTTGTTAATCAATATTTGGATACGAACAAAACAATTATTAATCTTAATTAAATATTTATGCATGATTACTAACAAACATTCATTTTTACATAAATATGAGCACAAATATTAAAACACGCAACAATAAAGCACATACTTATGAATTTTATTTTTAGTTCCCGCAGGTGACAACATTAAAATTACCCCTATTGCTTCGCCATCACTAACATCTTCGGGGGCCATGATTTGCCGGCGGTAACTCCACTTCATGTGCATATATATTTTACGTACCAAGATTTATTTATTTCTTAAGATCCATAAGATTAAAATACCTATTTGTAAACTACTAGAGAATAACGGATTACAAAACCACCTCGTACTTTAGCCTTAACAGTTAGCTTAAAGCTGATTAAGAGCTTGTCTCCGTGACCAACATACTATAATTTACAATTTTGTATTTTCAAGTAGATTATTTTTCGACTTCGTTTTGTCATTATACAGTAATTCCATAGAAACTGAAACCAAAATTGAATAACAAGTTATGAAATGAAAGAAGAATATTATTTAAAATGGGTTTGAAAAAACAAATAATTTGTTTGTAGTTTAACGATTGTTGAAGAATGCATGAATACAGAGATATTGTACTGTAAATCGGAACGCAGCAGAGGCTAATTCGTGGAAGTAATTGCCGTTTTATTTATGAGTTTTGCACCTTGGGCGTGCTTAATTTATGTAAATAGTTATTAAAAGTAAAGTTGGAAAGTGTTTTAGGTTAGCGTCGTTGTATTTGTTCATGTTCACGTCTTTGCTTTCCCCGCTTCGCTTTCGCATACCGGCACTTCGCTACCGAGTACCGGTTCCCGGTTGCGAATCGGTTATACAAACGGTAAAAGGATAATTTCCCGTCTTCGCAACATGTTGTGACGCCATATTTACTTCATGTGATTCGCTTCATTTCTCCATTTTATAACCTATTATAAAAGCCAAGTATTTTTAACGGAAAATAAAACGACGGAAAGTTAATAAATAAAATTTATAAGGTTTGCAAAAAAGGCGCAAATCTTGTTAGGCTTAACTATCGGTCTATTATCCTTAAATTTGCGGCCATCAAATAAATGAAAACATTAAGATACAGGGTCAATCATTTTTTCGCTGCTCCAGTTATTTTTTGTTCTTTTTTGCGGCAAAGGGCAATGGAAACAGATGTTTAGGAAAACTAAGGGTGCAAAAAACTTTTTTTTATTACTTACGCACTTGGAATGACACGGCACATAATTACGATATTCAGAAAAATAACACTTTATTATGATATACAGAAATTGATTTCATAGCTAATATGAAACATCAGTTGCAAGGTAGTAACCAATAGGTATATTTTATAAATTTCAATATATTTCAAGACTATATATGAAAAAGAATATTAGAATTTCCAAGAAAAAAATTGTTTTCTCGAAACACTTTTACAAAGTTAAACGCAATATTTTCGTATTATTTATGAAATACCAGTATCTGCTACAGTCTTGAAAAATATTGCTCCTTTCTTTTGATGTTTTATATTAAATCTTATATTCTTAAGAAAATGTTATAACAGAGGCATGTCTAATTAAAAAGAACAAACTATCTCTAAACAATGATACTTGAAAATCGCTCATTTCTGTCATAATTTTATTATGTATTGTACATATTTGTCGTAGGTATTATCACACTTGATAATTATGTAATACAGTTTTTTTCTTTTTATATCTTACGGCCTTATATAAAAACTCACTTGGATATTTCAAAAATGTTATTACCTTAAATATTGATTTTCAGTTATGCCTTTATGGCAAAACAATTTCGTAAATATTGCAGAAATATTTTACGTTTATTTATGATTTAAAGTAATTTATTATAACCTGAAAATTTATGTACCGCTAGGTAAGTAATGAAATATTTGCAACCGAGTTTGCCACGATTTGTTAATTGGAAACAAAAAATATGATGTTTATATAGTGTTATATATTTTCACCATATTTTTCACAAAAATTGTAAAAAGCTGAAAATGAAATGTGCCCAACGATGTTTTTAGTTGAAATCTGCAGAAACCATTGGATTAGATTTAAATACTAGCGAAATTTTATTTAAAATTAAAATGATGTTATTTTTATATTTAATTATAAGCTATTCTGGGTTAGTGAAATATTATAAAATATTAAGTATTTTATAAAAGTTTTTAATTATGTTCATTTACCTATTATATTTAGTATGCTATTTCTATTTATTATACACAATATTTCTAATGATTTCAACTACATTTGAAAAATAATTATTATAGGTAATAAACTAGATTAAATATAAATTGATTATATTCCGCAAATGTGTTTAAAATAGTGTGTGAACTACTTATACTATATTCGGCATTTAATTTCTTCATTATCGTGAGTATATTTTCCGGTGCCAAACACTCGCAAATTATTTTAGAGAAAAATGCTTGAAATAAAAGGGGATAAAAGTCTTTTATTTACAACATTTCTTTATCAAATCATTTATAATGTTTGACAACAGAAAAATATACGCGCACAGTTCTAAATATACTATACTTGTATAGTTTTCGTTTCAAAAAAAGTTAGTATAAAAACCATGCCATACAGAATACAATCAATGAAAACAATTTAAATAAAAATATTTAATCACCATATCATTTCACTTCCTCCACCTCTACCTCTATCATTATCAACTCACGTCTTCCGAACGAGATTCTACCTTCAACTGTCAAACAAACTTGCACCAATCTTGCACTCCAGCTCCCAACTCCAAACTAACTGGTTTGTTCGCTTGGCCAGGTGGCGTGGATCAAGGCCGACACGAAGGCCATTCTTGCGATACACGAGCACGTCATCACCAACAACGCCCGTCTGTCGGTGACGCACAACGACTACAACACGTGGACGCTGAACATCCGAGGGGTTCGCAGGGAAGATCGGGGACAGTATATGTGCCAAGTGAATACTGATCCCATGAAAATGCAGGTAAGGGATGACAGATTTTTGGGGGAATTAAGATGGGCGCAGATAAGTTTCATTCTTTACAACTTCGTACAACGGGAAATACCAACTTCATTTTGAAAAATTGAAAGATTTCAATTTCTACTTTTCACTTGTATATCATAAAGGGAAATATTGTAATCAATACAGAAATGAAATTTTAGAAATACAACCTATAGGCTATTTGTTTGATCAGTATATTCAACGGCATAAATGAAAGTAACTAAAAAACGATGACGTCATATCTTACAACATTTATATGTTGGTATTGTAGTCATATCATTAGATATTTTTTTCGCATCTTAATATTCAATTAAATTTGCAATGAATTCTTGATTTTAGCAACTGAAAATCTTCGACATTTCCAGTATTCATTCTATACTCACCACACGAATATAACTGTCGAGATATACTGTTTGAGAATTGTGAATAAACATTGTAGATTCACAGTTCAATATTGCCAATAGAAAAAAATACATTTATCGATATTTTATAATTTAATACTTTAAGTAGATCGAAATTTGTTACAAAACAATAAAATTCAAATGTTTAAGGTTTTTAACAGCTAAATAAGGTTTTGCAAAAACTAATATGTTTTTAGTTATATCTCCGTAGAATTTATAGTTACAAAGATAAACATTTTTGTGGCCATCCTGCCGAAATGATTTAATATAGACATAAGTCTAACACTTTTGAAACTCAAATTTTATGCATTAGAAAAGATCGAGTGAAAAATCACTTTCAACTTTTCCCACCCTTAAAATAAATCTTGACGGCGCTTATGTTCAGATATAAAGAATGCAGAATAAATAGTGGGTTAGTTATAATACTGAAATAATCCATATTTGAATGCTTTAGATCGTAATTTTCGAAATTTGAAGTTTGTAACTTTGGCTGTCCATATATTAATAATGTACATGCAGATATATGTTTATCCAGATAAGTTAAAGATCACTTTAACTAATTTCAAACTATATTTGTTAAGGTAATATATTAATTATTGCGTTTGGTAATCTGTGGTTTGAATCCTCTTTAAAACACTGTTTGAAATATTGAACATATGCAATAATATATCATTATAAATAATACCTAATAATATATCAAAAATATGTAGCTAATTAAAATAATTAGTTCGCAATGAACCCGATAATGTACGAGAATTACTATGAAAAGTTATTAAATGAGGAATTAAATTTGTTGAAAAAAAATGTACTACTTTTCATTTAACTGTTTGTTTTTCTCTTTATCTTTTCAAATGATATAGTTAGCAATGGTTGGCTGCATATGGTAACCATTCTGTATATTAGTTGTAGTTTATTTAAGCACCATTTTGCTTATTTAAACCAGTCCAGATAAATCCAGGTGTCTAATTGATTTAACTGTTGCACTTAGGAAGGTAGATTATTTCAAGCTGAGCTTGAACAGTAAATCTAATAGTGGAAATAAAGCGCACGAACTAAGCCAGTCAAATGGAATGACAAATAAGTTTGATTTGATCCGAGTAGCAAATGGAATAAACCTATCCTGTTGCTCTCATATGTAGATTGGCCCTAAATGTATTTGTTTATCTACTTTTTTGTTTGTAAATATTAATAAATGATGAAAAATCCGTTTTCACGTGAAAATAGAATGAAGCCTGACTAGACCTGATATAAAAGGTACCAGATTCAAATTTCATAGTATAACGTGTTCTTTCATCAACAGAATCTTAGAAAAAAAATTGTTTTTTGCAGACGGCATACCTGGAAGTGGTGATTCCTCCCGACATAGTCTACGAAGAGACCTCCGGGGATATGATGGTTCCGGAAGGCGGATCAGCCAAGCTAGTGTGCAAGGCTCGAGGCTATCCGCAGCCTCGCATCGTGTGGAAACGAGAAGACGGTGGAGAGATCATCGCCAGAGGTGGACCTACTGGTAAAACTAAATGTAAGTACCGTATCACACTATCTAGAAGGTATAGTTGTAGTTTAGATATTAGTTAAGAATATAAACAGTCATTAGTGAGTTAGAAGTTGACTTCTTTTTGAAACATAATATTATTCTTATTATAAATGAAAGACTATGTTGTAAATATTTTTGAAGATAATGTTGGAACTATTATAATAAAATTTAAACATTATATTTTTGTGCAAATAATAATAATGATTTCATAATTTTGATTTAATTTCTCAAAAAAAAAAAAATTCGTTTATTTATAAACATTGCTAAACATTTTGCACAACAAAAATAAAATATGCAAAATGATCGAGTTCAAATATATATATATATATATATATATATATATATATATATATATATATATATATATATATATATATATATATATATATACCGGGAGTTTTTTTATCAGTAAACATAGGGATATGCCATTACCATAGTTACAGTTACAAAGTTTGACAGCAATGCATTAGAGCGTTTATTTTAAAAATAAACATAGGGAAAATAACATTGCTGTCATCTATAGTTGTCAAAGTAATAAAATTGTCCTCTTTCAAAATCAGACCAGGTTAAGAGGTAATCAAATAGTGGGGCGTTTTTATATAAATGGAAATTTAAATGGGGAAAATTATTTAGAGTTGTTACAAGAGAGAGTAATATTGAGTAAATATTGAGGAAGTGTGGTTCCAACAAAATGTACGAAATTATCTGCACCGGATATTCCTCCAACGATGGATAGGACGAGGTGCAGAAATGGAGTGGCCTGCAAGGTCACCAGATCTTGCGCCAAACGATTTTTTTTCATTGGGGCCACTTAAAAAGTAAATTTTATAATGGTGGTAGAATGAGTGTAGAACAATTAAAACGTAGAATTAGTGTTGCATCGCATGAGATTCCTCCAGAGCAAATAAATAATGCTATAAATTCATTTTATAATCGTTTAGGCTATTGTTTACAGGTAAATGGGGGTAATTTTGAACAGTTATTAAATTAAAATTCCTATTTAAACTAAATAAAATTTTCTTTTTTAGTAGTTGTGATTTGACAACTGGTTACTGTACTTAACGGCTTAAAATGTATAGTTTATTAAGATCTGCTATCGCAGAGCTGCCATGTTCATGACCAAAATTTTGACACATTAACATGCAGATGTGAATTCCTGGTTGAACCAGTTCAAAAAGTCATTTTTTTTAATAATATGTTTCTATATAGTTCAGAGCACGAGAAATGCACTCGTTCAAACCGCATTTCAATATCTCTTTTAGTTTTCGAGTTACAGCGATTTTTGTCTTTTATTAAAGCTCAACTTTGAGACGCCATAACTCAAAAACTAAAAGAGATATTGAAATGCGGTTTGAACGAGTGTATTTCTCGTGCGCTACTTAACTTGTACCGGTATTTTAAAAATTTTGAAAAATTTTAAATTTTTTTCGAAATTTTCTTTTGTCGATATTTCAAAAAGTTGAAAAGATAATGGAAATCTGAAAACACCAGTGAATTCCTCGCGTGAAAATACATAGGTATGCAAATTTTCAGAAGAAAATTCGAACGAATACATTTTTTATTACAAAAAATCGAAAATGGCCGTTTTCTTGAAATTTCTTAAGGGGTACCCCTTGGTGTTTTTTCGAATTTTGGTCATTTTTCGTTTTTTTATAATAAAAAATTTATCCGTGCGAATTTTGTTGTAAAAATTTGCATACCTATGTATTTTTACGAGAGAAATCGACTGGTGTTTTCAGATTTTCATTATCTTTTCAAGTTTTTGAAATATCGATAAAGAAAAATTTTGAAAAAAATTGAAAAATATTCAATATTTTCAAAATACCTATACAAGTTAAGTAGCGCACGAGAAATACACTCGTTCAAACCGCATTTCAATATCTCTTTTAGTTTTTGAGTTATGGGCTTTCAAAGTTGAGCTTAAAAAAAAGTCAAAAATCGCTGTAACTCAAAAACTAAAAAAGATATGAAACTGCGCTTTGCGCCATTCGATTTCTCGTGGTCTGGATTATATAGAACCACATTTTAATAATTTTCGATTTTTGAACTGGTTCAACCCAAAATTCTCATTATTTGTATGTACCGAACTTTTGGATTGTTTTGAGGTTCTAAATTTATACCTAACGTTTAGTTAATGTAATTTAAAGTAATTCAAATTCATTTAATTTGTTTAAACTTAAAATGTTTCTTTTAGACTATACACTATTACACTTCAATGTATTGCTGAAAATATTATTTTCCCTGTTTACTTTTAAAATAAACACTCTAATGTATTGCTGTCAAACTTTTTAACTCTAACTATGGTAATGATATATCCCTATGTTTACTGATAAGAAAAACTCCCGGTATATATATATATTCTCCTGAAACGAAATTTACTTATTTAATAAATAAAATAAATAAATATATCATCACGCCTTTTACCCATCACTGGGTGTGGCACTCTGCCTAAGCAGATCTCGGTAAGTGATATATTTTTTCGCGTGAAGTGCGGTTACCAGCCGTCAAATCACGGCCTCCAAAGATATTAGTGGTGGAGGAGCCACAGGGGTAGATTTTTTAAATTGGTGAAAATTGTTTGTCGGCTGTGGGGATCGAACCAGGGTTCTCAAGATCCACAGGCCGACTCGATACCACTGAGCCACCTACCCCATTACTTATTTAATGAGTAACTATATTTTAATCTGTAATACATTTAAAATCTTTTGTTTATTACTATATTTTGTTCTGATATAATAGAACAATTACTTTTTTTCGTGTTGTAGTGACGTCGGTGGAAGGTGAAATTCTCACGTTGACCAAAGTAACGCGTTCAGAAATGGGCGCGTATTTGTGCATCGCGGCGAATGGAGTACCTCCTTCAGTTAGCAAGAGGATGATGCTTCATGTACATTGTGAGTACACTAATGATTTTATTGTTTCGCCAGTTCAACAAGTTTAAAATAAAACAAGTTCCTTTCTATAGTGGATAAAAATTCCGGAAATAAATCGACAAAATAATTATATAAATATCAGTACACTTAATTTAAATGAAATTTATCCTTTATAAAGTTTATTTCTTGTCGGACGTTCACTACGACAATGTGAACCGACAAAGCAAGAACAAACTAAATACATTTTCTTATGATATATTGAAAATGGAAATTAACTTACTGTTTTACTTCCGAATTGCTTTGGATATATTTTCTGATTTAATATTTTGTCTGCAACATATCTATAGAATTCTAACACCAGAAAAATTTAGATAGTTATTAGAGAGTTTAAAATTCAACGAAATTTAGAGTTGTAAAACAAATAACTAATTAAAACTAAAACAATTTGTGGTATGTCTGCTATCTCGGGTTTTGCATTTTCCTTGTGAAACTAAAACTAATAAAACTACAAGCTTAAGCATTGGTAAGTCTATAACTTTCCGTTATCACATTGTGTAATTAGCGCTTAATAATTCTCGTAGCATGTGTTAAAAAATCCTAGTTATTTCGATGCATTTTGCAGCCAGAACAGAGCCTAGACTTACGATTCTTCCCATCAATTGTACCGGGTGTTGTTGCAAGTTGATTACAAACATAACTATAAATACAAATGCACGTAGCACCATAAGCAGAAAGAGGCAAACTTTGAACGCAGGGGTGTCGCTAGATCTTTTCAGAATAGGCCTACAACCCAGCTTCTTAATTTTGCGTCAACATTACTACAAATACCAATTCAAGGTGCAAACTCTGAAATATATTTGTATATATTTTTTCATTTTAGCTTGAGTGATATTCGAACTTGGGATCTCCGGTTTAGAAGTGATTAGGACATCATTATAATTCATTAACTGAGATTAAGTTCTATTTGTACAGAGTAGCAAATACATAACATTTCAGTTAGTATTTTTGCTGGAATATTAGAACAAAAATGTTTGTTTTATAAACCTATAAATTTACGAATTTGTATTTTTTTGTGTTTATACATAATTTCATCCTAAAAATACAGCTGTTGCTCCCCTTGTTCAAAAATCCTACCGACGTCCCTGATTGAACCTGTATAGTACAGGAACAGGAACAGAACATGGTACAGGGACCAGGAGCGCAGGATCTGGTCAAGCAGAACGTGGAGCGTGCAAGCAAACCCAATTATTTCATTACGCGTTGTTATGTCGGTCAGTAGCTTTTACCACATGTTCTGCTGAATGACACGGTTTAAAATTTATGTAAAGAGTTCGTGAAATGAGCATTGTGTATTTATGGTGCATGTACGTGTGTTATTGTCGCTCTGAGCGTTGAGACTCTTGCATGGATTATGCGATTGAGTAGAATCAGAAACAATGAATCGTATAAGAATTAATTTTTGTATTTTGAAACAGAAGTTTTCAGTGTAGGTGTAAAATTATGAACAATAGTGTCATCGGTTGTATTCACATAATTTACTCTGAGTTAATTGGTTATTTCCTATTTTCTTTCAAGTTTATTATTTTTTTCTTTGAAAATTATCACTCAACAAAATTTTAATTCTACTATAATCAGAGGTAAATTTGTCAGGTGATCTATATTCCAAAATTATTTTTGAAAATACTAATTCGCATTATCACATCAGAATACGTATTATTGAATTATTGAATAATGTTGAATTGAAATTAGATGTCAATAGGTATAAAATTGTATTGATTTAAAATATTTAGTTCGAATGTTTAACGAATTGATATTAGTGTTATTTTAATAACCTAAATAAAAAGAAAAGTAGTAAGAGCGTAGTTATCTGGAATTGAAACGAGTGTGCAGGGTGTATTTTTCCTGTTTCGTTTACGTGTGCGATAAAATCGCGGCGATGCGTGTCACGTGTAGGTGTGTCTTATCTCGGGCATCCGCGAACATATTCGTGATCGCACCGCAAAGAAACGCTGCTAGTGCCTAGTGC
The DNA here is from genome assembly GCA_947425015.1 of Pterostichus niger. NCBI lineage: Eukaryota > Metazoa > Arthropoda > Insecta > Coleoptera > Carabidae > Pterostichus > Pterostichus niger. Next base: position 20,572,690 of record OX380347.1, on the reverse strand, counting down.
GGGTCCTCGCCAAGTCGCGTCGTACTACGTACGTCGTTCGCCCGTTCGTCTGATTGATTTAAATTTGGCGGGCGGACGCGTGAAAGTGCGATACTCGGAAATTGGGGGCGCGTCGACTCGAGTCATTTCGACCGATCGACATTTGTATTCATGAGGCTCGGAACGGGAACTGCGAGTTGCGAGGAGAACTGGAGCTGGAGATCGGTCTACAGGATGCCAGGACGCCAGGAGGGAATGAGCGCGAAGCGAGAGCAGAGTACAGCGATCGTCCGACGCCAACGCGAGCTACAGGCTACGGGCTCGATCTACGGGCACGGGCTACGGGCTACGGCTACATACTTTGTTAAATACCCGAATAAAGTTTAGAAACAATTTCAATTTGCTTCGTAAATGCCTTATTTCAACTTGTGAAAACTCGGTGCATAAGTTAAAACGGCATATAGCAAGTCAATCATTTCGCTTTACTCGTTATCAGCTATTTGGTCGAAACCACCAATGTGAATAATTCGATCGCGAAAGTTTTATCGCCGTCGCCACAGTGCGCTATTGGGCTTGCGCAGCGACAGCCGCGCGACCAAGCGACTAAATAAATAAACGGTGGCAAGTGTGAAATTGAAAGTCATCTTTTAGGGCGTTAGTGTGCAGGAAGGTGGTCCGAAGAGGGTTAAGAATTCTCTTCGCGACGATAAAAAGTAAAATATGCGCGAATAAAGTCAGTTTTTTGTCGCGATGCCCGTTGTACGGCGCTACGGCGCGCGTCTTGACTTTGGAGCGAAAGGGTTGAGTTACGCGTATCTTATCTGCCGTGTTATGATCCAGTGCTTGCGACTTGCCGAGATACCGACGCCGCGCGTCGGCACGTTGGCCCACTAGCCATCAGACCCTGCGCTCACTGTTCACTCGACCGCGTCAGATCATTGTCACTAGCTACATTCATTTTTTCTTCTGGTTCTGTTCTACTTCAAATAATATATCCAGAATTAGAATTGTGTATAAAGTGAAACCATTCAGCTTCGAGAAGTATAGACTAATTCTATGTTATCTTAAGTGTCTTTTTAAAAGTTTTGTTTACCAAATTTATGTTTGTAATAATTTCAGTATTTCTTCGATCATATTTATCGAGTTTATGACTTTTCTGAATTGTCGCGTTCTGATTGACATTATGGGAAGATGATATATTTGGATAAATTATTGACTGTTCGTTGGTTTGATATATTTGACCTTTGTACTCCATCCCCTACAACCATCTGGGTTTTTTATGTAAACTCGTGCATGGGAACGGTTATCTTGAACCAACGCAACGATTCCACTCTCTTACCCCTTGTCAGCACGTCCGATGGAAAACAACAACAATTAGTAACTTAGTAACTTTAAATAATATTTTGGTTCATACGTTGTTGTTTACCATCGTCGTTAAATCTGTTTGATTGCTTTAACATTCATTTGTAACTTTATCCATTTCATTTTTGTTTAAAATATATTTCATTAGCTTACTTACTAATATTGTTCTGTAACTAACAGAAACATGAAATTCAATAGAATTATTTTTAATGAAGCAATGCATAAGTTGACAAGTTTTAGAAAATAATTGGAAAACCAAGAAAAAACATCTTTGTGCTACTCCACTCTATCACATATATTTTTATAACAACGACTCATATCTCAGTCTGATTAATAACAAATTTTACTTTGTGAAGGGTTGAGCTCACAACCATCTATTTGGGTTAACGGATAATAATCAGATAGACTACAAGTTGTAGCAAAGTTACAAAGTTCTGTTATCGAGTTCATCACGAGTTTTAAAGTGCAGACGATTCGCAGTGTCACGAATGAGAAAGTAACCTGCTCTCCTCACAAGTCCGCTACTTGCACAGATTGCAACACAAACAAATTCACATTACCATCTCGCCTTTTTGGCAATTATCACCAAGATTAGGATTATTATTATTCTCGACAACTTTCTTTCTTTAACCTCCCTTTAAATGTTCTCAACAAAAGCTTTGTACAAATATTGACTACTTACGTATCTAGCAATACGTAGTTCTCATGTTTTACAAAAATTTCTATGATTATCAATATAAATTACAATTTTTTTTTACAAGTCTAAAATTTACAACGAATATCATAATATTAACTCTTTCTAATTAAAAACTTTGAAAAATTCCACTAATATACCAATATTTTATAAAAGGATAATGCATGAAAATCAAGCTGATACATGCAAAATATAATTTCTAATAATAGTTTGTAAATTATCTCTGGTTTTTTGATTTGTCACGCATTTTTGTGATCGCATTATTTGGTTCAAAATACGCGTACTTATTTCCATAATTCAAGCACTTCCTAATATCTTCTTAAATGGATATCTCGAAATTATTTGTTGTTTAAATTAATTGATAATATTTCATCTTTCTCGGTACTTGGTTTCTAGTACTGGGCAATTTTTTTTGTAAGATTTGAGGTATAAAGTATATTAGTTTGCATTATATAATTATGTTTTTTTATTATAAATAAATATTAAGTTTATTGTAATATTTTTTGTAGGATCTGGTAAATTCAACTAAAACTTTATTCTGTTTCATAAATTAACTTGAAATATAATTTTTATTGTAAATCTATCTACAAATAATCTTAGGGTCATGAGACAAAAGTATCGTATGAACTCTTTTTCTTGATTTCATTTGTCAAAATAAGTAATAAATCGTGAAAAAGGACAAGTTGATAACTACTATAACTATGTTACCAATCAATATAACATTTGTCGCGGGCAAATCGGTCGATTAGCGGAATGAGTGACAGTGAACAGCGAACAGTGGGAGAATCTCCCAACATGCCAGCAGTTGTCGTGGTCAGCCCACAACCTCACGATACACAGACAAGGCTGGGCTGGGATAGAATAGCTGAGGCTAGATGGTTAGATGGTTAGAGGACACTGCCACCGCTGCTGATGACAACTACCACTGTCGTTCTTCCTCTTCCTCGTCCACCCACGTTCACATGACGTGTTGCGATATATTGTGTCCTCTATTTTCGAGTGCCTAGTAGGAAAAGGTCTATGTTTTTGTTGTTGTTAACTTCATGATTGTAATATTTACTGTCATCTTCAAATTACGCAGGTACATTTTATTGATTCTTTTTCCTAGATTTAAAACTACATAATTGGTTTAATATTAGAATAAAAAAAATGTAACCTAAAAGTAATCTTTTACCAATATCTAGTAAACAGTAACCTGTAAGAATATTTTGATATACGTATAAAACTACCAATTAACACACTTTGTTGTTGTCCGATAATAGAATGCTAAATTGAAACACAATAACTGCTAGTATGAACAACCGATTGAGGATGATTAACTATCAACAGTTGATAATAAGTGGTACAAATTAAAATTTGTAATAATCTAAACATTTAAACAATTCACCTGATTCTATGAATAGTTCTTTTAAATATACAGGTTGTTAAAAAAAGTTAAAAACTTTGAGGGTATCAAATATTGTTTTCTAAATTCGCAAAATTAAGGGCTTGGAATATACATTTTTAATGCTACTAACCGACAGAAAATTTTTAATAAAAAAATAATGAATTACAAATATTAAATTTTGATAAAAATTTAATGTCGAAAAGTGGCACTTAAAATGTACACTATAATTTTGTGAATTTTGACTGAGAATCAGCACATAAAAACGTATATTTTTTACCCTTTTTAACATCCTATATATTGGTGTCTTCAAATTAAAATTAAAATTACGTGTCGTTTGATTCGTGCCGTGTTCACTCGTCTTTCATTCAAAAATTATAGTAGTATCAGTTTGTGCCACGATATCTGGCGTTTGGAATCCGATTACTTGAGTCTTATTTGTACTGAACTTACATTTGAGCGTAGACTTACTTGGGTCATTTATATTTATCATATCACTTTCATCAATTTAATACAATAACATGAAAATTATTCTCAAAGATTAGTGAAGTAAAATTTAAAAAAAATATGTATATATAAACGTAAATAAGATACTAGTGTAGTAAAAGGTAATAACACAAAAGTAAAAACACGTAACCATTTGCTGACAAAAGGCAAAATTTCAATATTTTTTTTGTTAATTGATACATTTCGAAGTTAAACTATTATTATAATTGAATTTATCAAATTTTATTAGAAAAATTATTGTTACTATACGTTTAAATGTTCATAAAAATTGATTTTATATAATATATAAGATTTTATAACGTTTGATGAACGTCACACTTACTCCGAGTCGGTGTGAATTAAAATGGGAGTTTTTCATTGTTTTATTACTTCCAAAGCAATCGGATAAACAGCTGAGCAAGGCTGTCCCAGTAGCAGCAGTGTCCGTTATAACCGATTACTCACTGCACATATGGCAGACAAGAACCGAGAGATGGGAGACAGAGTTCCATGCAGTTTGTATATCTATCTGCAATCTGTCATGGAGTGACACGACACAGTCCGAATAACTGTGTGCCACGAGCCACAAGCGCAGACCACGCCTGTACGTCACACGCTCACTGAGTTGTTTGTTGCAGTTCACCCGCTGATTCAAGTGCCGAACCAGCTGGTTGGGGCACCCACTGGCACCGATGTCACGCTGCAGTGTCACGTGGAGGCTTCGCCCAAAGCCATCAACTACTGGACCAGGGATACTGGTATGTGCTATATGTACACATCATTAACTTGGTCTGTAATTATGTCAGTTTCTAGCATAGATAGAGAGATACAATCAGCTGATTATATTCTCCAAATCTTGATTTATATTGTTGATGAAATTGATTTATAAAACTGGTGCATTTTTACCGCTCGAAACACAAAAATAGATATAGCTCATTAGCCATTTTTCAGTGTTACCAGAGATTATTATTTTAAAACTACACCTATAGGTAATGCTAAATAAGTATTCCTTGCAACAAATAGACAATTTAAATGTCTATATATCATTCACTTCACAAGTGAAAGTTCGCGAGTTGTAGGTTTCTTGATGCAACTAAGAAATAAATTAGTAAGTGTAACTGCATAAAATATATTTTAAAACTGCATAAATGTGGTTCTTAACCATCAAATGGAGGCAGACGCATACTGAAAGGTGAACCACATGTCAACTAAAAAGATGTTTCCATACTAAAAAGGTTTTGTCGTGAGCTGGATTTGAACTTGAATGCCATTTAGTATGGACATAAAACTGCCTCTAATTGATATTAATGATTTTGGAAAGCGACATTAAAAAAATATCTCATAAAAATTATATTTATTATCATTTTTTCTATTTATATTATGATTACGATGCGTTATTTTTTCATGTAACTCGTTGATAGTTTTTGGGAACATTAACTGAAGTTGAAAATATCGGTGTTCAGGGTTTGAAACGCCAAATGTGTTCTTTGAAATGAAATATAAGTTTGCCTGTAATAAAAGTTGAATAATCTAAAATATGTATTTGGAGCATTTTTGAAATCAGAATTAAATACAGATCTGTACCGATTGTTGTTGATGCAAGTATATTCAGTAAACAGATTGAATTTCCTAGTACTGAATATACCCTTAACATCGATTCAAAATAATGAATTCATGGTAGGGGTGTATGTGTAATGTGTATTCACGTTCACATCTTGACCAGCCGATTTCGGTTGACTTCGCCGGCTTCCGTTAGTGGTTGAAGTCCTGGCTTACGCTGCCCGTTGTGCTGTTCGTGTCCATACCAAACGCTGATTTGCATGCGACGAATAGTGAGTAGGGACAAATAGTCACCAATATACAACCGTCGGCCGGTCGACTGATACTTAATCACATCATAATGCATTTGGAAGATTAGTTAATCCGTGCATCGTTGTTTGATAGACTCCGCGATATCTGGGATCTTGTGGGTTTAACGCTAATCGCAGGGATTGCGGGATTTGAGAGCATGGCCGAGACATGCCCAATGGATTCCACATACTGACTCTCGGCTCTCAGCTCTCGGACAACGAACACACCGAGCTGACCGGCGGACCTACGGACATGGGTTACGCTTTCGTCGCTCCCTACCCTACATCGTATACTTTTGCAACCTGGACGCATATTTTTATTTCTAATATTACATGTATTTATTGTGAAACAAGATCTTGAAAACATTTTATTTGCAGTATTCAATAAGTTTTAATTAGATATTTTTTTTAGATAGTACAATAAAATTAGCAAGCTTCTTGGGTAATTTAGTCATTACAATAAAAATTTATGAAGTTAGAATTTTAAACATAAAAATATATTGCTGTAAGTCATTTTAAAATATTTTTTTTATATAATGTTATTAGTTGTCCGTCAGCTAAAAATTATATGAACTACCATACTGTGGCTCGGTGAGTCTGGACCCTGTACTATAATTGGGATTAAGTTCCTGTTGTATAGCGTAACATAGATAAAAAATAAATTAGTTTAACTGTATGCACTGGAAACCTGTATACACAATATAATCAATACTTAATTTTAGTGATAGTTTGTCTGGCTATAAGATTGCAGTTGCTGCTTTTTTCTAAAGTTATAATTAAATTACTAGATATAGCACGGGTATAAGAATTTTATATTATTTTATTATTTTTGTATTTCAATTCAGAAGCGGTACAAGTAAATTATTCAAGAACGTTGAAATCCGGGTACTATTTATCTGTCAGATAAATAATTGTGTAATACATAAAAAAACTGAAATTACTACTATATTCCGTTTCCAGATCTATAATATTTCTTTGATGAATGTGTGCACAGTTGATTTGTGATTTAGCCACATTGTAGTAAGTAAATGAATTGAGGGTTCTAGTTCTAATGGCGGGTGTGCATTTGCAAGTAAGCCTCCCGGTTGATCACGCATCGCATTCCCATTTGCAAGCCGCCTGCAGCCGAGAGCTGAGCCGTATCCACGTATCCGATCCCCGTGCCGTTGCCGTCTCGTTCTGCGTCGAGCGTCGGATCCGCGCGCCATCCGCACGGCTACATGAAATGGGAGTGCCGCGCAGCTATTAACACGACAAATATGCAAATAGTGTCGAGCCTCCTCTTGTTTCACATTCGCCACGATAATTTTATTTAAATTTTTATACACCGCGAACCCGGCTGCGGACAGGCGGGCAGAGGACGGATGCGGTTGCTGTGTTGCCTCGACTCGTCGACTCTTTCGCGTGCGGGTTTGATTTTGTTGATCTGATTGGGGTGTTACCGGCCTTTTGCTGATACCTGATTGCTGATTGATTAAAATGTCTACTTTGTCCCAGCAATATTCCGCAGCCAAATGGTCCTTAAAAGTAAACATTTTTAGGATGGGACGTTTAAACGTAATTATGTTGCTTTTATACTGATTCAAGTATGTGTTGCTCTACTTTTTTTTCATGTTTTTAAACTTGCTGCTATATTGATGCTGATAGACGAAACTACAAATAGTCAATTATCGACTCGTCTCAGATTTTCTCGACTAGTCTGGGATATCATTGCACCGTACTATGCAATATAAATATAAATGATATAATTTTAGATTGTTCTATTATTATATTTCATTCATACCAACAAATACGAGTATCAATCGTAAGAGAAGAAAAGCTACGCTTATAAATTTCCGCAGGCAATTTTATTTCCACTGTATAATTCCTTGCAAATCGCGGCGAAGTGAGCAACAAGCTCCATTGGAGTATAATAATTCCGGCTTGTCGATTTTGGCTCCGGCTCCGGCATCGATAGAGAGCAGGGGAGTGACGTTTTCGTTCTGCGCTCTACCGTTCAGCGTTCACGCAACACAACCTCAAACAATGCACTCGGTGTCACGGGGAGCATCGAGCATCCAGCATCGAACATGAGCACGAAAGAGGAAATCGATTTCGATGGCGTTCTTACGCTACTCGTTCCGGATCTATTCCGGAATCGATTTAAGAAGTTGCCGAGTTCCGGATCCCCTCGGTGCCGGCTCGGCCTCCGGTTGCTGATCTCCCGGAGGATCGCCGGAACATAAGACATTGTCGTCTGTCGTGCAAACAAATCAACATATCAAAATAAAAATCTGTCTGTGAAAAATATCACAGTGTTTTGTCAATGAAATGAAACATGCTTGCTCACCATTTCTATAATATCACGCTTATTTTTATAATAGATTTTTTTTTTAGATAAATGAATATTGATATTAATACACACTATAATACTTAATATAATTAATTAGTATGTTCAATGTTTTTCAAAATCTAAAGCAATGGTTTAACTTTTTGGAGATAGAATAATTATTTATCTATACGTAGTATATTCTTGTATATGTGAACATAGCGCCATTCAAAACAAATACTGAAAAAATGAACCAAACTTGAATATAAATTAGCAATAACTGACCTTTGCCTGATAATTCAGTGGAATAAATTTGCGCAATAGTAAATAAATTTTAAGTAAACACTAAAATCAATTGAAATATAGACCGTAATGTTCTATTTTTCATCATTGCTTTGCGTTTGTTGAAACAATTTAATTTAGTTTTCAGATTCCGATTCGGTACTTCAAAATAAAATATTACCTTTCCTCATTACAAAGTAAAATTTTGATTGAACTTAATTAACTATCGAAAGATATATTTTAGAGTTCGAAAACTGATAATTGATTGTCTAAAGTAGTTTATTATTTTCTACAAGACTGCGGCAATGAAGTGCAATGTGATTAAAACTATTGTTGTTCTGTTTGCAGGAGAAATGATAATTTCTAATGAAAAGTATCTGATGACAGAGATAAATAACTCGTATTACAGTGTTCAGATGCGACTTGTAATACGCAACTTCTACAAAACTGATCTAGGGGGGTACAAGTGCATCTCCAAGAACTCCATTGGCGATGCTGAAGGGAACATCAGGTTATATGGTAAGCTAACTGTCACAATACCTTTTGCGATTAATTCCATATTATTTATGCATTATCATCTTCCAACTTTCTAACGAAGTTAAGGTTGAATGCCTTATTTAATATATATTTGTTGAAAATTATTTAATGTTCTGTGAAAAGTGCATGCATCATTTCCTGACTTTTATATTATATATGAACGTAAGTAAAATTCTTATGTTTTTTAATTTTTTTTATAAAATAAGAGTACCTACTAGATTTTTTTACATTATTTAATTGCCAAAAACTTCGCACAACATTTTCTTTATAGTATAAAATCTATACTCGAAAAATAAATGTTAAAAAAATTAACTAACAATTTTGTTTAGGTCTTCAATAATATCAGGGTTCGTAAATATCATGATATTTATAATAAATATCAAAATATCTGATATATAGGATATATATCAGATAAATATCACTTTTTGGATATTTATTTTTTAATTTTAGTTTTTGTACACATTTAGAAAAACTGAAAAATTCGAAAAATTTCACTTCTCCGGAGGCTATATCTCAAAAACTAAACAAGATATGGAAATGCGCTCAACGGCGTTGAATTCCCCGTGTCCGAATTGACTTATAAGCAAATTTTCATACAATTTTATGCAATTTAATATTTTAAATTATTTCCTAAGGGGTACCCCTTTGGTTTTTTCAGATTTTAATTCAATTTTTCCAAAAATCCTTAATCGTAGGATTATTAAAACGAAAATTTACATACATATGTATTTTGACCCACTGAATCCAGTGGTGCAATCTACAAATGCATATGACTTCTGGTTTTCGAGAAAATGTTAAAAAACCGCTTTTTGCGATTTTTTTGGCGGAAAATTGAAAAAAAATAAAAATCGCTGAAACTATGTTTATAAGTTAACTGAAGCACGAGAAAATTAATGCCGTTGAGCGCGTTTTCATATCACATTTAGTTTTTGAGATATAGCCTCGGAAAAGTAGAAAAATTGAAAAATACGAAAAATTTCATTATTCCAGAGGCTATATCACAAAAACTATTTGATATTTTTATATAATGGATATATATCATTGCAAAAATATGACGATATATATCAAAATAAATATCATGATATATATCGATCGATATATATCTTCGAACCCTGAATAATATCCCCGTTTATTACAAATTTGTATAATAGAAGGTTTGTTGTGTGAATGAACAATTCCGAGGTGAAGGAATATACAAGTTTGTGTGAAAGAAATTATGAATGTGGATGCAGCTGAAGTAATATGTCAGAATAGGAATATTATCAACGATTAATTGGGTTCGTGCTATTTCATTTGATGGGAAATATGCCAGCTTTCATGAAAAATAATAATTGAATTAGATTAAATGAAAATAAGCAGCTATTTAATCAATTAATATGTGCATGAATATTTTTTCAATGATGGTAGATTGAATAATATACATGTTTAGCGATCCATACGCATGCGGCTTTGGCTGAACAGTATTTGAAATTCTGTGTTGTTGGTTAAATGTTAGTTGGCTGTAAAGCGGAGTGAAATATAGCAGGAAAAATCAATTTGGAGTGAAAATGTGTTGTGAATGGGCGAACGAGCAAATCCTGGCCTGGTACGCATGGTATACGCCTGGTGGTAGCGAAATTTATTGTCGTCAAATTATGAAAAGTTGATGAGAGCCAAGCTGAAAACTGCGGAGATGCAATAATCCGAAATTGAATTTTTAGTGGAATCATAGATATTTCTGCCAGGAGATTCGTAGCGACATTCACATCAGTCTGTTTTCAGTTCAAGGACGCGATTCGCACTGGCTCCTTTCTCTGCTTTCTCCATTTTTATTACTTGCCTTGAATTTATTTCAATCCTTTGGACATTCTTTTTTAATTCGGATAACTTTATAGCAGCCGATAAATACTTAACTGCACTTGGACTGATTTATACATTCACTCGAGTCTAGCGTCTTTTTCATTCGTCTCACACGTATCCAACGCAGGCAGACGTAGTAGTACTCATACCGGCTGCCTCGAACGTTACGTTACGGCTACCTTTACGTTCATGTAGAGCAGATAGCGTTACCTCTCCCGTTATACCGTTACGTTAAGCTGGATGCACACTCAGGGAAACTTCGCTCGATCTAATTTACTGTCCACTTTGTACAAGGATCACAATTTTCGCTTATTTTTAATTAGAAAGATAAATTCATTAACAATTACGTTTAGTTTTGCATAGTATTTAAAAATAAAGAATCACGCAGTTTAAATAACAATTAAAATAAAACTGTTTACAAATGGTTCAGATTTCATTATACATTTTACTATAATTGGAAATTATTTCTTATTGTGCAGCTAAATATATAATAAATGCATTTAGATTTTTCAGAAAAGTAATATTTTTTAAATAATAGGAATAATAGCTTGCTTCTAAAAATCTGTGTTTAGAGGTTAATTTTAATGTAAGTAACTGAAATAAATATTGCAAAAGTATACATTTGAAAGAATAATTTGAATGTGGTAAAAATCAGGTGTCTGTTAGAATTCAAATTTTGACAGTATTATCTACCCTAATTTATTTCATATAAAGTGTAAAATGTGTTATTATTCTATTCTAAACAAGTCGGAGAATATTCTGTAACAAATTTATAAGTGCTTACAAAACCAGTACCCTAATATTTATTATTTTTTTAATTTAATATATTTCAATTAGTGTGAAATTGAATTAAATCACACTTTGGCTCTGTAGTTAGACTGGCGGTAGTTCATTTATAATAAATCTTAGATTTCATAGCAAAAGATAAAAACAAAGTGTTCATATCTCACAGGAATCATGTAAAGGTAAAAGAGTGAATCTACTTCAAAGTAATTTAATTCGTTAGCGACTAGTGTGTCGTCAGCTTTACCACCCTCGTTCTCGTTCTGTCGAATGTGAATGCGGACTCCGACTATGTTGTGCGGTCGTTTCACGGGAACGACAAAGCGATAGTCACACTTCGCTCTGACTACGCTATCGTGATTGCGCTCTCGTAAATCATAAAAACTCTTCGTTATTAACACCCAAACGTGCATGCCATTTATCGCGCAAATATTATATCTATGTAACTAGATAATCATTTCGTTATGTGCTCTACTTCGTACATTTCATAGTTTTACTATTGTTCTTAATAGTTTTAAGAATTTCTGTTGTAGCTTCTTTAAATTAAAATTTGTTCAACAATTTTAATTATAATTTAAGTTTCCTGACTTGGATAATTCATTTTAATAAAAACAATTGCTTGAATTCTTTGAATATGGAAATTTGATTTCATCTTCAATCGATTTCATTCTCACATCTTTTTCTAATCAAGGAGGTAAAAAAAACATTGCTTGAAATTTTCAATATTTGTCATTCATAAAACTTTGTTTTCACTACATTTGTTATATTTTGCTTTACTTGTTTAATATTGAGTTTTTAAAAGTCTTATGTGGCACGTCGCTTTAATCTAAGATGAGATGGAAGAAGGCCATTTATATTTTTCTCAGATGAATATTTATGGTGACTATCTCTGTGTAAGATATACGATTAAAATATGTATTTTCTTTTTTTTTCTTTGTTTAGTACTATCTAATATTTTCTGTAGTACTTTTCAGTGTAGGTAACTCGAGAAAGACAAGAATTGTTTTAGTTTATTTAGTAGGTTCTGTACTAAACAACAAATTTATTTTTAGATGTTTTGTCATTTTTCTAGATTACTCAGTGTTCATCATTTCGAAAATGTTCCTGAAAATGCACCTCCATCGAAGCATATTATAGGTACTATACTACTTGTGTGTTGCAGAAATGGAATTGCCGTACCGTGGCAAAAACGACGAAGATGGCACCGGCGAGGAAAGCGTGGAGGCGCACCACGAAGGCGACCAGAACTCGGGTAGTGCGGGAATGGTGAGCAACAACGGACACGGCCCCGAGGATGCTGGAGCCGAGAACCGCCTGTACAATGGCTACCAGGGCTCGCTCATGGAGGCCGGCGACAACAGCGTCCCTCATGACGGCTACGACGGCGGTAGCTCCATAACCGCCTCTCCCCGGGTGTGCGTTAGCGTCTCCGCGGCCCTAGTGCTCATGCCTTTCCGATGGCGAGTGTAACTGTCTGTGCCTGTTGCCCGTGGTGCGAACCGTGCAACGAATTGGGAATCGAAGCAAGTGAACTGCTTGTGATCATGTGCCAAATCAAATACAGAGCGGCTGTCAAACTGTTTCGAGGCGGCAGATATTTGTGCTTTTCTCGATATATAAGTATATCCTTTTGCTGATGATGAAGATATGTAAAGATTATGAATCATATATTGTAACAAACATAAATGTAATAGTGTTAAAATGGTGAAAAGACTTACATTACATATCCAGTATATCATTAACTAAACAGAACGGCACTTATTTTGAAAGTACTGAAGACTTACATACTAAATCTACGTTTTTAACATATCCATGAAAATTAGCGCTTTCTTTATAACAGCATACTTCATCTTTTTCTCTTTTTTTATCATTTTGTTTTCATCTACATATCTAAATATATATTAGAATGTTTCATGTACGAATGTAAATATGAAACGAATGAAGTGAGAAATGTTTGAATGAAAATATATTAAAAATATTTATAATGTAAAATTATATTTGTACGTATGTAGAAACATTTTCACTTTGTTTCTAATGAATAAGTAAAAAGATTTATATTTTTAACAGTATAGTAATCAGTGCAAATTTCCTATTTGAAATGCATTGAAGCAGTACGCTGTTATATAGAAAGCGTGAACATATCGAAAATTCACGATTAGTTGTCAAGTTTTCAGTAATTGGAGTGTCTCGCTGTGAAGATCAGACAAATAAACCAAAGTAAAGGTCAAACCATCGTGACTACACGATTAGTTATTGTTTATGTAGTTGGTAGAATTGTTTATATCTGTGAGAGGTTCGATGCCCGTCGACCAATGAGCGTTGCGAAAGCACGGGCGTCTGTTTGTGTACCTACTTCGTTGCTTATGATGTTTTCGTTTATGTGCGCGACATATCATCCGTTGCGCTGATTATCATCGTTATGTTTTTGTCTTTGTGCGCTGATGTGCGCACGGGCTTGCACAGGATGTGTGCATGACCGTGTGTGCGCAAGCGCAGAATAAGTTGATGGTTTTGCTGCAGATAATGTACCTATATTACTCGTTAAATAAACCACTACAGGATGTATATTTTGTTGTCTTATTACTCATCTTATCTAGGTCTCATTTCTATTTTTATTGCAGATGCATGCCGCATACGAATTCCTCAGAATGTGAGAATGGTAAGTATATTTACGCTTACATGTTCTGGCTCTGGAATGTTATAAAGTGTTCACTTACATTGATATTTTTACATGGTTATGATTCCAAATATTTATTACTAATTACATATTCATTTATTTTTCTTGCTATTCCCAATTCTGAGAACGATAATTCAAATTCTGTTTTTATAGATATCGATAGATTTTTAAATCATCAAATCATAATAATAGTACATAGTATTAAAAAAAAATCATATGCATTTGAGACTTTCAGAGACAATATTATTTAAATCCAGGATTATTTATTAAATGTAAAAGTAAAATCCTCGTATTCGAGCTATAAAACGGAAATTAAATATATTGGATCGGACCTCTCAACTGGGTAACAGCTACAACTGTCAAAGCAAACAAAGCATGAAAAAAATATTGTCCCATTCACTTCTACGATCTGATACAGAACAAAATAAAAAATTCACAATGGTCATTTTTCATTCATCTCAAACAAACAAAATTGATCATCTAGCGGTCGACGTCAAATATTAAAAAATCATAATGAAAGAAATATTGGTTTTCTGATTACATAAATTAAAATATTTTAATATGATTATCAATAACTGGGTTTTAAATGACAATTGGTAAATTATTAAACATTTTACAATAGACCGTAACTGTCAAAAGTGCATTAATTAATTATTGCAGCTATTAATTCAATTATGTACCTGGTTAGTTAGTATTCTTTGATGTTTTCCTCTACAAAGAAACACGTAAGCCCTTGATTTTAAATTATGCACAAACATTTTTTCTCAAGCACTTTCAGAAAGGAGTGTTAGTAATTGTTATTTATATAATTTTTTCATTGAATGTTAATAATAGAAATGAAATCAATAAATTCATCATAATGCTCTTTATCCAATTCTATATGTTCTAAAAAATAATAATGTAATTTTTTTCGGTCACATTTGACGCAAGTGAGCAATCTCAAAATTTATTTATTTATATTGCTCTGTACAAAAGGCACTTAATCTCAATTAAAGTACAGGGTCCGGACTCACCGAACCACAGTGTACTACCGGTGCTAGTTTAAATAAAGCTTTTCTTGTACATTGGAATCAAATTCGGGGCTCTAGTATTGCAATTTAACCAAGAAATAAAAATAATGATAATATATTACAAAATATCATTTTAAGTTACTGGCAGTAAACACATCCAAATCTTTGTTTTCTCTACATAAGTTATTTTATAATTTAAATATTTCGTAAAATAGGTATTATTTTTTAGATAGATATTCACGAAACGTGGTTTTCATCTTATGACGAGAACCGAGATATTTCTTTTAGAATTTCGCTGAGATATATTTTTCCATTAATCAAATTAACTATAAATAACATTGACTGAAATTTTCATCTAGTGTGCAGTTAAGTTATATTAAATATTTGTGCTTAAAGAGATAGGATGTGTAAAAGGCCAATGAATTTAAGATAAACTTGTTGCTACGATGACAATTACTCCAGCAACATTATTCTTGAACGGAGCTGACTTTTGCAGAGTGCGCAGCAGTGGATTTTATTTATATTCACGAAGACGGAAGACGCTTGCGAGAATGTGAGCCGGCAGCCAGCGTCGCGGCGTCGCGAGTCCACATCACAGGAATTTCAAATTACCATAAATTAACTTTCTTTGCATAATTATACGTTTCCTTTATTTCAGTAAGTAGAAGAATCTCTAATGAAACAAAGTTCACTTAATTTGTCGATACGTGAATGGAATAATAATATGGTGAGTTGGGGAAAATAAATTTAGGTTATGTTCTTCAATATTAGTTTGGAATCCAATAAAAATTAGCATTTTAATGTTTGTTACCGACTTTATTTCGTATTTATCGAGAGCGCTTAACTGCATTATTTTCATTTTATTCGAATTAAGAAAAGCATTTAAAATTTGCCCGTTTGGAAGGAAATTTTTGAAATGTGTTTATATTATAGCAGCATTAGTTGCTTTATTCAGCGTTTTCATAATAGTGAGGCGTGAATATTTTCAAGAGGAGATATCCTAGTATACAGTGTTACAGTTTCAGGTGAACTAATTTTGAAACAAAATATTATTGTTTAAATAAAATACAGTTTGTATATATAATTAATATTTTTTAAGTTATTTTATTTATTTATGTTACACTGTACAACAGGAACT
Source organism: Pterostichus niger (assembly GCA_947425015.1). Taxonomy (NCBI): domain Eukaryota; kingdom Metazoa; phylum Arthropoda; class Insecta; order Coleoptera; family Carabidae; genus Pterostichus; species Pterostichus niger. Next base: position 20,556,361 of record OX380347.1, on the reverse strand, counting down.
TAATCTCAATTACAGTACAGGATCCAAACACACCGAGCCATACTGTGATAGTATATATAATTTTTAGCTTGAGTACGATTCGAACTCGGGATCTCCGGATTAGAATTTTGTAACGCTGTTGACACCATCGTACTTCCGATTTGAAAGTAAATTTATTTGCTTAAATCATAATTTAATTCTCATCTATTAATTGTTATTATTTGAGATTATGCAATTGTTTAATATTATTTGTTATTATTTCAGTAGGGTCAATATTCAATTAACCTTATGGACGACCCACCACTATCTCTGTTACTATTATATTTTATGATTCTTATTTCATTTTGCAAAATATAATTATTACTTATTTTTCGAGCATGTGAAATAATGTGTTGTGCAAGTTATTATCATATATAAATATAATTATAACATTTTAAGTTTTGAAATAGGCTTTTTATATTTTTTTTTTGTAAATTTTGTACCTGTTGTTTGGTACATATAAAAATTGGGAGCAAAAATATTTAACCCATCTTGTTATCCCGTTATTATTGAATAATATCTTACAAGTAAACAGGGTGTTTCTATACCTCTGCACGAAACTTTAATGACATATAATTTGATCATTTATTAATTAGTTATTATGTAGGTACCTGGTGGAATGCCTTAATTTTATTTGATTACCTATACGTATACGGTATTGAAAGGGTAAGTTGTTGTGGGAGAAATTTGAGAAAAATGTATAACAACAGTGAATGAGTGGATATGCTGTTAGTGTATGGAGAAGCGGTGCAAAATTCCGAATCAAACCAATGACACTAAAAATGTTCGCTAGGACTGAAATACTCTAATTTGTGTTGTAGAGTCAGTATATCAAATTTTATATGTCATTAAAGTTTCGTGCAGAGGTATAGAAACTCCCTATATAATTGAAATTAATTATTAAAATGTTTTAAATACCTAGACGAAATAAATTATGAAAAGAAGAACGTAAAAGTTTGGAAACCACTGTTTGAATTTTTATCATTTGTCGAATAAAATCGTCGTAGGTAGTTGACCATGAGCATTGCTAGTAAGCAGGCATGTTTTTATTTGCTCTGTAGTATTATGTAATCTTAGTAATTATTCATGCAAAATTTAAAACTGAGTGCTGTGATTGTGAATCAGCAATTTATGAAACAAAATACAATATTACGTTTCTGTGCAAGTGTTTATTGAGGATTATCAGTTATCATCTTCTCCCAAGTTAATACGGAACAAGAGGATTTTTTTATAAATAAGGTCAGATGTTTTGTTATATTGGCTAAATGCATTTGTTCTGTATACATATTCAAAATACTAACTATAAGCAAACTGTTTATTCGTTGCGTATTATCGTATTAAGCGGATTTAATTTTGTTGTTTCCCGGTATACTGTTTGTGTGATTCAAATTACCCGAATTGATCTATATAATACTAAATGCATAACTTATAAAGTTTGTTTAGCGAATTGAAACTAAAATTATTTTTGTCTTGTGAACTCAACTATGACAAGTTTAATCGTATAAAACACGCTAGGCTCCGCATGCACAAATATACAGATTGTTTCAAAATTACTACAAAAATAAAATTAAAATATATATATATATATACACACAGAGGGTGTATCTGTACTTCGGGAAAATTAAAGGGTATATATTATACTATAAGACGTACTGCTCATGGAACAAAAAGATTATTTTTTTAATTCACTTAAATAAGGATGGTTTACTTGAAATGAGCATTTTTAAGGCCATTGGATTAGAGTACTTTATTGCTTGACCTACTACATTTAACGAAATTAAATTGTTAATTACTAATTTTTATTAATTACTGTAACCTATCAATCCAGTGACACGAAAAATGTTTGCTTCAAGTAATATGCAATTATTTTTGCTATTTTTAGCAGTTTTGCGGTGTATTCAGTACATCAAATTTTTTGTAATAATTTTAAAACATCCCGTATAATACAAATTTGTGATACGTTGTCTACGATTTTTCTCATCTTTGAACTCGATCCTGGATTTCTATGTTTTTAAATTATTACCACTGAATTTCGTTTCTTTGAAGGTCCATTTTAATTAGTTACTATAACGGTAAAACGAAGCTAATTAATATATAAATATAAATAGCGTTTCAATCACAACGATTAGTATCTTCAGAAATCGTATTTGAAACAAGGTTTAGAAACTGGAGCATGATTTATTATGATTGGTTTTCGTCTCAAAATATGATATTATCTCTGAATCAAAATTAAATTAAAGTACTTAATTTTAATTTGATATCTTTGTGAAACAATAAAGAATTAATAATAAACTTCTACAGTGTTAGAAAATGTGAAAATTCGCGGTAATTTATTATCAAGTATTTAATTTCGCGTGAAAAACGAAACTGTAGTCAAATTTTAAAAGTGTACTTATTATGCTAAGTTAGTATGACGTGGTGTGTTTTAGACAAATGGCACAATTTAACACGTCCATCTAATTCGAATTCCTAAGAAAATGTCGTTGCCAGTGATGAATGAAACAATGTTGTGCTAAACTGGAAATATATAGGGCACAAGGTTCGCTTACGCTACTACTCCTGTTGCCGAGTCGGCACGCAGGAACGTATGTGCTATGCTTACGCCTGCGCTTTTCTCTCCTGTTGCCATTGCCATTTCATATTTGGGTGTATAGGGAACTCTTACCCAATTCTCCAACGTATAATGTTTCATTTCATATTTATTATTTATTACAGTGATTATGTATCATTACCCAGAGCGTTGAAGTCTTAAAAGTGTGAATAACTTAAGATTTGACGGCTGAAAACTGTTCTTATATATTTATTTCATTACTTTAAACAGTGAAATAAAGTTCATAGTAAAAAATATATTTCTGGATCTGATTCGTTGCACAGCTTCTTTTATTGTTTCATGAAGCTTTGAACTCTATAATGAAGATAAAATATTTATAAATACCTTGAAAACTGCCCTTTAATTTAATATTGAAAGACTGCAATTACTATGATTTGTACCAGTGACAATAAAAATGTTCACTAGGAATGAAATACCCAAATTTTTGCGAATTTCAATAAATTCTTTTTGTTCTATAATCAGTATATCAAATTATATATGTCATTAAAGTTTCGTGCTGAGGTATAGAAACACCTTGTATAGTATGATATATTGAAGTTGTAATCAGGGACCCGAACCACAAAAAAATACAGTTCGGTTTCGGTTCAAGGATCAACTTTTATATTTGGTTCGGTTTTTTGTTCCAGTTCGATAGGTTTCTTAAAGATCTGTTTGTGAACCAGTTCAATTTGGATTCAGTTAATTTTTTTTTTAATTTAAATTATAAATGTATACACAAATGCATTAATGTAATTGTATATACGAGTATGCTTGTACTCTTACTGTCATGATAGTCAATGCTAATCTGTATCTTGAAACATAGGTAGTGTTACTAATTGTGTTCCATACAAGTCTTCATTTTTCACATCGCAGTAAAATTTTCAACAAGGCACTATTAATGTTGTTAAGAGTTATAAAAAGAATATCTAATGTAAAATCACATCTGATTTCGACGCAGTGGGATGTTCAGTGTTCAGTAGCGCTTAGACAAGTTCGTGTCTATTCGCCATCCATTATAAGCAAACCGCCACTCATTCCGAACGCAATCGTCGAAGAAACGACATTACACCAACACTGATGCACACATGTCCACATGTACAATGCGCATACAGTATACATTAACGTGCGAAACTCTCTCGCACGCACACAAAAACATCAGCGTTGTCGGCCGTCGCCGCCGCCCCTGTGGTATCACAGAGTTTGCCACTGGCGAACGAAACATGTCAAACAGAATGCATTAGCATAAGATCTAATGGACTAAAATAAAATATACGAATCTACTAAAAATTTTATGTACGTTTGGGTATATGTAATTTTTGTTGTAACATTTATATTATCTATGATTTTAATGTTTTCTAAGCTTTTGAAGCATTATGGGAATTCAAGTTCGATTCCCACAATCTCCACATTTCACGTGTAAAAATTAGAGATGGGCGAATATCATCCGCGAATAGTCGAATGCCGCGAATATTGACATTATTCGATATTCGAGATTTTCGAATATTAACGTCAGTATAGCGAACATTCGAATACTTCGAATATCGCGCCATATGTTGACCTCAATTTTTGACTATATTCTTCTTTATCATTTGTACATAAACTTAAAGCAATTACAATACTTTAAAGTTATTAATAACAAAGATATTTTGTTTCAAAACCATGAAGACGTACCATATTTCAAATTTGTTTTTCGCCATTATTTGAAGTTTTCGTCTTCTTCTTTTTTGTTTTAATTTTATTTTATCTTAACAATTTCATTCAAATAATGAAAAGGACATAATTAAATAATAATTAATATAAATAAATTAACTTTTAGGAGTATTCGAATATTCGAGTACCTCGAATATTCGAGATCTGATTAATATTCGTATTCGATATTCGAATTCGAGAAATTTGATATTCGCCCATCTCTAGTAAAAATATATAATTTACGAAGATTTGTTACGACGGAGTACCACATCCAGTAATCAGTAAAATTATGTGATCTATTTAATTATTATATTCTTAAGTGGAAAAACACAATTTATAAACAGCTTATTAACAAATCCTGATTAAAATCAGAGCACGAAAGAACAAATATCGGCTATAGCTTTAATTAAAAAATCGGTTATTAAAATAGTAAAAAAAATTAAATTTATAGAAAAGTGAACTAAATTTTATGTTATCAAACAATGAATCTATAATTCTATTCCTTACAGGTATCACGAATTTTTAGAAATTTATAAATTTAAAAACTATTTCTTGTTCTTGATGCAATTTTTAATTCTTAACATGTTTTGAATTAGTAAATTTAAATTTGTTATACAAATTTCAACCAATTTTTTAAAAATTCGTTTTTCAGAAAACAGTACTAAAACTGTTTTGCACTTTCGAGGAAATATATTTTCAATCCGTTTCATTAAAAACTCCAAAAATTTGATAAAAAATCATAGATACGAGTATGTATTGTTTTTGCAAATGTAATTTTATATATAACTAACTCATTTCAGCAGATTTAAAGAAAATGAGTTTTTCAAAAACGAGCTTTATTACTCCTTTTTGTGATCTACTTGATTAGGTAAAAATTAGAATATTAATACAAAAAAGCAAGACAACAAGATATTCACTATAAATATATGCATTTTCTAAACCTGTTTAGACTGCGTGATTGATTCCATTTAATTCTGTAATTATAATTAACAATAGTTACGTATTTATAGTAGGTATATCCAGTATAGGTTAATTTTAGTGTATTCATAGTTGAGTGTATTTAGTGAAATAATAACGTGTTTAAAATATAGTGATTTTATGGGATAAGCTGTCGAGAACGAAAAATCAGCGGTTTGTTATCATGTATTCGAAAACACATCTATTAACAAAACATTGAATACAATTTGATTTTGCAATAAAGCCAGTAATTCGTTTAAAGTACTAATTGTTATAGATTTATTCTATCCCAACATTACATTCCTAGTAAAACAGTTAACATGTTCACTATTTCACCGTTGATATGTTAAACTACATTGCCTGTGCAGTAAATAAATCGCCGACCGCCCTCTGCATAATAGGCGACGAAAACTGTTATCGAATTTGTCGTCATGGAATGCTAAACAATATTGATATTTTAACGTATTTATTCGCATTGCATTAATTTTCTTGTCAAATACGCTATGTCAAACAATTTATCAAAAACTCGTTCAATCGAATATTAAAATTAAATAAACAGACATGTTCGTGCGCTTTTCTTTAAAATCGAATATGCAACAAACAATCTATTACATTAAACATTTTTGAAATTATAAATCGCAGTTAAATATTATAATTTAATTAAATAAATATATCGCTTGTTCATTTTATTCATTCATGGATGCGGCTTCTCGATAAATGATTATGCGTGAAATATAAGTTTCTAATCATCACATCACAATTCTAAATAATGGTAATAAAGCAGAAATCTGAGCGTTCATTTTTATAGTGAGCATTTTAGTTATCGGTAAGAATAGATTCATTTTCGAGGGGTTCAAACAGTATAAAATAACTTTAATGAAGGCAGATTCATTATATATGATTTTATTATTTTTACACATTTTAAATATTTCTCTAAAACTTAGTAAATTATATTAGAAAAATTAAGAGAATAAAGTATTCAAAATGTATTGCATAAAACATCATTAAAATATGCGTATTTTTAAACGTTTGTACATAGAACTACATTTACTATCATTTACATTTGTCTCTAAAATTATTTAGAAGCATTTACCAACAGAAAAGATAAGCACATTTTTGATCATGTATAATATATAATATATTCTGCATATAGAATAGAAAGTAGATTCATTTAATAACAAGTAAATATGCAGAAAACTGTTATATTGAATGAAATAATTAGAAAATATGAGAGAACTTGATGCAAGTTATAAATGATCCGGAATTGCAGTTTAGCAAGATCAACTCGTATCTCTATATGTCCGTGGACAATCGGATGTGCGAGATTTCAGAGTAGGTAAGTTAGCAGTCGATAGAGTTTTTTGTACCGCGGTCGTATAGTATCATGTGCGTGTATGCGAGTATTGTAAACCGATCGAGATACCCGATCCATTACCTTCATTTCCTGTCTGCGCGAAATTCTTGGGTATGTGTGTGTCGGGAACTCAGATAGAGGGGTGAATGAGGCAACATCTACCCGAGGCTTTTAGTAGCTGTTAGTTACAGTCCACTGACGCGACGGACTTTCCCTAAATTATACCACATCTCTTTTCGGGAAGGCAACGCTGACTGGTTGCTGGCGGTTTCACAGTCTTTGCTCCATTACGCCGTTTTACACTTTGGAGAATTAAGAATTTTAAGTATTTCGATTGTAACAACGAATTCACGCTTTTTAAGCTATGTTGTTTCAAGTTTTATGTTATGGGAATTGTTTTTCGCGAACTTATTTCTCGTGAATGCTTGCAAACTTGAAAAATATGTTAACATTCTTCTTACTTCATGAAATATATGAAAGTATTGTATGGAAAACAATCTTGTTGGATGTCGCAAAAGTAGATTTGAATGAATGTAGAAACATTCAGAAATAAAGGGTTTACTTTACTAACATTTATAATTGCCTTTAATTCTTCTTCTTTTTTACAATCACTTCCCAAAATATCTGATATTCTATCATATAGATTTCTACTAAACCTTTAACATATTTTCCCTATTTCAAGCTTTCTGTGATTTACATTTCAGATTCAATTACATTTGTTCACTTCAGATATATCGCGGTCATAGTTAAATGAACCATGCAAGTTACACAATAATCAGAAATTAAAATTAAAATTAATATCAAAGACAGTTTCTGAAAGTTTGTATTTTTAATTAAAACTAATAATGAATTAGTGATAGTATGATTTTGTTCAATGTTCGATAGAAGTTCGTCGTCATACTGTACCTAAATATATTCAGGGCGAATGTCGTCCTTTTTAAATACATTATACAAAGCTAAAAAACCATTTATCAATTATATTTATATTGAAACGCATTCTTGGTGTCTTGCTCTGTTATAATTTTCAATAAAAAAACAGTTTTTCTTAGTTTTAGCAAAATATAACATGTTTAAGCTCCGGGTTCCCCTTGGCGGAGATGCTTTATTTACTGCTTGTCTAGAGCTGGTTCTAAATGAAATAAGTAACAAATATTATCGTAATATTCCGTAGGTCTATTTTGTCGTATGAACGCTAACAAAAACAAAATGATACAGATGTGACACCTTTAGTAAGTAGTAAATATAAAAAATAAAAGAACAATGGTGAAATTTTGGGGTAGACGAAATGTTGGAAAGAAAAATAAAGGATTATATAAGATGGGTTTAATTTCTTGTTAGCCTTTTTGTAGGGGGACAGGCAAACAAATTCCCCTTGAGCGAGTAGCGTTCATAATGATTTTTCAATGGATCTGAAACCAAAAAATAAACAGCTTCAATCAATTATAATTTAGCGAGTCATTGGTTTTAATAACATGCTGTCGCTCGTGGGCCAAGAGAGACGCAAGACGGGTAAGAGACTAGACGAGACGAACACAACCGAATTGAGCCGATGTCAGACGAAGTCAAAGTTAGTTTAGCTCGCTGCACATACAAGTTGCCTGGGGCGTTTTCATTATATAGCAAGCTGTTTCTTAAATCAGATTGCTCCGCAAGTCTCAAAGATAATCTTAGCTTCTTTCCATATCAATTTCGACTGTTCACAGTTCATTTAATTTCAATTTTACAGCTATTGTCCTACGAAGAGTTGCTCGCTAGCTGCTAGCGATTTCCGCTACGCAAGACTTGTTTAGAAGGGCTGTCGCGGGAGGGGCTATAATTATAACATGTCCGGGACGATATCCGCATCCGCAGAAGATTTACATCCGGTTTGAAACTTTTCGCCCCATTTTTCTTAATTCTGTTTTTGCTTTTCCGTACATTTTCAGTTTATCATTGTACTTTTTGTCATTACTATGAGTATTCTTGTACATTTTTAATCTTTATTATTATATCACAAAAAAAATAGATTAACTCTGATTCATTGGTCTGTTGAACTTTTTTGATATTACTCTTATCTTTCAGATGGTTTATGTATATATATATAATTTAATCTATTGGCTATTTTTTGAAAAATATTTATTAAGAAAGTTATAAAATTTTACAAATTCAAATACAATCATGACTAGTATAAATATTGATTAATAACAACTATCTATCAGTTAACTAACATAATTTTTCAGTTGGTAGATGTTTGAAAAATATTTTTGATTAAAATACTTGAAACAAAGGTGATAGATGTGATATTTACTTCTACGTATCTTTTATTTGAAGGATTTATCTCCAAAATTATTTAGAAATGTTCAATATTGAAAAATTAAGGTAGTCAACTGCTATTTAATCATCCTTAATTGGTTGTGGTTGTTGTCTAACTGTTAACAAAATATTGAAATTGTTGTCTTTTTATTTAATATAATTTCAACCATTTTATGAACGGATAGTCGATAAGTATCACATTCTTTTAATTACAGTATCAAAATGTACAAGGTGGTACCAAATTCTTAACTATTAATTTATTTTTGTTTGTAAATAAACTAGGCGAATAATCAGATAATTGACAAATGTATATTAAAATAATAAAATATGATTTTGATATGAGTTTTTGAGATCTAAATGCATTTTTTGCTCACATGTTGTTTTTTCTTAATTTTTAATTTTGCATTGGGAATATATTCATTAGACAACAAATTCATTTAAATTTTACGTAAGAGCCACAAAATTAATTAATTATCAAATTTTCTATGAGTTAAATGTGCTTTTTTAATAACAAACAAAAATGTACGGTAGTAAGTGTTTTTAAAAATATTTAACGAATTTATGTAAAATAATTATTATCTTGACATGCAGCAAAGAAAATAATTCTGGACGGTACAGAATAAATTTTCATTTTCTTATTTAATGATCAACTACTGTATGAAATAAAATTTGTTTAACTTAATAATTTTGAGCAAAAATTCAGATATAAATCTAAGTAGGTAACATAACAATAAATCATCGTAGCAAGTTTGCCAGAATGATTTCAGCTTCCTTCTGAGACTTGGGGCATGCTTCCGAGATGGTTTTAATCTCTCCAAAGGTGAAATTAGTACGTTTGACTTCCTTGGCTAAAAAAAAAATAAATAATTTAGTTTTTAATCAGTATATCTTTTTTCTAAAATAATTACCATCAGGATTATAGCTGAAAACTAGCAAGTACAATCTGCTGGTCACTTCAAATAGTTTCATGCCGTTTAACATGTACTTCCTGAAAAAACTTTTCAATGCGATAAATTCCAATTTTCGATTTAGGCTTAATTCCAATATAATTGGTACTCTCATATTTCGAGGGGTGCCGGATCCTTTGGAAGTAGAATTCTCCTAAAATCACTCGATCGTTAATAATTGTATGTTCGTACTATTATTAAAATAAATGTATAAAAATCTACGGCTAAGTAGTACGGACGGGGAAAACCTAGATTAAACTTATAAACTAAGCTTGAGCTCAAGATTTAATCCGATTCCGGATTCAATTTTGACCATTGGCTTGGTTTATATGTTGTGTAATCTTGGTTTTGCCCTTCTATTCTATTGATGATGAGAATATATATTTAGATTTATTTGTTTAAATAATTAAAGTAAAATAACCATAATCAGCAGAAGGCAAAATTTAGATTATTCTTTAATTCTTTTTAATTAATATTGTAATTTAAACTCGACAAACCTGACAAATCTGACAAACAAAAGCAACAAAATTAAAGTAATTTGAAGTTATAATATTAAAAACAACCTTGTAGAGCCCAACAGAGACCAATATTACTAAGTCTCAAGTACATTTGATATTAATCCTTAAAGATAGTTAAATTAATATATAAATTAAAGTATCTTCGTTACTTACGGCTTTGCGTGTATAATCTGCTCTGGGTAGTTGTACTGGCCCTGGCTTTTGCCTATATCTTGACATTGGCCTCGGCATTGGTTTCATCATTTCTTTTACAGGAGGTACTGGCTTAATCTCTATCTTCTTTGGGGTTGGTTTCCTAGCAACCATATCCGCGTATGATAAAGGTTTTGAGTTTTCAGACGAAATTGTAGAAGTCGAAGCGACAGGCTTCGCATTATCAGTCGAGATTTTAGTCACCGAAGGAGCAGGTGTTACATTTGCAAACGATATTTTAGTAGTCGAAACAACTGACTTTGCATTGTCAATCGAGACTTGAGACGACGAAGTCACAATTGACGTTTGAGAAGAAGACATGCTCATGTTAACATTGGAAGTACTATCATCAGTTGTAACCAACACTTGAGAAGAACACATTTTTGCTTTAACAGTATTAGTATCATTAATTGTCGTCAAAACTTCGGAAGAAGACTTTGTACCTTTAACATTGCAAGTATTAATATCAGTGGTTGTAATCGAAACTAGAGAGGAAGACTTCTTTGGAATATTAACATCAATAGTTGTTACTGAAATTTGGGAAGTAGATTTTTTATCTTTTTCATTGGAAATATTATCAGCAGTAGTTGCAGTCGAAACTAGAGACGAAGACATTTTGCTTTTAAAATTGGAAGTATTAATATCAGTATTTGTCAATGAAATTTGGGAAGAAGATTTTTTAGTTTTCCCATTGGAAAGATTACCATTAGTAGTTGTAATCGAAACTAAAGATGAAGCCTTTTTGCTTTTCACAGAAGTATTAGCATCAGTAGATGTCAATAAAGCTTGGGCAGAAGATTGTTGATCTTTCTCATTGGAAGTACCAGCAGCAGTATTTGTAATCGAAACTAAAGGCGAAGACCTAGTGCCTTTAACATGTAAAGTATTAGTATCAATGGCTGTAAGCGAAATTAAGGACGATGACTTTTTGGCATTAATATTGGAAGTATTAGAAACAGTAGTTGTGAAAGACACAAAGGACGATGAATGTTTGTCTTCAACATTGGAAGTATTATCAATAGTACTTGTAATCGAACCTTGAGAAGAAGGGCTTTTATCTTTAATAATAGCGGTATTATCATCAGTAGTTGTAATCAAACCTTGAGCTGAAGACGTTTCGCCTATAAAATTGGAGGTGGTAGAATTAGTTGGAGTTTCTGGACCAGAAGATTGAATAAAGGTAGATAAAGATCGCGCATATTTAATGACTTCATTAGATGAATCTGTTTGTGTCCAGCATTCAACCATAAGTTTTCTATTATTTTGTTCGGGTTCTGTCTGGCACGATACATTACATCCATGGATAACTTTAGTAATAACGATTCCAGAAGATGCACTTGTAGAAGTTGTATCTGATGTTGTGGCATACATTACCACGCTAGTTGTTACAGCTACTTCTATTTCTGGTTCTGATTTCTCTTGTTTTGTTTTTGGCTCCAGAGTCTTGGTGTCATCACTCTCACCGCTAACTATTATATTTTGTAATTTGTCAATTGATATTGAATCTGAAAGTTCTTCTCCTAAATGGTTTTGTTCCTCTGAAGGAATTTTACTTGTTGTTGATTCGGAAGGTACGTTGATAGGTTCTTCGATAAGTGTATTTACTTGTGAGGTTCTTGTTTCAGAGTTAAGTTCGTCATCAGGGTTAGTCACATCTACAAAATTTCAATTTTAGGTTAGAATTTTAAGAACCTAAGTTTTATATTGGACTCTTATCTCTTGGTATTTAAGTTTAACCATAATTTTTGCCAATATAAGTGCTCAGGTAATAGTTAGTAATGATAAAACGCTAATATAAAATATATTAATATAGTCTTTACCTTTTTGGTGCTGGTCACATCGCATGTGATCACCATGTTTGCCATCATTTCGCTTGTCTCCTTCATTTTCACTTGTACTTTGTTTTTTCTTGCTTTCTTCAGAATCAGGCAAATTGTCTTCAATTGAAGTATCATCAGGATGTGATCCAGGGAGGCAAGACGGACAGAAAGTAGGGCTTTCAGTAGTAACATTATTACCAAAAGGACACAAAGTGGAACCAAACAAATGACGTAAATTCGTGCGTGGTTTTTGATTAGGTGGTTGGGGTGTAATAGTAGGGCCTGGATGTGATGATGCCTGCGGTAATGGTTGTGATACTGGTTTTTGTACTGGTGGCGGTACATATTTTGGTACTTCTTGCGGGACTGGTTGTGGGACTGGTTGGTGAATGTGCTGTGGTACTGCTTCCTGATAATACGCAGTTTGATTATGTTGATACTTATGTCGGAACTGAGTCTGGTACTGAGGTTGGTACGGAGGTTGGTATGGAGGTTGGTACTGAGGTTGATACTGAGGTTGATACTGAGGTTGATACTGAGGTTGATACTGTGGTTGATATTGAGGTTGATTGGCGTAGTTCTGATGTGGAATTACGAGATGTGCTACAGGTTGTAGTGGATAATACGCTTGTTCAAGATTTGGGAATCCGGGTTGAGGTTGCCTGCAATATTATCAGAAGTTAATTTATTTGTTATAAGAATAGTTTAATGACTAAACTACACTTTGTTATTTTTTTTTTCATATGCCGTTAAACGGGCATATATAAAATTGTAAGTATTATATTAAATAATAAATACAGATACTTTAAGTTAATATATTTTTTTATATTTCGCACAAAGCTATTCGATAAGTTGAATAAATTAATTATTTTGAAAGAAGGTAAAAATTGCGTTTTAAAAAACCCTAGAGAGTCTGCACTCATGCATTTTAGAAAGGTCGTTTAATGTGACTTTTTTAAGTTTATACCATTTACAGTCATAATATTTGTTAAAATAAAATTTACATCATATACACATCGATTTATCTAAAATATCGCACTTTTTAAGATAATATAGAACAAAGTGATATTGCATAATTTAAGACTGAACAAAGCAGACAGAAACCGTTAAAAATTCTCTAAAAAAAATTGTAATATATTTTTTTAATGAAATTTCATCTAAATTGAAAACAATGTACAGTGCTAGAAAGTCTTAAGTGATATTCATTAAGCCGTAATTATTTTTTTTTAAATTTACGTTAGACTTAAGAAAATGTGTATCTCAAACAGCGGAGGTCACATATAATTGTATAATTGTAGACACATATATAATTTAGAAAAATACATAAATGAAATTTAAATAACTTTAATGGCAAATATTAAAAATATGCATTGCCATCAGTTATTTCAGAAAGAAACATAAGTAAACTATAAAATTATCTTAGTCAATGGTTTCAGTACTGCTAGTATGATTTCCTGATCTACACCATTCAGTTTGACTTTCCCTTCACTGATTTCTGTTACCCTAATCAAAGTTTCAAATTAGGCAGTATTTAACAACCATTTTATTTAAGTAACGTATTATGTAATTTAAGAAATAATATATGTCAAAAATTTATTTAAAATATAGTTATCAATTTTGTATATAAAGACGGACACATAACAAAACCTTAAAATTAACTGTTAGTTAAATGCTATAAACTATTCAGCATGTCTTTCTCCTCACTGATTTGTGTAAACATAACCTAAGTTATGAACTAAGCAATATTTACCAACCATTTTTACTAGCTAGACATATTCATTAGTTAAGATATAAATTATGTATTTATAATCTACTTATCAGTTTTGTATATATTTACAAACAAAATAATAACCAATAACCTCAAAATTAGTTGTCCGTTAAACGAAGAGAGAAGACATGAATAGTAAAAAGAATGTTAAAGAAAGATCGCAATGCTCTGACGTCACACTTAATAGCAAAAGAACTCAAATACCATTTGTGAAACTTTGATTGTATCTAGTACAATGTTTTTGGGTCTAGTCTCCATATAAAAGACAAATTTACTAGTTTTTGACTAGAGTGGAGGACTCCATATTTTTCAGTGACAAAATTAAAATACAAAGAATTTATTTATTACCTATTTGTTTTTGTGCATGATGAAGTGTAATGGTTAATACTTTTTAATGCACATATTCATATAATAATAATAACTTACCCTACGTATAGTGTTTGCGTATTCGGTGGGAAAAATTGTGGCAACGTTCCTTGGTTTTGCACAGCTCTGTATCGTCCCATAGCGGAATTGTAGAGATCTAATTGACGAAAGCTTAATCCACTATTCGGTAGTGGAGGAGGAAATATAATTTGTATTTGTGGTGCCGCAGGTACCCTAAAAATCAGTATGTTATCATATTTTGTAATTGTTTACTTTCTTTGTAATAAAAATAACTTACATATTGTTCTGGGTGTAATTCACTGCCGTAGGGGGAGCTGTCAAATATTGTGGCGTGTATGGGGCCCTGAAATTAGATTAAAAAATATGAAATATAGCAAGAATCGGGTTGAAATTAAAATTTCCTAGGACGTAGTACGCAATAATACTATACTAGAGTTGTTTACATATTTGAAAAACTAAATAAATAAATAAATATATCATCACGCCTTTTACCCATTACTAGGTGTGGCACTCTGCCTAAGTAGATCTCGGTAGTGATATATTTCTTCGCGTGAAGTGCGGTTACCAGCCATCAAATTAAAAAATTAAAAACATTGAACAATAAATCAAAAACAGTCCTATAATTATTTAAAAAATCAAATCTTAATTTATAATGTTGAAATTCAACATTGCATATTTAGATTTTTAATGTATTTTACTTTTTAATCAACGTCTTTATAAATTATTTTACAAAACAACTCTAAATTGTAATCTAGTCACTACCCTTTAGGACACTATAATTTCAACCCTAATTTAAAAATTCCATATTCAGATTTAATTATTTTTTATAAAGCTGTTGTTTGATTTTAAAAAGTAATTTCTTATAAATAAAGTCTCTTTCCAAGTTCAACATTGCATATTTACAATTGAATATTTTATTTAGCTATTTTTGCTTGTTGAATAAATATCTTTTTAAATTTATAAGTAAATTATATCCCCATAAAATTATTATTACATTATAGGGTTTTATATAAAATGATTTGTTTAAGATAAAAGATTTAGATCTAGGTTCGATACTGCTAGTAAAAATAGAACTCACACTGACGGATTCAGCGATGATGAAGCTATGATTTGTTCAGCTGCATCTAGAACATTTTCCTGAGCTACATCTTCTTTGGAACCGTCCCCTCCAGTACCTTCTTCTGTACTAAGCTTACTAGTTTTACTCTCAGACCCTTCTTTTTCGGTTGCGTCTACTTGGGGAGTATCTGCTGCTAGTGTATCATCTCCGACTGGTGACTCATCTACTTTTGGTGTATCTTCTACTGCTGATATACCATCTACTTCTGTAGTATCATATACTGTTGGCGTATCATCTAGTTCTCGTGTATCATCCACTATTGGTATATCATCTGCTGTTGGTATATTATTTTCTATTGTTTTTTCCATGTCTAATATATTATTTCCGTCTTGTGTATTATCTTTTGATGGTGAATTTTTACTCATGGTTCCTACAGCTTTAAATACAATTATATTATAATTTGAAATAGGTACTATTATTGCGTATTCTTTTGTTGCCAGAAACATGTATAGTTTATCATTGGTGTTATTAAATATAGAATTGCATACCGGAATGTAAAAAACTAATTAAATAACCGTACATAAATAGCATATAAATATATTTACCTTTAAATATGTTGCACCTGTTTGAGGAGTTTAATTATGATTTCAATTTGACTTTAAAAACAGCTGTGTTACACACCTGAAATCAGTTATAAATTGAGCTCAATCTCTTCTTTTTATTTTCATGCAAAAAATTGTTTGAACGAAACCCGTTCTGGTTACTGAATAGGTTATAGAAAAAATAATTTTTTAATAATTATGTTTTACTGTATTTTAATATATAATTTTTCTACTTATTGCCTTTTAAAATATTTTTAAATAGTTATAATATTACAAAACACAATTCGTACTTTTTTATTTGCGATTATTTTCAAATTTAAGATAACTACTTTGACGCTATTGTACAAAGTTATTTTGAACGAATATCTTACAACGTACCTTTATTAACAGTTAATTTTAATCCTTTTCAGTTAGTTTCTGTTATTTTAATTACTAATTTGTTATTTAAATTGCACTTCTGAAGAGGTTCAAAGACACTACATACTTAAAACAATTGATAAACGTACCTCAAAGTAACTATACTAGCGCTGTTCTTAATTTGCGACGAAATTTTACTTATCTTTATTTTTAATACTTTTATTTTGATTACTTTGTTACAATTTATATTTCGAAGTATAAACTTGCTCGGTATAACTGTACGTTGAAAATATTTAAATATAAATTCAAACGATTTTCTCAGATGGTACTAAATTTTAGGTAACTTCTTTGCCTACACAGTAGCGCGATTTTTAAATGAATAATTTACTTGAATTATAACTTTTTGAAACATATCATACAATACAATAAAATAAGTTATTTATCTTAGATAAGCATGTCATGTCACTTCTAATTTTGTTCGAAAGAGCTACTTCTGACCTGACCTGGCTTAAATGGTTAATCCTATTACTTTCAGGTAGTTTACTTACATCAATGTTCTTCTTACTAACATTGCGTGCAAGATATGAAAACGCAAAAGTTTGCAATCTATTTGTATATAATATAATATTACAAAATATAAACTCGCCGAATAGATAGTTAATTATAATTACAATTTGTTTTGCAAAGTCCTAAACTTAAATAACGCCTTTAAAAATTAGCAAATCAAAGTACGAGAAAATAAAAGTACAGAACATTTAAAATTTTTCCGAAAAGTTATTTTTCTTCTCTTGTTTAAAAGGTATTTCCTTTAAGGCAGAATTATCCACGTTTAATTAAATTAAATTTAATGGGGTAGGTGGCTTAGTGGTATCAAGTCGGCCTGTAGATCTTGAGAACCCTGATTCGATCCCCACAGCCGACAGACAATTTTCACCAAAATTAAATCTACCTTTGAGGTTTTCCCTCCATTAACATCGTTGGGGGCCGTTATTTGACGGCTAGTAACCGCACTTCACGCGAAGAAATATATCATTTACCGAGATCTGCTTCGCCAGAATGCCATACTTAGTAATGGGTAAAAGGCGTGATGGTATTTATTTATTTATAGATTTTTTTTCATTAATTCAGTCGTCTTCACTTCTAATTGTTGTTCAAAACCTGGTCAAATAACAGTAGAAACAAGAATAGAAGGATGAAACAATAAAATATAATACAAACATCGTGCTTTTTATACTTTTATTTGTCAAAAAAATGTTTCATAAATTTTGGAAATAAGCCTAAAGAGTAAAATAACATGTGTTATCCAAGAATAGTACAAGTATTATGCTTTATATTTACAGTGAAAATATAAATAAATAAAATAAATATATCATCACGCCTTTTACCCATCACTGGGTGTGGCACTCTGTCTAAGCAGATCTCGGTAAGTGATATATTTTTTTCGCGTGAAGTGCGGTTACCAGCCGTCAAATCACGGCCTCCAAAGATAT
Organism: Pterostichus niger; assembly: GCA_947425015.1. NCBI lineage: Eukaryota > Metazoa > Arthropoda > Insecta > Coleoptera > Carabidae > Pterostichus > Pterostichus niger. The sequence continues at coordinate 20,538,320 of OX380347.1, read as the reverse complement.
TAGTGGTGGAGTGAAAATATCTTTGCTGTATATTCAGATGACATCCAATATCTAGAGGCAAACACTGGAGATTTTGTATCCGCTTTACTCATAGGGACTAGTAGTTCCTAAGATACAAGGACACTTTAATACTTCTTTGGCTAAAATAGAAATATAATTTAGAGTTAAAAAATTCCAGAAATTAATAAATAGGGTCCTCTATTATAGTCGTAACTAGTAAATTTGTCATTTATATTGAGACTAGACCTAGAAACATCGTACTAGAGACAATCAAAAGTACAAATATGTGTTTGGTTTTTTAAATATTTGAGTTTTTATTGCCATTAAGTCTGACATTGTCATCTTTCTTAAACCCATCTCCTTCGCACATCTAGTCTATTCAGATTTCTTTCTACTGTTCATATCTTCTGTCTTCGTCTAACTAACAGTTAATTTTGAGGTTATTGTATGTGTATACAGATCTTATGTCTATTTATTAAATATGTATTTAATATATATTATTTCTTAATTAATTAATATGTTACTAAGATAAAATGCTTGTTAAATACTGCCCAGTTCGTAAACTTTAATTAAATTTATACAAATCAGTGACGGGAAAGTCAGACTGAATGGTGTAGATCAGGAAATCGTACCAGTAGTAAACAAACCATTGATAAGATAATCTTACAGTTTATTTAATATTTCTTTTTGTTATTTAAACTTCACTTATATATTTTTCGGTAAAACCGCATTGTACGGACAATCCTGAATTTGGCTGCGAGTCGCTAGTGACTTTTAATGAAATCGGCACAAGTCGGACATAGAAAACCCGGCAAATTTGAATGTCAAGATAATTTAAAAACATTTTGTTAGCAAAGTCGGATGTTTTTTTTTTAATAATAAACACCACTAACCATGCCTGACCTAGTATAGAACGTATTTTTATGGTAAAAACAGCAAATTTGAATATCAAGATAATTTAAAAACGTTTTATTAGCAAAGTCAGATGTTTTTTTTTTAATAATAAACACCACTAACCATGCCTGACCTAGTATAGAACGTATTTTTATGGTAAAAACGGCAAATTTGAATATCAAGATAATTTAAAAACTTTTATTAGCAAAGTCGGATGTTTTTTTTTTAATAATAAACACCACTAACCATGCCTGACCTAGTATAGAACGTATTTTTATGGTAAAAAGTAACAAACCGCTTGCTTCTTATGTCGAACTTGTACCGTTCGAACTGCCGTTTTCCCCAGAAGTCCCTAGCATCCTGCGGCCAACTTCAGGATTGTCCGTACAGTACGGTTTAGCCTATTTTTCTAAATGATAAAGTGGATCATATATGTGACCACAATTATACAATTCTATGTGAGCTCCGCTGTTTGAGATTCACATTTTCTTAAGTTTGACTTCAAAATATTTTTAAAAATCATTAAAGCCTAATGAATATTAATTAAGATTTTCTAGATGGGTACATTGTTTTCAATTAGATGAAGTTTCATTAATATGTATTGGAGGAACAAATTTATAAAATGACCTACATATATAAAAAATTTAAATGTTCACAAAAATCATCACATATCGATAATATGCTCGGACATGTATCTTACCAGACAGTCATATGACGAAAATCTGCAATATGACCGCGGTCATTTTACCAATTGCCAATCGTATATTTTAGTCGATAAGTAATAAATTCCAAATTTTTATAAACTTATAGACGAACAGAAGAATTATTTGGTTACTACGAGATTTATTGCATTCCTTGGTTTATGTAGTCTCGGAAATTAGTTTGTAAAATGTTTGACATTAATCGTTGGTTGTTTAGCAATCTTATAAAGTTTTATGTGATGTACAAATTTATTTATTTCCTTTGTTAACTCTTTTTTCCCGAATTTAAAGCATTGCTTTCCAATATTATGACTACACGATAACATAGGAACAAGTATTTAAGGAAGATAAAATACAAATTAGATGTTTTTTAGAATTTTATTGTTATAAAAATATTAAACGAATTTTGAAAGTAGGCCTAAAGGGTACAAACAACATGTTTTATAAGAACATTACAAGGATTACGATTCAGGGTTGGAATATCTGCTGGGTGTCTTATGACGCCGTGCAATAGAGTGACAATATGTAGAGGCAGCAAGCTTGGATCTTTCCCCGGCCCTAGCGATGGGGACAATAGTTCCTAGGCTACAAGGAGTTTGCAATACTTCGTTAGCTGAAATTAAAATATACTTTAAACGATAAGAAATAAGTTTTAAATTATCATGGTCTTACCATCACGCTCTTCATGGAAGATCAGTAATACTATTTGTCTGTCAAGAATTTTAAACCGCATACCTCGATTTATATAATATCGAAAATTAGTTTGCAGACTATTTGGCACGAGTTGATGATCAAGAGTCAATTCCAGTACAATTAAATTATTGGCGTTCCGGCGGATTGGAACAATCTAAAATTGCATATAAAAATTAGAAAACAATACAGACTTACTTAATGTAACTACGACAATTTGTGCATGGTACCTACTAACTATAAATACAATTATAAATTAAAAAGGAGGAATAATAAATTAAATTTATATACTAGTCGCTTTTTTTGTAAAATAAATAAATACATTGCTAATAAGAAACAAAATATATTGCATATGTGTTTTGAGAAAATATACAAAAATCATTTTCGTTATTTTAAATTATATTTCGGTGTGGAAAAAAGATTATTTTAAATATATTGTCATAATTTAAAATAATATCTTGTTATTAAATAAAAACAAAGAATTTTTACGATTGCAATTATAGGATTTGTAGACTAATTATTATTATTATGTTTAATATTATTTGTTTAAAAGCGTTTAAAAAATTGTCTTTCAAAACTTACTGGTCTCGATTGGCGGATTGTCGGTCGTGGTGTTACAGGCTGTTTTTTTGCAATTTTCCTAGAAGCTGCATCTGCGTACGACGTTGGTACCCTGGTGTTAGATGGTGGGATGTTAACTTCGACTGCACGAACTACTTCTTTTCGCTTCGGACTTTCTGTACGCTTTAGCACTACATTCTCAGGAGTTGTTTGTCCTGCACTAACAACTGCAGCGTATGTTAGATATGCTGGCTCTCCAGGCTTCCTGTTCTTTCTTCTCGGCATGATTGGTATACCATCATCTTCTTCCTGAGGAATAGTGACTGTATTTGGAGGATTGGGTTCTAAGCCAGCCTGCGATGTTGATGGAACAGGTTCTGTATAATTATCAGTCCTGTTCTTTCTTTTCGGCATGATTGGTATACCATCATCTTCTTCCTGAGGAATAGTGCCTGTTTGTGGAACATTGGGTTCGAAGCCAGCCCGCGATGTTGATGGAACAGGTTCTGTATAATTATCAGTCCTGTTCTTTCTTTTCGGCATGATTGGTATACCATCATCTTCTTCCTGAGGAATAGTGACTGTTTGTGGAACATTGGGTTCGAAGCCAGCCCGCGACGTTGATGGAACAGGTTCTGTATAATTATCAGTCCTGTTCTTTCTTTTCGGCATGATTGGTATACCATCATCTTCTTCCTGAGGAATAGTGACTGTATTTGGAAGATTCGGTTCTAAGCCAGCCCACGATGTTGAAGGAACAGGTTCTGTACAATCTTCAGTACTGTTCTTCCTTTTCGGCATGATTGGTATACCATCACCTTCTTCCTGAGGAATAGTGACTGTTTGTGGAGGATTGGGTTCTAAGCCAGCCCGCGATGTTGATGGAACAGGTTCTGCACAATTATCAGTCAAAATTTCGATAGTTGCATTAGTGGTCCTATCAGACAGAGTACACAAGTTGCTAGTGGCTTCTGATATTCTGATTTCTTGTGGTTCATTGCCATCTGACTTCTCTTGGGGTGACTTGACAATTTCGGAGATTGTTGCAGATTTTTTAATTAATATTGATTTTTTAGAAAGTATTTTTCTGGGGGATAATTCATTTGCTTTGGTGAATGTAACACATTTTCTAATTCCTTGTGGTTTAGCAGGTGCTATATTCTCTTGTGGTAGTTTGATTGGAACAGTGAATCTAACAGATTTCTGTTGTGGTGGTTTATTATCGTTTTGAGATGTCGTGGTAGTATCAGGGGATGAAACAAAGTTCCGTTCCGTGTTTAAATAATTAGACTTAATTTCTTCTGAGGGTGTTATGATAGGATTACCGATTTCTTCCGGGAGTTTAATAAATTTAGCAGATTTTCTAATGAATTTTGGCTCAGGAGATTTATAAGCAATAAATTTTTGAGTTAATTTAGAAGATACTTGTGGTGAATTAATAGGTTCAGTTAAATTTACAGAAGATTGATTCAATTTTGATGTAGAAGAAACATACGCCAAATTGTTTTCAGTTAATTTTGGAAATGTTTGTAGTGATTTAGAACGATTTATTTGATTTTTAAACTTTGTAGGAATTAAAATCTTAAAAGGTATCTTAATGTCCAAAATATCGGTCTGAGTTATTGTAGTTTTCGAAAGTTTTGACTCAGTTAGATGGGCAATGGATATTGTTTTTAATTTGGATGTCTCATGTTTGTTTTGGTCTTTTGTGTTTTCGCTTTCGGTTCCAGATAATAGTTGACTATCTTCTTTATTCGGAGATTTATCTTGTAATAAATCTGTGCAAGATTTGAATTTAATATGATTAGTGTTTGAAATATTTTCTATCAGTAGATAATCCTCCAAAATCATAGCCTGCGAGCCTGTATCGATGTGCTGTAGTTCTGTCTTTTGTGAACTTCTGTTTCTACGTTGATTTTCCTGTAATTCCATATTTGCTATTAAATATATTTCGTCTTCATCTAAAAGATGACGGTAGCGTGAATTTTGTCTTATTGAACCTAAAATAAAAATAATTCCATTAGTAAAATAATAAGTACAACAAATTAATGTATACCAGTCATATTCTGGTTCATATGTGTCCTAGTATTTCTGCTCCAACGTTGAGTATTTCTGTTAATAGTACCCATGTTGTTATCAGATGTTGTTGGTCGACAAAAAGCTTGGCGATTAAGTTCTGATCTCTGGCTCCTTGCTCGTTGAGCTCTGATCGGCGAACATATTTGTACCTGCCCATTTTCCATTTGTGTATACACTGGTAGTAAACCTGGATTGTACTCACAAGCAGTATTATAGGTTACGGGGTATCTTTGTGGGAGTACTACTTGTGGCGCCACTACCTGTGGAGCTACAGTGTATCCTGGCTGCCGAATATGTATAGCATCATTGTTAGCCGTACAAGGAGAAGGCTCAGATGCACTAGGAATGTATTCATGGTACACAATATTTTGATCCGTGGGCTGTGCAACATTTTCTGATAATTCATAAGAATTAGCAGACATATCTTTGTCTGGGTAAGTGGACGGACATAAAATGTAATTATTTTGCTGATGTTGGATGTTATTAGGGTCTTCGTAGTCTTGATATTGCTGAGCAGGTTCACAAAATCCTGTTTCATTATTCATTATGTAATTATGTTCCAAATTGTTTTGCATGGCATCAATATAGCACATATTATAGTTTTGGGGCGGCACATATGGGACAATAGGCTGGAACCGTGGACGACCTAACATATCAGTTGTGACCATATTTATACGTGGTAAAGGAGACGGATATTCAAGGATGGGTGATTGAGTATCTGAGTATAATTGTTCTTGTGCTTGACGATATTCAGCGTACCTGAATTAAAATTAAATGAAGTAAATATTTATACTAGATACAAAATAATGTAAAGAAAACTTACTTTCTCTCTTCATCTTCTAGAATTGCATCTAAAAGTTGGAATGGAATATTTGGTAATGTTTTAGCAATTTTACCCATAACGTCCAATTGCATTATTGGAGGATCTGTCATTGGCTCCTGTGTGTTGACATTCGGTGTACCCATATTGACTGGATAAAACGGTTTAGCCTCAAATCGTAGTGGTTTGTGTTCGCGGCCATTACTACAAATTATAAAAGAATTATAGTTATTAATTAATTGTTGGGGTAGGTGGCTCAGTGGTATCGAGTCGGCCTGTGGATCTTGAGAACCCTGGTTCGATCCCCACAACCGACAAACAATTTTCACCAATTTAAAAAATCTACCCCTGTGGCTCCTCCTCCACTAATATCTTTGGAGGCCGTGATTTGACGGCTGGTAACCGCACTTCACGCGAAAAAATATATCACTTACCGAGATCTGCTTAGGCAGAGTGCCACACCCAGTGATGGGTAAAAGGCGTGATGATATATTTATTTTATTTATTTGTTATGTAAAAATTTATATAAACCACAGAAGTATTTTTGCAAATACGAACAACGTTATATTTGAAATTTAAAGATACAAATATACTACAAAACTACATTTAATTCTATTTTAAAATCAAATTAGACCATTGATTCGTTTCCATTTAATATATGATTAAAAGAAGAGCAACTTACGACGTGGAAAACACAGATTCTGGTTCTGCCGTCTCCTCCTGTGCTTCTTTATGTTGACCATCATTTTCGAGTTTGATCACGGAATGTGAATTACATAGTTGTTCAAGATGATTATCTTCCGCAATAATTTCAGTGTCTGAGTTGTGTATATCGGCTAAGGGAATTTAGAATGCGATTTTAAGATATTTAGCAATTCTTGTTATTGTTCTCTCACCAATGCTTGAAGACGGTACATTTTCATCGGATAATGGAATTTGTTGTGAGAGTTCTTCAGAAAGTACGTTATGAGATTCTGTAATTTCAGTAGTCTCACTCATGGATGTCTCATCATGGCTTGACGGTGATCCAATCTGCTCCGGCACCTCTTCAATAATACTTCTTCTATTTGCAGCCAGCGTTGTTTCGTTTTCAATGTATTTAAATTAATAAATCCGGTCTACACCTACCTGTACATTAGAAATAAATAATCACAGAGAATGCTATATTAATTTGAAAACACGGAAACGATTCCTAGAACCGACATCTAATTTTTACCATAATAAAATTACTCTCATGATTCCCTCTGTATTTACGTCTTTGGGAGGCATGATTTGACACAAAAATATATCACTTTACTTATCTCTGCTACGGCAAAGTGGCACACTTATTATTCGGTAAAGGGCGTAATGATACATTTATTGTAAATGACTACCGGACGGTTAAATATATTAAAGAAACCTGCAGTCGCTATTGGTAAAACTATGTTCAGTTATATAACATTATTTGTATAAATTTTCGAATGAAATTACAATACATTATTAGGTATGCCTGCTGTCAGTTTTTGTAAGAATTTTACTGGAAACAATAATGGCTAAAAGATGCTACTACTTTTACAACGTATACCGTTATAAGATAATAATCTTTTTACTTTCTATGCAATACGCTCCTAGTTGAAGCTTTGTATTCGGACACACCGAGCCGCAGTTTTTACAATGCCATACTACCTGTTTTCGTAGTCGATAAGATAATAATAAAATTTGTAAAAACTTTATCTCGCGTAATATACAAAATTTTATTCCCAAATTGAAATATAAAAAAATAAATAAATATATCATCACGCCTTTTACCTATTACTGGGTGTGGCACTCTGCCGAAGCGAATCTCGGTAAATGATATATTTCTTCGCGTGAAGTGTGGTTACCAGCCGTCAAATCACGGCTCCCAAAGATGTTAGTGGAGGGGGAGCCACAGGGGTAGATTTAAATTGGTGAAAATTGTTTGTCGGCTGTGGGAATCGAACCAGGGTTCTCCCGAATTGAAATAATCGTCTCATTAATTGAATATTGAAAAAAATGTAGTATCAGTCTATTAAAATAGTTTGATTTCAAGACTCAACTACAGTCTCGCCTCGACTTTTAGATGTTAGTCGAGACGATATCGAGGCTGGTCTTTAGTTTCACGACAACACTAGCAAATTCTATCCAGCAGTCAAGCAAGTTTATTTGTCTGATCATTACATCAGGTAGATCTACATAAATGTTGAATGGGCTCCTTTATTATAGTCATAAAATAGAAAATTAATCATTTATATTAAGATTCAAATACTTTGTACCAAACACGATCTAAGTTTCAAATATGTTATTGGTTTTTAAGATATTTAAGTATTTAATGCTATTAATTCTTCATTATTTTTTTCGTAACTAATGAATATATCTAGCTTGTAAAAAAGAATGTTTAACATTGCTTAATTTGAAACTTAGTTGAAGGGAAAGACATGCTGAATGGTTTATACCAGTAATAATCAAACCTTTGATTAAGATAACCTTATAGTTTTTTTTAGACAACTGATATTTTTACAATTTTAATTTGCTATGGATATATTTAATCTTGATTTATATATTTTTCTAAATGATAAAATAGATAATTTCTGTGACTACAATTATATGCGAGCCCCATTGTTTGAGGTCCGCATAACCTTAAGTCTTTCGTCACAAACTTTTAAATAAATATAAAATAAATATATCATCACGCCTTCTACCCATTACTGGGTGTGGCATTCTGCCTAAGCAGATCTCGGTAAGTGATATATTTTTTCACGTGAAGTGCGGTTACCAGCCGACAAATCACGGCCCCCAAAGATGTTAGTGTAGGGGGAGCCACAGGGGTAGATTTAAATTGGTGAAAACTAAAAAAAAAAAATTATGCTTAATCAATTAAAATTAAGACTTTCTAAAACTGCGCATTAATTTTAATTTAGATAAATTTTCATGAAAAAATTGTGGACTCCATTGACTCTGTATGGAATCCGTTAAAACGGTATTTTTATGCAGAATTGTTTAGTTCTGAACTGTTTTAAGGTAAATAAAAATCCAAAATAAAACATATTTACTACAATAACAATACTTTTCATACTTTTAATGTATATGTTTATTTCAACTCAATCAGGTTTCAATGAAATATTTCATGGAGATACATGGAATTCGCTCGTCATATTACACTCAAATTTACAAGTATCTAACGTTTCCCCACAGAAATTTATATATTCAAATTGAAGAAAATTGTACAAAGTTCTATTTCTTACCTTTTTCAGAAGTGCAGCTAGTTAATAACACAGTTTAATCACTGTTTGAAAAGCAAATTACAAACCCACGTTGTTCCCGTATACAACGGAAGTGAAAAGTGTGTGTGCACAAGATGTCCGCGATACCTGTGTATGATAGGTCAATTTATGTTTTAAGTAATTAAAAATGCTTGTTTGAAATTAGAAAAAAATCTAATTTTACATAAATAATATTTATATTATTTTTAAACTATTTCATTAATAGAATTGTTCTTTTAATAATACTTATATTATTAATATATGCTAGATAGTAGCATGAATATGATTAGTCATAACTCTTCATAATTACCGCGAAAATTTAAAATATTTATTTCAAGAAATAGTTCTAATTGTTTAGTTATTTGTTGTACTGTAATATAATTAAATTATGTTCTAATATTCATGTAATAAATAATATTTGTGGCATATAATGAGAATTAAATTATTATTATCATGCGATAGATAGTTAGTCCTATTGTTCTCCCTTTACTTACATTTATGGTGGGCGTGTTTTAAGTACTATTTACCTGATCGGCGTTAAAGGATTAATTTTCCACAGGTAGTTTATATACACAATGTGTTCTTACTGAAATAGCTTACCTAGACGTGCCATAAGTTCTGTCCCAACATTTTTTGAGGTTAATGTGTACATTAAAAGTATTCATAAAGTTGTAAATAATGCAATTTAATAACCTATTATTAATAATAATATAAAATAAATTTTACTCCGTTCACCGTTTGCCTTAATGCAGGTTACAAGCCTTTGTGGCCATTCGCTGATCCCTGCAAGCACCACTTCAATTGGGATTTCAGCTGCTGCCTTTACCAGGGAACGTTTTAAGTCATCGAGATTTGTGTGTCGTTTTGAGCACGCCTTTTCTTCTAAAATGTACCGAAGTTTGTAGTCTAAAGGATTTAAATCCGGGCTTCCCGAAGGCCAGTCTAGGGCGGTAATAAAACCTGGCAAATTGTCTTTCAACCACTGCTTCGTTGATTTTGCTTTGTGGACACGAGCAGAGTCCAATCTTGGCCATTGAAGAGGCTAAAGTTGAGAGGTTTAACAATACCTTCGAGCACATCTTGATGGTAGACCTTTGCCTCTGTTTTGACCTCTTTTTTGCAAAATAAGGGGAAGTTACTCCCCACCAAACCATTACTGAAGCAGGGTAGTGACCTCTCTGTACTCTCTGCGCCACTTCTTTTGCTTCTTTCGAGTTGCGGGCGTAGATCCTGTCATTTTGTTTATTACAGGTTTCTTAAATTGTAAAAATTTTTCGTTCGTAAAGAGAATCATTTCGTGTCCGTGAACAGCATGGCAGTCCAGTAAGATTTTTGTTCTTTCCTTTCGTATTTTCTTCAACACTGGAGTCAGGAAATGGTCAGTGGACCTTCGATAGACCTTCATGTATAGATCACCCTTGATGAGGCGCAACATGGATCGCGTGCTCACATTCAGTGCACGGGTTGCGCAAGGAATTCCGCCTAATACGTACAGTTTTCACCAAGTCAGAGGTAAAGTATTTTCATTTTAAACCCGAGGGATCGGCATAAAACGATTAAACATCCCTGTCCCATATAACTACAATGAAATCTATTAGTGCGGCTACCACAAATCGCTTAACGATGGTCACAACAGGTCCATTTTTAAGGTTCGTATTTAATCTAAAATTATTCTTTTTTTTTCCTATAATTGACCATTTAAAAATTACTAATTCGGATTAAATTATCCAATTAGCAATTATCTTACTCAATAAGAAGATTGAATATCCTGTACTGAATCAGACTGAGTAATGTAGGTAAATGTTTAGATTATGTTTGTATATAATATTTATAATATATTATACTTGTATCGTTTTTATTATACACGTACCGGCGAATGGGGCTGTACAACCCTGTGCGAACCTTGTGACACCAGTTATAACGGGTCATATTTTCAGTTCCTTTGTAAACGTAATTGCGGTGCATTTAATCGTTTTATGCAGATCCCTCCAGTTTAAAATGAAAATAGTATACGCACAGTTCTCGGCTTTCCAATTCTCGGCCTGTCTTCAGTCGCCGATGTTTCAATGAAGCGAGAAATGGTGCGATATATAATTTTTTACGTGATTTTTAAAGGTTTGAGCAACCTGAAAATCTCGGTAAGTGACTGCACAGACCGATAACAGTGATACGACTTTTATTAGCACCCCACTTCATGGCTGGTTCGTGCAACACTGTGACTTAGATAGCGGTGATAGTTTACTAATAGGGGAAGGGGATGAATGTGAATAAATCTGAACCTGCACTTCCGCGGTCTTGTTGTTCGTTCAGCGACACACGTCTTAGGACAGAACTTATGGCAGGACTAGGTATACATTTTATTTTGAACTTGTTAATATATTGCTATACTGATTTGATTGTCCTAAAATTAAATAAACTCTGTTGATGATTTATATCCTCTCCGAGGACCGATCGACATGTCAAGAAGATTTCCTATCCATATTATATGCAAGAATGCCGAACGCAATTTCGATTAATCTATTGAATTTGTTTTAAATACATTTTCAAAATAATAACAATCTTTATTTTTTTTCATATAGGTATATAAAATTTATTTAAAAAAAAATTAAATAAACACTTGGCAAAGTCTCACAAAATTTAGCCTCCAAGTCACCTTATGAGGGCATCGTCAGAGGCTGGCCAGCACAGTTAGTAACCATAGACGCGTTTCGCTCTTATTAGAGCTCATCAGTATGGTATAACTCACTTCTTCACCTAGAACAAAGTTCACGTGAAGAAGCTGGTGACGAAGAACTGTGCCAGCAGAGAATAACTGTGCTGGCCAGCCTCTGACGATGCCCTCATAAGGTGACTTGGAGGCTGAATTTTGTGAAACTTTGCCAAGTGTTTATGTAATATTTTTTATTAAACCTAGTTTCACCAAGTGTATGGATGACAATTAATTTTGTCTTTGTTGTTATTAAAATTTATTTGTCATTGCTTGCCTCATAGTAAAATGCACGATACGCAACTGAATAGTTTTGACTCTAAATGTGTTAAGAAGAAAAAAAAGTGGAATCAAAGAAAATAGTTTTATATGAAGCAACTACTAGTAATAATAGTAGATTTTTTTGCAAATAAAGTCTTTGAGTTTATCGGGCGTAATTTCAAAGTAGCCAAAGACTCAGAAAGACGTAAAAGAAAATGATGGACCTTAGCATATTTGGCATATAACACTCGTGCATGGGAACGGTTATCTTCAACCAACGCAACGATTTCACCCTCTTGCCCCTTGTCAACACACCCCATGGACGAGAACAAGAATTAGTTAGTGGTAGCTTAGCTTTGGTTGAGAGCAGTTGCCTCTCTGGTTTGGTGTGCAAGATGGAGTCTTGCCGTGTAATTAATAAATTGTAATTAGTGGTAGCTTATCGGTAAGATGTAATCTTGTCATGTAACTTAGTAACTTAGAAGTTCATACGTTATTGTTATTCAATATGTTTAGTTTAATTTTAATATCAATAGCTGGTAGCACAAGCTCTGTTTTTGTCTGTTTTAAGAGCAGTGTTTTTGGATGTTTTAGCTATCTCTAACATGTTAAAACCGTGCACTTAGAACACCCAAAAACAGAGGTTGTGGTACCAGCCAATATGTTTAACTTTTGTAAATCATACCATTTCATTATTTTTTATATTTCAATATATTTATTTTACATAAATTTATGAACTCTTGTGATTTGATTTATTTAATCATTACGCGCTATAATAAACACTAAAATAGATGTCTATTTATAGTGTTATAATTATAAATTAATTATCAATATATTAGAAATAAAGTGCAATTAATTTTGTGAATTAAAAAATAAATATTTCTGTTTCATAATCAGTACGTTGCGTATGGTACCGGCATTTGACGATGGCGCTGTAATATTTTGTATGTGACTGTACTACTAGGCACAGATTGGCCGAGAGCTACTTTCACTGTAAGGAGTGTTGGAATGCATTCAGCTTTCGCTCTTTGAACTTACATTTTTTGCGCCCCAACTACCCCCAGTGGAAGATAGGTGTCGACCAATCACGTCGTTTTATTTATTTGTCACGGGAAGAGATGGGTTTCGTGACATACGGTCGCTCTCTTGCTTTTGGACTGTCTTCGACTACACACGTTTAAGTTTAATTTAAAGATTTTTGGTTTGTTGTATTTTTAAGTGTTACTCGAAGCAGTTGGCCTTCATGTAAGTGAATACCAATTTTTATATAGTAATTTCCTTGTTTGTTATTTTATTTTGTTATTATATTTATTTATTAATATTGCTGATCTCCTGTTTAATCACGAGTACCTGTGTACCCCCTTCCGTTTCTAGATATTGTTATTAAAGTGTGTTACAAGTAAATATATGGGGTTAAATTAAGTGTCATAAATTGTGAAACAGTCTGTACATGCAATATTTAAAAATTAATATTAAAATTGATTCAATATGATGATTTCGCGAAAAAAGTTTATATAATAAACTAGATTAGAACGATGATATAAATAAATAATAAATAAATATATTGTGCTTCTACCCATTACTGGGTCTGGCACCTGCCTAAGCAGATCTCGGTAAGTGATATATATTTTCGCTTGAAGTGCGGTTACCAGCCGTCGAATCACGCCCCAAAAGATATAAAATACAAATATCATACTTTTTATCATTTTATTTATCAAAAAATATTTAACAGATTTTGGAAACAGGCCTAAAGGGTACAAACAACATGTTTTATAAGAACAGTATAAGGATTACGATTCAGGGTTGGAATATCTGCTGGGTGTCTTATGACGCCGTGCAATAGAGTGACAATATGTAGAGGCAGCAAGCTTGGATCTTTCCCCGGCCCTAGCGATGGGGACAATAGTTCCTAGACTACAAAGAGTTTGCAATACTTCGTTAGCTGAAATTAAAATATACTTTAAACGATAAGAAATAAGTTTTAAATTATCATGGTCTTACCATCACGCTCTTCATGGAAGATCAGTAATACTATTTGTCTGTCAAGAATTTTAAACCGCATACCTCGATTTATATAATATCGAAAATTAGTTTGCAGACTATTTGGCACGAGTTGATGATCAAGAGTCAATTCCAGTACAATTAAATTATTGGCGTTCCGGCGGATTGGAACAATCTAAAATTGCATATAAAAATTAGAAAACAATACAGACTTACTTAATGTAACTACGACAATTTGTGCATGGTACCTACTAACTATAAATGCATTTATAAATTAAAAAGGAGGAATAATAAATTAAATTTATATACTAGTCCCTTTTTTTGTAAAATAAATAAATACATTGCTAATAAGAAATAAAATATTTTGCATATGTGTTTTGAGAAAATATACAAAAATCATTTTCGTTATTTTAAATTAAATTTCGGTGTGGAAAAAAGATTATTTTAAATATATTGTCATAATTTAAAATAATATCTTGTTATTAAATAAAAACAAAAAATTTTTACGATTGCAATTATAGGATTTGTAGACTAATTATTATTATTATGTTTAATATTATTTGTTTAAAAGCGTTTAAAAAATTGTCTTTCAAAACTTACTGGTCTCGATTGGCGGATTGTCGGTCGTGGTGTTACAGGCTGTTTTTTTGCAATTTTCCTAGAAGCTGCATCTGCGTACGACGTTGGTACCCTGGTGTTAGATGGTGGGATGTTAACTTCGACTGCACGAACTACTTCTTTTCGCTTCGGACTTTCTGTACGCTTTAGCACTACATTCTCAGGAGTTGTTTGTCCTGCACTAACAACTGCAGCGTATGTTAGATATGCTGGCTCTCCAGGCTTCCTGTTCTTTCTTCTCGGCATGATTGGTATACCATCATCTTCTTCCTGAGGAATAGTGACTGTATTTGGAGGATTGGGTTCTAAGCCAGCCTGCGATGTTGATGGAACAGGTTCTGTATAATTATCAGTCCTGTTCTTTCTTTTCGGCATGATTTGTATACCATCATCTTCTTCCTGAGGAATAGTGACTGTTTGTGGAACATTGGGTTCGAAGCCAGCCCGCGATGTTGATGGAACAGGTTCTGTATAATTATCAGTCCTGTTCTTTCTTTTCGGCATGATTGGTATACCATCATCTTCTTCCTGAGGAATAGTGACTGTTTGTGGAACATTGGGTTCGAAGCCAGCCCGCGATGTTGATGGAACAGGTTCTGTATAATTATCAGTCCTGTTCTTTCTTTTCGGCATGATTGGTATACCATCACCTTCTTTCTGAGGAATAGTGACTGTTTGTGGAAGATTGGGTTCTAAGCCAGCCCGCGATGTTGATGGAACAGGTTCTGTACAATTTTGACTCTTGTTCTTTCTTTTCGGCATGATTGGTATACCATCACCTTCTTCCTGAGGAATAGTGACTGTTTGTGGAGGATTGGGTTCTAAGCCAGTCCGCGATGTTGATGGAACAGGTTCTGCACAATTATCAGTCAAAATTTCGATAGTTGCACCAGTGGTCCTATCAGACAGAGTACACAAGTTGCTAGTGGCTTCTGATATTCTGATTTCTTGTGGTTCATTGCCATCTGACTTCTCTTGGGGTGACTTGACAATTTCGGAGATTGTTGCAGATTTTTTAACTAATATTGATTTTTTAGAAAGTATTTTTCTGGGGGATAATTCATTTGCTTCGGCGAATGTAACACATTTTCTAATTCCTTGTGGTTTAGCAGGTGCAATATTCTCTTGTGGTATTTTGATTGGAACAGTGAATCTAACAGATTTCTGTTGTGGTGGTTTATTATCGTTTTGAGATGTCGTGGTAGTATCAGGGGATGAAACAAAGTTCCGTTCCGTGTTTAAATAATTAGACTTAATTTCTTCTGAGGGTGTTATGATAGGATTACCGATTTCTTCCGGGAGTTTAATAAATTTAACAGATTTTCTAATGAATTTTGGCTCAGGAGATTCATAAGCAATAAATTTAGAAGATACTTTAGGTGAATTAATAGGTTCAGTTAAATTGTTTTCAGTTAATTTTGGAAACGTTTGTAATGATTTAGAACGATGTATTTGAACTTTAAACTTTGTAGGAATTATAACCTTAAAAGGTGTCTCAATGTCCAAAATATCGGTCTGAGTTAAAGTAGATTTTGGAAGTTCTGACTCGGTTAGATTGGTAATGGATATTGTTTTTAATGTGGCCTTCTTATGTTTGTTTTGGTCTTTTGTTAACGATTTTAAATCGTAAGTGTCTTCGTTTTCGGTTCTGGATAATAGTTGGCCATCTTGTTTATTCGGAGATTTATTTTGTAACAAGTCAGTGCAAGATTTGAATTTAATATGATTAATGATTGAAATATTTTCTATAAGAAGATAATCCTCTAAAATCATAGCCTGCGAGCCTTTATCGATGTGTTGTAGTTCTGTCTTTTGTGAACTTCTGTTTCTACGTTGATTTTCAGGTAATTCCATATTTTCTATTAAGTATATTTCGTCTTCATCTAAAAGATGACGGTAGCGTAAATTTTGTCTTATTGAATCTAAAATAAAAATAATTCCATTAGTAAAATAATAAGTACAACAAATTAATGTATACCAGTCATATTCTGGTCCATATGTCTCCTTCTAGTATTTCTGCTCCAACGTTGAGTATTTTTGTTAATAGTACTCATGTTGTTATCTGATGTTGTTGGTCGACAAAAAGCTTGGCGATTAAGTTCTGATCTCTGGCTCCTTGCTCGTTGAGCTCTGATCGGCGAACATATTTGTACCTGCCCATTTTCCATTTGTGTATACACTGGTAGTAAACCTGGATTGTACTCACAAGCAGTATTATAGGTTCCGGCGTATCTTTGTGAGAGTACTACTTGTGGCGCCACTACCTGTGGAGGTACAGTGTATCCTGGCTGCCGAATATGTATAGCATCATTGTTAGCCATACAAGGAGTATACGGCTCAGGTCCACTAGGTATGTACTCATGGTACACAGTATTTTGATCCGTGGGCTGTGCAACATATTCTGATAATTCATAAGAATTAGCATTTATGTTATCTTGGTAAGTGGATGGACATAAAATGTAATTATGTTGTTGATTTTGGATGTTATTAGGGTCTTCGTAGTTCTGATATTGCTGAGCAGGTTCATAATATTCGGTTTCATTATTCACTACGTTATTATATCCCAGATTTGTTACCATGTTGGATACATCATAATACCCCTGATTGTTTTCAATATTTGGAATGCCATTGGTCCTTACATTTTCCGTACTAGTTGCGTATTCCATATTTGTTTGCATATTAGGTACACCAAAATACCTCATATTATAGTCTTGGGGCCATACATATGGAACAATAGGCTGGAACCGTGGACGACCTAACATGTCAGTTGTGACCATATTTATACGCGGTAAAGAAAACGAAGGTTCTAAAATGGGTGATTGAGTATCTGAGGATAACTGTTCTTGTTTTTGGCGATATTCAGGGACCCTGAAATAAAATTATATGAAATACATATTTACACTACATAGTAATTACATAAAAGGATATAAATTTTTAATTCGACTGTTATATAATATAAAACACAATTATTTTTTTTTTTGGATTTCAGTCAATTTGTATTTTTTATTTAGTCAACGTTTCGACTGATATCCAATAAAAAAACATGTTTTTTCATGTAGTAGTTACAATATAATTAATATAAAGAAAACTTACTTTTGGTCTTCATCTTGTAGAGCAGGATCTGAATGTGGCAATTGAATATTTGACAAAGTCTTAGTAATTTTACCCTTAACATTCGATTGCATTATTGGAGGATCTGTCATTGGCTCCTGTGTGTTGACATTCGATACAACCTTATTGACTGGATAAAAAGGTTTAGCCTCATATCGTAGTTGGTGTTGTTCGCGGCCATTACTACAAATTGGAATGGAATTATGGTTATTAATTAATTATTATGTAAAAATTTGTTTAAACCACAGATATGTTTTTGCAAATATAGAGAACGTTATATTTGAAATTAAAAATTACAAATATACTGCAAAACTATATTTGATTCTAAATTAAAATCAAATTAGAACACTGATAGTTGATCGGTCCATAATTATTGAAATACATATATTAGTTGTTTCCATTTAATATATAATTAAAAGAAAAAAAAACTTACGATGTAGAAAGCACAGATTCCGGTTCTGCCGTCCCCTGTGCTTCTTTATGTAGACTATCATTTTCGAGTTTGATCACGGACTGTGAATTACGTTGTCCTTCAAGCTGATTATCTTCCTCGATAATTTCAGTGTCTGAGTTGTGTATATCAGCTAAGAGAATTTTAAATTTGATATTAAGATATTTTGCAATTTTTGTTATTTTGGCTCACCAATGCTTGAAGATGGTACATTTTCATTGAGTATTGATATTGGTTGTGAGAGTTCTTCGATAAGTGCGTTATGAGATTCTATAACTTCAGTAGTTTCTTTCAAGGATGCTTCATCATAGTTTGACTGTGACTCATTCACTTCTGGTAATGGCACTTGAAGATCTTCCTCGTCAATAATTCTTTTGCTATTTTCAGCTAGAGTTTCGTTTTCCATGAATTCAAATGATTAAATCCGTTTTACACCTGTACATTACAAAGAAATAAGTATGCTATATTAATTTAAATAAATAAATAACTATATCATCACGGTTTTTACCCATTACTGGGTGTGGCACTCTGCCGTAACAGATCTCGTTAAGTGATATATTTCTTCGCGTGAAGTGCATGGCATGGTTTGATATAAAATATATCACTTTACTGATCTCTGCTACGGCAGAGTGTCGCATTTAGCATTGGGTAAAAAGCGTAATGAAATATTTACTGACTACCGGACGGTTAAATCTATTATGAAACCTGCAGTCCCTATTGGTCAAAACCATTTTAAATAATGTAACATCATTTGTATACATTTTCAAATGAAATTGCAATATATTATGTTATCTACTGTCAGTTTTTATAAGAATCTTACGGAAATAAAAAATGGTTATAAAATGCTACTATTTTTATAACGTTTACCGTCATAAGCTAATATTAAAATTTGTAAAAACTATATCTCGTGTAATATACAAAATTTTATACCGGAATTGAAATGATCGCCTTATAATGCATTGAATATTGAAAAAAATTAGTCAACAGTCTATTAAAATAATAGAGACTCCATACTGGTCTTGTCTCGCTCTCGAGATTGATTTCGAAACTCAACTAGTCTGCGCTCGAATTTTAAATATAAATCGAAAGATATCGAGACTAGAATACGTTGACTGGCGAAATGAAGACGCAATATCCTCATCATTTCTTTCATTTTCTTGCAATGACTGTCAGATATTTAATCCTAATTTTATACAGAACAATAGAATATTTGGAAATAATTTCACTTCATTATAAAATGTTGATTTCATGCAATCGCAAGAATTGACGTTGTTAATATTATACTTTGAAAATATCGCGCCTTCACTTCGCCAGTCAACGTATTCAAATAAACAGACATATTTATTATTATACACAAACGATACATTCAACACAGAAAACTTTAAACAATTGTTTACAGCCAAAGTGGTCAACTACGAAATAATTTCTTTTCAAATCTCGTCCCAAAAAATAGTTAATTACATAGGTGGCGCAGTGGTCGCTGGCTCATTTTTTGACATTTGTACCCAAACAGTTGTTTTCACGTCATTTTGTCACGTGTGTGCCCGAAACCCATTATCTTGTAGGTTTTCTTTTTTGATCTAAAATAACTGATGCTATGGAAGATATCTAACCTAGATTTATATATTTTCTAAATGATTTTATAGATCATTTCTTTGACTACAATTATACGCGAGCCCCACTGTTTGAGGTACACATAACCTTAACTTTTTTGTCACAAAATTTAAAGAAAGTCATTACGGTTTAATAAATAACAAAAAAGACTTTCTAAAACTGTACTTTGATTTTAATTTAGATAAAATTTCATAAAATATTTGTATTTTCTACGTATATGTTTATATCAGCTCAGCCATGTTTTCGTTAAAAAATGTATCGTGGTACATGGAGTTCACCCATCATATTTCACTCAAATTTATAAGTAATTAACGCTTCCCCACACAATATTATATATACAAATGTTAAAATACTATATAAGGTACAATTTCTTACCTTTTATAGAAGCGCAGATAATTAATTACACGTTTTAATCACAGTTTTAAAAGTAGAATATAAAGCCACGTTGTTCCCAGGTATCACATACGTGAAGTTGAATTGTTTTACAAGATGGCCGCGATGCTTCTTTTTTGTAGTTCAATTTATGTTTGAAATAATTGAAACTGCTGAAATGAAATTAGAAAAATGTATATTCGACCATAAATAATTTTTGTATTAATATTGAAGAATATTTTAACTGAATTGTTCTCTAAATAATATTTATATTTTAAATGAATAAAGACATATACTTGACTATTATTACTTGTTATATAATGAGATCCTATATGTACTATAGTAAAATGAATAAATAGTAAATTAATCATGTATATTAAGGTACACCCAAAAAATTTATACTATAGACTATAAAAGCTTTCAAAAATGCTATTTGTTTTTAAGATATTTGTACTTTTAATGTCCTTTACGTCAGAGTATTGCGTTCTCTCTTTAATTCTCTTTCTCTCCAATACATCTCTTCTTTCTACTTTTCATGTTTTCTCTCTTCATCTAACAAAGGATATTAGTTTCTTTATGTCTTTAGTTACAGAATTGATAAATATGTTAAAAACGCATATCTACAATATTATTTATTTCTTTTTCAAGGAATATGTTACTTTATAAATACAGCCTAGTTCAAAAGTTAGATTAGGTTTATACAAATCAGTGTAGATCTCGGTAAGTGATATATTTCTACGTTTGAAGTACGTTTATCATTCGTCAAATCACGGCCCCCGAAGATGTTAGTCGGGTGGGGAGCCACAGGGGCAGTTTTATCGTAGTGAAAATTGTTTGTCGGCTGTAGGAATCGAACTCGTGTTCTCAAATCCACAGGCCAACTTAATACCACTGAGCTAACTACCCCATTTGGATCAGATTTCATAAAAATTAATGCAATACTACAATATTATAATTTAATTTTTTTGTATAAATACGTAACTCTAACACTCTAAATTGTTGTATTGAAAGATAATGAACTAATGTGCGTGTTTAGCAATATTTTTTTCCTTTATTTTTTACCGGTTCAATATACAAAATATTAAGGGTATTTTTAGCTATATAAGTACAATTCATTTTATTAAAAACTTTAAAAGTTTAGCAACATTATGAAGTGTGTAAAATTATATTTATTCTCTTCGTCAGTTGTTGTTCCTTCTATTTATGGTATTTAGCAACAACTTCTTTTTCTTTAAATATTATTTCAGTTTCTTTTTTAGTTTTTGCGACTATTTCCAGATAATATGTATACACGAAAGACCTACTACTGTGCCTATCAGGTATTTAAGTTGTAGATATTCCATTATGTTAGAGAGCAACCATTTATGATGAATCTACCTGCTTAGGTTTTTTTTCTTATTTCAACACTGGTATAACAGTGCCTGCATAGATTTCCTCTATTCTTTGTATTAGATTCTTTACAATTTACTCAAATTTGGAATTGAACTGGATACGAAACCAGGACAATAGATTGTTCATTGCAACTACTTTATTTTGATATTTCTGTTTTCTGTTTAAAACCAACATTTGCTAATTATTTCACATTGTATTTATATATGAAGACAGGACGTCTTGTACAATAACAATAAGTATTAATTATTCAATAAATAATGAAATATTTGAAGAAATTCGAATGTGATTCTAATAATAAATTTCTGTATTAATTAATGAAAAGGCGACTTCAAATTAAATGACTCATAAAGCTATTAATGGATTACGATAGATTTCGATGAAATCTAAAATATCTGACGTGACAAGTTACCCCGAAATAGAATTGATTAGTTCGATATGAAATTAATGGGAGAGAAATTATCTACGAAGGAATTGAACACCTGTTGCAAGTTTTGTCTAAGAATGAACATTGGCATTGTGAGGAAATTTCCTTCAAGCAGGACAGATAAAATGACAACAAGGAGAATTAGTAATCATATTTTCGGATCAAATATGTTTTAGATCAGCATTAAACTTAAGGCAGCTCCAGAGTGAATACAATTTTTGTATTTGCCCCTTGCCGTGTTGCTGTTCTTGGAACCATGGCCTGCTGGTTCAGGGTCTATTTATTACGTGTTGTAAATTATTTATAAAGTGCCGTTATTGTGTATACTATTTTCATTTTAAACTGGAGAGATCGGCATAAAACGATTAAATGCACCGCAATTAAGTTTACAGAGGAACTCAAAATATGACCCGTTATAACTGGTGTCACAAGGTTCGCACAGGGTTGTACAGCCCCATTCGCCGGTGCGTGTATAATAAAAACAAAAGAAATACAATATTTAAATAAGTATATTTCCTTATTCATACGATACAAGTATAATATATTATAAATATTATATACAAACATTATCTAAACATTTACCTACATTACTCAGTCTGGTTCAGGACAGGATATTTAATCTTCTTATTGAGTAAGATAATTGCTAATTGGATAATTTAATCCGAATTAGTAATTTTTAAATGGTCAATCATAGGAAAAAACAAGAATAATTTTAGGCTGAATACGACCCTTAATAATGTACCTATTGTGACCATCGTTAAGTGATTTGGGGTAACTGCACTAATAGATTTCATTGTAGTTATATGGGACAGGGACATTTAATCGTTTTATGTCGATCCCTCCGGTTTAAAATGAAAATACTATACAAGATTCTATAACAAGACGCTTAAATTTTCTGCGAATGGGTTACTGTCGGTTGGATTTTATGCAGTGTTTATATGCACGAATCTTTAATGACATATATAATTTGATATACTGATTATAGAACAAAAGGATTTTTTTTTGAAATTCTTAAAAATTAGGGTATTTCCTTCTTAAAGTACATTTTTAGTGTCACTGGTTTAATTATTTATAATTATGTTATTAATGAAATAAAAGTATAAACACTGCCTACAAATAATCATTTATTAATTAATTCGATAGATTTAACTGTCGGTTCTCGTTGAAACATTTTATAATAAAATAAAATTAAAAAACACTAGGTTAGTTTCAAATAATGTAAAGTTTATTTTACAATACGTATTTCGGTCGACTAGACCATCATCAGGTGAACAAGATATGAATTCATATCTTGTTCACCTGATGATGGTCTAGTCGACCGAAATACGTATTGTAAAATAAACTTTACATTATTTGAAACTAACCTAGTGTTTTTTAATTTTATTTTATTTATTAATTAGTTATTATGTAGGTACCTTGAGTAATACCTTATTTTGATATTTTACACTAAAAATGTTCGCTAGGAATGAAATACCCTAATTTTTCCGAATTTCAAAAATCCTTTTTGTTCTATAATCAGTATATCAAATGATATATGTCATTAAAGTTCGTGCAAAGGTATAGAAACACTCTGTATATTGGACACATCTTCCTAATTTGATTCAATCTAGTCTTGCAGTGTCCACTGAAACAAGTCTTTTTATGTAAGTGTCCTGGGTGCTTATTGTGATTTCAATTTGAGTGAGAAAAGCGGAAAACATGAACGGAACAAGTCAAAAGTTGTCTCAACAACATCTATTGAAACACCGTCGTAAAATGATATCAAGGTAAGTGCACAAAAAATTACCAGCAACTTTCAATCAAACGCAGTTATTAAAGAAATGTAACAGACAATCCTAATTATATTGAATTCCCGAATTCTGGAGATAGCAATTCTCAGTAAATAATAAGTTGAGAGGTTCTTCCTTATCAAATGTGAAGTATTCGGGGGAGTGAACCTTATAAGTATTTATTTTAGTTTTAATTATTTACCGTTGTCAGGCTTCTGAGTATGTCCTTTATGTTACTTGTTTTCATGCTGTTTATTATATATTTCTAAAGAGAAAATTTATGAAATAGCTCTAAAAATTTTGAAATTTAATTTTATCTAAAAAAAAGAATGTAATTTAGACTTGAGGCTTTGAATACAAGAAAAAAATTTATAGTGTCAGATGTTATAAATATGTATCAATCTATAATAACTTTTTATAAAACTATTTTTTGTTAAAACCCTGAAATTAATTTGTATAGCTCGTAGTGTCATCTCTTCTTGTAAAATAGGAAGTTTGAAGCAAAAATACGTTCTAAAACGATTTTAACGCCATCAGAGGTGAGGAGAAAATGGAAAATGAAAACAGGAATTGTTTCAACCTTTGCGAAATTCTAGTTTAGTTAAGGACGCGCAGATGGCACGATCGATTTTCAGCAGCTTTGTGTGCAGAAAGGATGCAAGTTCATGTGAAGCTGCAAAGATGGCAGGAGCTATACTGGAACCTGTAACAGAATGAATGTTTCTAAATATAATCATCCGAAATTATAATTGAATTATACTTTTAATTCAATATAATTTCAATAAAGGTTGCCCTGCTAATCACTAAGTTATATACGAAATTCTGGAACAGTTATCAAAAATATCAAGTTCTGAGCGGCTTTCAAATCCACAACCTACTATTACTGAATCTTCAATCACCAGTAGTATTTCATAATTATATGTATCTATTTGTAACATAATTATTGTATTGTTATTAAACAAATAACTTAAGTTTTGTATTTACTTTTGATTGCTTTCTATTCATCTGCTACCAAGAAAAGAATGAAAAAAACTTTTAAGCTATTTTGTTTTTAAATCATTTATATAAAACGTGTCAAGAAATTGCAATAAAAAGTGTGCGTATTCATCCTTGATCTTATTAAAAGTGAGTCAGCGTGAATTCGTAGCTGTCGAATTTGACCCAAGAAGGCAAATGTCTAATGCTGAAATTTTTATTGCCGTGACTGCCTGCTTCAGCACTATCCTTTTTCATGTTCGTTTCATTTTCACTGTACGATTCGCACACTAGATCGTTCTATTTATGTTTCCTCACTTTTCAAAGATAATTAAAGAAGAACATATTCGATTCCTTTTAAAAGTTCACTTTCTATGAAATGAAAATAAATAAAATGAGTAATTTCAATCTGAAAAAGAAATATTGTTCGATGCATTCTTCATTTATTTATTACTTTGCACTACAGGGATTTAATCCCAATTATAGAAAACAGCTAAAATCTGAAACACACAAACAATAGTTTTATTATGATTAATTTTTTTTATAATATATAAATTGAAGTCAGCTGTATTTGAATACTCGAATTGTAGCTTAAGCTACGACTATCTGCGAACACGTTAATGCAATGGATATATCTTTTAATCCTGGTGGCCTTCATTCGATCCCATTAAGTGTTAGGAATATGGGTCCGCATATTCAGTAGCGCAGTGCAATATTCAGATACATATGATTTTTGTGGAATCATTATATTTTAAGTATATCATCGAATATCAGTTTTGAGAATGTGTTGATTTTCAGTTAAAAAAGAGATTTTCAAAATATTGCAAATTAAGGAAGTTTACCTTTTAATATAACTGTTTTGATAGTTTTTTTTTCTAATATATCAATAATTGATGTTTTTTTCTATCACTTATTTTACAAGTATTTTTCTTCTAAAATTAATCTCCCTTCATAGTTTCTTTTCACTAGCGGTCATTGTATTTTGTAAATAAAGTTAATCAAATAGTTTTACCCATAATCATTGTTTTCAATATTTAAAATAAAAGTTTTCTTTACAATATTTAAATTAGATTGTATTTAGAATTAATATTTAATCATCATTTAAAACAATAACCTACAATTTTCACCACTAGCATCTTTGGGGGCCGTGATTTGACCCAATAATGGGTAAAAGGTGGGATGATATAATTATACTTTCAATTAATTAATTAGTTACAACATCCTAACACAAGAGACATTACTTTCTTATTTCAACTCGACTAGTTTTTGAAAAACTTGATATGTTTGACACCCGCCCTGTGTTCATTTAGTTGACTTTGGACAGCTGCAAAAAGTCTATGGAGAATCTGGAGCACGAGGAAGCCGAGCTGGAGGAACTACTAATGGAGATGATGGCCACGGGGACTTTACGTTTGATGGCGTGTCCGGACGCTTCACTTCTATTACTTTTTCAAGTGAGTGTATCTTTTAAAATCTAAATTGGTTGTAAATATAGTTAATTTTATTATTTTTCTGAGAGAAATAATAAAATGTCGTCTGAAACATGTACAATTGAACATTTTTTAAACGGCTATAACTTTTAAACTAGTAAAGATAATTGAAATTGGTTTTAAATTTTGAATTCTCCATCTTTTGAACTATATTTAATCATATTTTTATTATGAAAATGTTTGTCGAAGATTGATTCTTTGATGAAGGTGACGAATGGATTGGTTTCAATATAAGATTAAAGTAAATTAATTTTATTATTCAAATTTTGTTCAGAATTTTATTAAATAAAAAATAAATAAATATAAATCCCACCTTTACCCATTACTGGTACTGGTACTGGGTGTGGTACTCTGCCGTAGCAGATCTCGGCAAGTGATATATTTTTGCGCGTGATGTGCTATTACCAACCATCAAATCACGCTCCCCAAAGATGTTAGTGGAGGCGAAGCCACAGGGGTAGTTTAAACTTGGTGAAAATTGTTTATCGGTAGTTGGAATCAAACCCGAGTTCTCAAATCCAAAAGCCAACTCGATTCCACTGAGCCACGTACCCCATTATTTTATTAATTATTGTATATCATCTTAGATTCTAATTCACATCTCTTTGTGTTTATAAGATCTCGGACTTGGAATCGTCTCTGTAGTCCACCTGGAGCACAATACTCGTCTCGGAGCCGCTGAAGACTTCAACAGCTGCAGAGTCTTCATTGTCAGCAGGGTCTCCTAGATTACTCGCACGATTCTGAGTCCTCGGAGCAGACATCAGCTGCACATGTGAAGTAGAACACCTCCAAAAATAAAATAACAACCCCAAACAATATTGTACTTGTAATAATAGTTTTAATAAAATATATTAGTATATCTTAAATACAATTTATTATTCATTCCTAACACTCATTGAGCATATTTTAAAATTATTTTTATATTATATATAACGCTATTTTGTTCATAATTATTGTGATTGTGATATAATATTTTGTCTTCATGTTTATAGAGCGTCCGCGGCCTTAGAATCGTCAACCCAGTAGCGTCATTACCTTCTGCAGAGGCCCTCAGATCCAGCACCGTCCCCCGGAGTCGACACAGCTGTTACATCAACAAAAAGAACCCCCAAATATTAAATATTTAGTATGTATTGTATTAAATTGTACTTGTAATATAAGTATTTGTCTTGTACACTATTAAAATGCCAATAAATGAATTGAAAATAAATTATATTCTTTTATTTCGAGTATACAAGGTAAATTAAATATAAATCTAAGATGGCCTGATGTGCTGTTCTAAATATGACTGCTCTTGTACATCGAGTAAATTGATTGTGACTACTTCGTTTTTCGGACATTAAACTGGGAGAACGATGACGTCATTTTTTAGCTATTCCGCACTCGGCGGATTTTACTTAATTGGCTTAATTGGCTGCCATTTTGCTTTGATATAAAAAACCACCCTTAAAGTGAATTATCTATTATACTAATAAAAATTTAGGAGATTTTCATTAAATATACATTTAGCCTGAGGTCCTAGAAGCTTAATAAAAATTTTCAGCGAAATCGAAGCTTTATTATTTGTAAAAAATAATAAAAATTGAGATAACAATGTTATCTTCCTAATTCAATATCGTTGAATTAGAAAATTCTAGTTAAAAAATTATTTGGGCGTTAGTTTTTGGGAAAATTACTAATTAATGTTTTAAAAATTCTTATAGGATGGATGTCAAACTAATATGAACCTTAAGTAAATATAATTTAAGACTTAATATCGCATACAAAACCGTACCACAACTTCCAAAAAAACATGATAGTTTTTTAAGTTTTTTTTCAAAATCTAGAAGGTATTTGATAAAATCTTTCAAATAAAAGTAGCTTATTATTTTATTCTCTACAGCTTTTGGTTGAAACTTTTTTCTCTACAACCCTTAACTTCGGAAATACGAGAAACCACCCATAAAGTGAAATATCTACCCTACTAATGCAAAATTTGGGGTCGTCCGCGGATTTCGCATCGAATATGACGCCGTAGAACATGCATGCAAAATTTCAGCGAAATAGCATATATCGGTACAAATTAGATGTTTCAAATCCATGG
The DNA here is from genome assembly GCA_947425015.1 of Pterostichus niger. NCBI lineage: Eukaryota > Metazoa > Arthropoda > Insecta > Coleoptera > Carabidae > Pterostichus > Pterostichus niger. The sequence goes on along the minus strand of OX380347.1, from coordinate 20,510,044 downwards.
ACTAACAACCCCTTCCCATCTTTTTTCCTTCTAAATTAAAGTATCTCCGATCGCGCTGAAATTTTGCATACATGTTCTAGGGCTTTATATTCGATGCGGAACCGGGAACGAGGCCAAAATATTCATTAGTAGGGTAGATATTTCACTTTAAGGGTGGTTTTCTGTATCTCCGAAGTTAAGAGTTGTAGAGAAAAATGTTTCAACCAAAAGCTGTAGAGAATAAAATAATAAGCTACTTTTATTTGAAACATTTCATTAAAAAACCCCTGGGTTTTAAAATATAGGTTAAAAACTATTGCTTTTTTATGATGCTCTGTTCCTGTATTGTATTCGATTTTTTATCTAATGTTACATGTATTTAGGGTTCAATTTAGTTTCACATACTTCCTATTGTGATTAATAATATATTAATTACAAATTTACGCAAAAACTATGGCTTAGTTAATTTTTTCAGTAGAATTTTCGAAATCGACGATATCGAAATAGGGAGATAACATTGTTATCTCAAATTTTATTCTCTACAGCTTTTGCTTGAAACTTTTTTCTCTACAACCCTTAACTTCGAAGATACAGAAAACCACCCTTAAAGTGAAATATCTACCCTACACGCCACAAATATCGTTGTACTGTAAAAGTGTTTATTTTAAATGACAAAATAAAGAAAAGGACGTAAATTTAAACTTATTTATTGGTATTTTTAAATTGAATACAAGATATAGTAATTTTATATTTAAATTAAATATAAAAGTATATATTGAGACAAATAAACATATTCACAATAGACATTTCCTACATTTTTAAATATGTTATAAAATCAATAAATATCGATCAAATATAAATAATTATAACTTAATCTAATTCTAAATATCCTCATGAGTCCATATTTGCAACAATTGACATAATAAAGACAATTGTTTTTAAAATATTATAAAAATAAAATATTCCAATCTGATAGCTTGTCAGCCATTTTTAAATATGGTATAAAACCAATAAATATCAATAAAATTTGATTAAAATTACCTTCGTCTAATGCTAAATATCTTGTAGAGTTCGTATTTTTAACAATTGAAGCAATATGTCAAATAGTTTTTGAGATTTTAACATAATTAATGTGCCTATGGTAATATACAAACTAACGAACTTAAACTAAATTGTTGAACTTGAAGATAAAACATCAGGAGACATTTCCAAATGTGAAGAAGACGCAGAAGAAGATTCCAAGCGCAGAGATGCTACAGGAAAGCTGTCCGAGTTGATTTTGAAGCTTTCTAAATAACACACAGAAATATCTTGTATTAGAACCTAACTTGATACGAAAGTGAACCTTAAGTACATGTAAAGTAAGACGCAATATCGCATACAACATAGTAACAGCGCGTCAGATGAGGCAAACTGTTTTTAGTTATTATTCCAAAATCCAAATAGTTTTTGAGATATTAAAAGATAAAAATATTCCAGTATGACAACATGCCATGCAATTTTACATAAATCATAAAACCAATAAATATAAACTAAACTTGTATAAAACCAATATTGTTTAATGCCAATTAACTTGTAGGACCCATATTTGTAACTTGTTAGAATTGGAAACACATCTTTTGGTATTTTAGCAAAATAAAATATTCCAGTTTGACAGCTCGGTGTGCATTTTTGTATTTGTTATTAAAACAATAAATATTAATGAAATATTAGTATATCAAACATTTTCTATTGTTTACTGTGTTATATGGTCCATAGTTCGTCACTGAACAAGCCTGAATCTCATGTTGTTCTAATATCTGCAAGAGACTTCAATGATCACTATGGGAACATTATTTCTTTCAAAATATGTCATCTATGGAGTTTTGTATTTTTTCAAGAGATATTTCCATGTATGGAGAACGTAATAGTCGTCTTTATAATCTAAAAAATAAAACAGAAATCAGTAAAAGAAATGTACATTTCAATAATATGTACAAAATACGTAAATACTTACAAAAAACTTGAAATTATAATTTTCCAAAATTGTCTTTACTTTTTAGGCATCCTTAGTGACCCCCTGAAATACCTAAAAACACAATTTCACCATTAAACTTATAAATACAGTTCAAAAATACTTAAAACATCACACATCTGTCAGAACTATATGACATTTCATTAATTAGTTTGTAACAGTTCAGTAGTTATATCAACAGATGACACTAGAGTACAAAGCAAAAATTATTTTGTAAAATAAAATTCAAAAACATATGTTTAGTACCTAAATATTTTATTTTAAATGACAATTGATCAATTCATCATATTCGATGCGAAATCCGCGGACGACCCCAAATTTTACATTAGTAGGGAAGATATTTCACTTTAAGGGTGGTTTCTCGTATCTCCGAAGTTAAGGGTTGTAGAGAAAAAAGTTTCAACCAAAAGCTGTAGAGAATAAAATAATAAGCTACTTTTATTTGAAACATTTCATTAAAAAACCCCTGGGTTTTGAAATATAGGTTAAAAACTATTGCTTTTTTATGATGCTCTGTTCCTGTATTGTATTCGATTTTTTATCTAATGTTACATGTATTTAGGGTTCAATTTAGTTTGACATACTTCCTATTGTGATTCATAAAATATTAATTAGAAATTTACGCAAAAACTATGGCTTAATTAATTTTTTCAGTAGAATTTTCGAAATCGACGATATCGAATTAGGGAGATAACATTGTTATCTCAATTTTGATTATTTTTTATTATTAATAATCTCCTACATTTTTATTGGTATAAAAGATAATTCACTTTAAGGGTAGTTTTTTGTATCTCCGAAATTAAGAGTTGAATAGAAAATAGTTTCAACCAAAAGATGTAGAGAAAAATACAAGTAACAATTCTTATTTGAAAAATGTCTTCAAATAACGTCTTGTTTTGGCATAAATTGCTAAATTATGAATGTGATTTTTAGTTCAGTTTTGTACCATACGAAGTGGTGACGCCACTGAAATTACTATTGTTGTGTGATTTCAGTGGCGTCACCACTTTATGTGTCCAAAATTGGAACTAACAATAACGTTTAAATATTAGCAATTTCCATCGAAACTAGACATTATTTGAAAAATTCTTTTAAATAAAAGTTGTTTCTTCTTTTATTCTCTACAGCTTTTGGTTGAAACTTTTTTCCCTACGACCCTTAATTTCGGAGATATAAAAAACCACCCTTAAAGTAAATTATCTTTTATACTAATAAAAATTTAGGAGATTTTCATTAAATATACATTTAGCCTGAGGTCCTAGAAGCTTAATAAAAAATTTCAGCGAAATCGAAGCTTTATTATTTGTAAAAAATAATAAAAATTGAGATAACAATGTTATCGCCCTAATTCGATATCATTGAATTAGAAAATTTTAGTTAAAAAATTATTTGGGCCTTAATTTTTGGGTAAATTACTAATTAATGTTTTAAAAATTCTTATAGGATGGATGTCAAACTAATATGAACCTTAAGTAAATATAATTTAAGACTTAATATCGCATACAAAACCGTACCACAACTTCCAAAAAAACATGATAGTTTTTTAAGTTTTTTTCAAAATCTAGAAGGTATTTGATAAAATCTTTCAAATAAAAGTAGCTTATTATTTTATTCTCTACAGCTTTTGGTTGAAACTTTTTTCTCTACAACCCTTAACTTCGGAAATACGAGAAACCACCCATAAAGTGAAATATCTACCCTACTAATGCAAAATTTGGGGTCGTCCGCGGATTTCGCATCGAATATGACGCCGTAGAACATGCATGCAAAATTTCAGCGAAATAGCATATATCGGTACAAATTAGATGTTTCAAATCCATGGACTAACCCCTTCCCATCTTTTTTCCTTCTAAATTAAAGTATCTCCGATCGCGCTGAAATTTTGCATACATGTTCTAGGGCTTTATATTCGATGCGGAACCGGGAACGAGGCCAAAATATTCATTAGTAGGGTAGATATTTCACTTTAAGGGTGGTTTTCTGTATCTCCGAAGTTAATAGTTGTAGAGAAAAATGTTTCAACCAAAAGCTGTAGAGAATAAAATAATAAGTTACTTTTATTTGAAACATTTCATTAAAAAACCCCTGGGTTTTGAAATATAGGTTAAAAACTATTGCTTTTTTATGATGCTCTGTTCCTGTATTGTATTCGATTTTTTATCTAATGTTACATGTATTTAGGGTTCAATTTAGTTTGACATACTTCCTATTGTGATTCATAAAATATTAATTAGAAATTTACGCAAAAACTATGGCTTAATTAATTTTTTCAGTAGAATTTTCGAAATCGACGATATCGAATTAGGGAGATAACATTGTTATCTCAATTTTGATTATTTTTTATTATTAATAAAGCTTCGATTTTGCTGAAATTTTGTATTAAGCTTTTAGGACCTCAGGTTAAATGTATGTTTTATGAAAATCTCCTACATTTTTATTAGTATAAAAGATAATTCACTTTAAGGGTAGTTTTTTGTATCTCCGAAATTAAGAGTTGAATAGAAAATAGTTTCAACCAAAAGATGTAGAGAAAAATACAAGTAACAATTCTTATTTGAAAAGTTTCTTCAAATAACGTCTTATTTTGGCATAAATCGCTAAATTATGAATGTGATTTTTAGTTCAGTTTTGTGCCACATGAAGTGGTGACGCCACTGAAATTACTAGAATTTTGTTGTGTGATTTCAGTGGCGCCACCACTTTATGTGTCGAAAATTTGAACTAACAATAACGTTAAAATATTAGCAATTTCCATCGAAACTAGACATTATTTGAAAAATACTTTCAACTAAAAGTTGTTTCTTCTTTTATTCTCTACAGCCTTTGGTTGAAACTTTTTTCCCTACGACCCTTAATTTCGGAGATATAAAAAACCACCCTTAAAGTAAATTATCTTTTATACTAATGAAAATTTAGGAGATTTTCATTAAATATACATTTAACCTGAGGTCCTAGAAGCTTAATAAAAATTTTCAGCGAAATCGAAGTTTTATTATTTGTAAAAAATAATAAAAATTGAGATAACAATGTTATCTCCCTAATTCGATATCGTTGAATTAGAAAATTCTAGTTAATAAATTATTTGGGCCTTAATTTTTGGGTAAATTACTAATTAATGTTTTAAAAATTCTTATAGGATGGATGTCAAACTAATATGAACCTTAAGTAAATATAATTTAAGACTTAATATCGCATACAAAACCGTACCACAACTTCCAAAAAAACATGATAGTTTTTTAAGTTTTTTTCAAAATCTAGAAGGTATTTGATAAAATCTTTCAAATAAAAGTAGCTTATTATTTTATTCTCTACAGCTTTTGGTTGAAACATTTTTCTCTACAACCCTTAACTTCGAAGATACGAGAAACCACCCTTAAAGTGAAATATCTACCCTACTAATGCAAATTTTGGGGTCGTCCGCGGACTTCGCATCGAATATGACGCCGTAGAACATGTATGCAAAGTTTCAGCGAAATAGCATATATCGGTACAAATTAGTAGTTTCAAATCGATGGACTATAGCCTTGCCATCTGTTTTATCGTTAAATTAAAGTATCTCCGATTGCGCTGAAATTTTGCATACATGTTCTAGGGCTTTATATTCGATGCGGAACCGGGCACAAGGCCAAAATATTCATTAGTAGGGCAGATATTTCACTTTAAGGGTGGTTTTCTGTATCTCCGAAGTTAAGAGTTGTAGAGAAAAATGTTTCAACCAAAAGCTGTAGAGAATAAAATAATAAGTTACTTTTATTTGAAACATTTCATTAAAAAACCCCTGGGTTTAGAAATATAGGTTAAAAACTATTGCTTTTTTATGATGCTCTGTTCCTGTATTGTATTCGATTTTTTATCTAATGTTACATGTATTTAGGGTTCAATTTAGTTTGACATACTTCCTATTGTGATTCATAAAATATTAATTAGAAATTTACGCAAAAACTATGGCTTAATTAATTTTTTCAGTAGAATTTTCGAAATCGACGATATCGAATTAGGGAGATAACATTGTTATCTCAATTTTGATTATTTTTTATTATTAATAAAGCTTCGATTTTGCTGAAATTTTGTATTAAGCTTTTAGGACCTCAGGTTAAATGTATGTTTTATGAAAATCTCCTACATTTTTATTAGTATAAAAGATAATTCACTTTAAGGGTAGTTTTTTGTATCTCCGAAATTAAGAGTTGAATAGAAAATAGTTTCAACCAAAAGATGTAGAGAAAAATACAAGTAACAATTCTTATTTGAAAAGTTTCTTCAAATAACGTCTTATTTTGGCATAAATCGCTAAATTATGAATGTGATTTTTAGTTCAGTTTTGTGCCACATGAAGTGGTGACGCCACTGAAATTACTAGAATTTTGTTGTGTGATTTCAGTGGCGCCACCACTTTATGTGTCGAAAATTTGAACTAACAATAACGTTAAAATATTAGCAATTTCCATCGAAACTAGACATTATTTGAAAAATACTTTCAACTAAAAGTTGTTTCTTCTTTTATTCTCTACAGCCTTTGGTTGAAACTTTTTTCCCTACGACCCTTAATTTCGGAGATATAAAAAACCACCCTTAAAGTAAATTATCTTTTATACTAATGAAAATTTAGGAGATTTTCATTAAATATACATTTAACCTGAGGTCCTAGAAGCTTAATAAAAATTTTCAGCGAAATCGAAGTTTTATTATTTGTAAAAAATAATAAAAATTGAGATAACAATGTTATCTCCCTAATTCGATATCGTTGAATTAGAAAATTCTAGTTAATAAATTATTTGGGCCTTAATTTTTGGGTAAATTACTAATTAATGTTTTAAAAATTCTTATTGGATGGATGTCAAACTAATATAAACCTTAAGTAAATATAATTTAAGACTTAATATCGCATACAAAACCGTAATACAACTGCAAAAAAACAAGATAGTTTTTTAAGTTTTTTTTCAAAATCTAGAAAGTATTTGAGAAAATCTTTCAAATAAAAGTAGCTTATTATTTTATTCTCTACAGCTTTTGGTTGAAACATTTTTCTCTACAACCCTTAACTTCGAAGATACGAGAAACCACCCTTAAAGTGAAATATCTACCCTACTAATGCAAATTTTGGGGTCGTCCGCGGACTTCGCATCGAATATGACGCCGTAGAACATGTATGCAAAGTTTCAGCGAAATAGCATATATCGGTACAAATTAGTAGTTTCAAATCGATGGACTATAGCCTTGCCATCTGTTTTATCGTTAAATTAAAGTATCTCCGATTGCGCTGAAATTTTGCATACATGTTCTAGGGCTTTATATTCGATGCGGAACCGGGCACAAGGCCAAAATATTCATTAGTAGGGCAGATATTTCACTTTAAGGGTGGTTTTCTGTATCTCCGAAGTTAAGAGTTGTAGAGAAAAATGTTTCAACCAAAAGCTGTAGAGAATAAAATAATAAGTTACTTTTATTTGAAACATTTCATTAAAAAACCCCTGGGTTTAGAAATATAGGTTAAAAACTATTGCTTTTTTATGATGCTCTGTTCCTGTATTGTATTCGATTTTTTATCTAATGTTACATGTATTTAGGGTTCAATTTAGTTTGACATACTTCCTATTGTGATTCATAAAATATTAATTAGAAATTTACGCAAAAACTATGGCTTAATTAATTTTTTCAGTAGAATTTTCGAAATCGACGATATCGAATTAGGGAGATAACATTGTTATCTCAATTTTGATTATTTTTTATTATTAATAAAGCTTCGATTTTGCTGAAATTTTGTATTAAGCTTTTAGGACCTCAGGTTAAATGTATGTTTTATGAAAATCTCCTACATTTTTATTAGTATAAAAGATAATTCACTTTAAGGGTAGTTTTTTGTATCTCCGAAATTAAGAGTTGAATAGAAAATAGTTTCAACCAAAAGATGTAGAGAAAAATACAAGTAACAATTCTTATTTGAAAAGTTTCTTCAAATAACGTCTTATTTTGGCATAAATCGCTAAATTATGAATGTGATTTTTAGTTCAGTTTTGTGCCACATGAAGTGGTGACGCCACTGAAATTACTAGAATTTTGTTGTGTGATTTCAGTGGCGCCACCACTTTATGTGTCGAAAATTTGAACTAACAATAACGTTAAAATATTAGCAATTTCCATCGAAACTAGACATTATTTGAAAAATACTTTCAACTAAAAGTTGTTTCTTCTTTTATTCTCTACAGCCTTTGGTTGAAACTTTTTTCCCTACGACCCTTAATTTCGGAGATATAAAAAACCACCCTTAAAGTAAATTATCTTTTATACTAATGAAAATTTAGGAGATTTTCATTAAATATACATTTAACCTGAGGTCCTAGAAGCTTAATAAAAATTTTCAGCGAAATCGAAGTTTTATTATTTGTAAAAAATAATAAAAATTGAGATAACAATGTTATCTCCCTAATTCGATATCGTTGAATTAGAAAATTCTAGTTAATAAATTATTTGGGCCTTAATTTTTGGGTAAATTACTAATTAATGTTTTAAAAATTCTTATTGGATGGATGTCAAACTAATATAAACCTTAAGTAAATATAATTTAAGACTTAATATCGCATACAAAACCGTAATACAACTGCAAAAAAACAAGATAGTTTTTTAAGTTTTTTTTCAAAATCTAGAAAGTATTTGAGAAAATCTTTCAAATAAAAGTAGCTTATTATTTTATTCTCTACAGCTTTTGGTTGAAACATTTTTCTCTACAACCCTTAACTTCGAAGATACGAGAAACCACCCTTAAAGTGAAATATCTACCCTACTAATGCAAATTTTGGGGTCGTCCGCGGACTTCGCATCGAATATGACGCCGTAGAACATGTATGCAAAGTTTCAGCGAAATAGCATATATCGGTACAAATTAGTAGTTTCAAATCGATGGACTATAGCCTTGCCATCTGTTTTATCGTTAAATTAAAGTATCTCCGATCGCGCTGAAATTTTGCATACATGTTCTAGGGCTTTATATTCGATGCGGAACCGGGCACAAGGCCAAAATATTCATTAGTAGGGCAGATATTTCACTTTAAGGGTGGTTTTCTGTATCTCCGAAGTTAAGAGTTGTAGAGAAAAATGTTTCAACCAAAAGCTGTAGAGAATAAAATAATAAGTTACTTTTATTTGAAACATTTCATTAAAAAACCCCTGGGTTTAGAAATATAGGTTAAAAACTATTGCTTTTTTATGATGCTCTGTTCCTGTATTGTATTCGATTTTTTATCTAATGTTACATGTATTTAGGGTTCAATTTAGTTTGACATACTTCCTATTGTGATTCATAAAATATTAATTAGAAATTTACGCAAAAACTATGGCTTAATCGACGATATCGAATTAGGGAGATAACATTGTTATCTCAATTTTGATTATTTTTTATTATTAATAAAGCTTCGATTTTGCTGAAATTTTGTATTAAGCTTTTAGGACCTCAGGTTAAATGTATGTTTTATGAAAATCTCCTACATTTTTATTAGTATAAAAGATAATTCACTTTAAGGGTAGTTTTTTGTATCTCCGAAATTAAGAGTTGAATAGAAAATAGTTTCAACCAAAAGATGTAGAGAAAAATACAAGTAACAATTCTTATTTGAAAAGTTTCTTCAAATAACGTCTTATTTTGGCATAAATCGCTAAATTATGAATGTGATTTTTAGTTCAGTTTTGTGCCACATGAAGTGGTGACGCCACTGAAATTACTAGAATTTTGTTGTGTGATTTCAGTGGCGCCACCACTTTATGTGTCGAAAATTTGAACTAACAATAACGTTAAAATATTAGCAATTTCCATCGAAACTAGACATTATTTGAAAAATACTTTCAACTAAAAGTTGTTTCTTCTTTTATTCTCTACAGCCTTTGGTTGAAACTTTTTTCCCTACGACCCTTAATTTCGGAGATATAAAAAACCACCCTTAAAGTAAATTATCTTTTATACTAATGAAAATTTAGGAGATTTTCATTAAATATACATTTAACCTGAGGTCCTAGAAGCTTAATAAAAATTTTCAGCGAAATCGAAGTTTTATTATTTGTAAAAAATAATAAAAATTGAGATAACAATGTTATCTCCCTAAATCGATATCGTTGAATTAGAAAATTCTAGTTAATAAATTATTTGGGCCTTAATTTTTGGGTAAATTACTAATTAATGTTTTAAAAATTCTTATTGGATGGATGTCAAACTAATATGAACCTTAAGTAAATATAATTTAAGACTTAATATCGCATACAAAACCGTAATACAACTGCAAAAAAACAAGATAGTTTTTTAAGTTTTTTTTCAAAATCTAGAAAGTATTTGAGAAAATCTTTCAAATAAAAGTAGCTTATTATTTTATTCTCTACAGCTTTTGGTTGAAACATTTTTCTCTACAACCCTTAACTTCGAAGATACGAGAAACCACCCTTAAAGTGAAATATCTACCCTACTAATGCAAATTTTGGGGTCGTCCGCGGACTTCGCATCGAATATGACGCCGTAGAACATGTATGCAAAGTTTCAGCGAAATAGCATATATCGGTACAAATTAGTAGTTTCAAATCGATGGACTATAGCCTTGCCATCTGTTTTATCGTTAAATTAAAGTATCTCCGATCGCGCTGAAATTTTGCATACATGTTCTAGGGCTTTATATTCGATGCGGAACCGGGCACAAGGCCAAAATATTCATTAGTAGGGCAGATATTTCACTTTAAGGGTGGTTTTCTGTATCTCCGAAGTTAAGAGTTGTAGAGAAAAATGTTTCAACCAAAAGCTGTAGAGAATAAAATAATAAGTTACTTTTATTTGAAACATTTCATTAAAAAACCCCTGGGTTTAGAAATATAGGTTAAAAACTATTGCTTTTTTATGATGCTCTGTTCCTGTATTGTATTCGATTTTTTATCTAATGTTACATGTATTTAGGGTTCAATTTAGTTTGACATACTTCCTATTGTGATTCATAAAATATTAATTAGAAATTTACGCAAAAACTATGGCTTAATTAATTTTTTCAGTAGAATTTTCGAAATCGACGATATCGAATTAGGGAGATAACATTGTTATCTCAATTTTGATTATTTTTTATTATTAATAAAGCTTCGATTTTGCTGAAATTTTGTATTAAGCTTTTAGGACCTCAGGTTAAATGTATGTTTTATGAAAATCTCCTACATTTTTATTAGTATAAAAGATAATTCACTTTAAGGGTAGTTTTTTGTATCTCCGAAATTAAGAGTTGAATAGAAAATAGTTTCAACCAAAAGATGTAGAGAAAAATACAAGTAACAATTCTTATTTGAAAAGTTTCTTCAAATAACGTCTTATTTTGGCATAAATCGCTAAATTATGAATGTGATTTTTAGTTCAGTTTTGTGCCACATGAAGTGGTGACGCCACTGAAATTACTAGAATTTTGTTGTGTGATTTCAGTGGCGCCACCACTTTATGTGTCGAAAATTTGAACTAACAATAACGTTAAAATATTAGCAATTTCCATCGAAACTAGACATTATTTGAAAAATACTTTCAACTAAAAGTTGTTTCTTCTTTTATTCTCTACAGCCTTTGGTTGAAACTTTTTTCCCTACGACCCTTAATTTCGGAGATATAAAAAACCACCCTTAAAGTAAATTATCTTTTATACTAATGAAAATTTAGGAGATTTTCATTAAATATACATTTAACCTGAGGTCCTAGAAGCTTAATAAAAATTTTCAGCGAAATCGAAGTTTTATTATTTGTAAAAAATAATAAAAATTGAGATAACAATGTTATCTCCCTAATTCGATATCGTTGAATTAGAAAATTCTAGTTAATAAATTATTTGGGCCTTAATTTTTGGGTAAATTACTAATTAATGTTTTAAAAATTCTTATAGGATGGATGTCAAACTAATATGAACCTTAAGTAAATATAATTTAAGACTTAATATCGCATACAAAACCGTACCACAACTTCCAAAAAAACATGATAGTTTTTTAAGTTTTTTTCAAAATCTAGAAGGTATTTGATAAAATCTTTCAAATAAAAGTAGCTTATTATTTTATTCTCTACAGCTTTTGGTTGAAACATTTTTCTCTACAACCCTTAACTTCGAAGATACGAGAAACCACCCTTAAAGTGAAATATCTACCCTACTAATGCAAATTTTGGGGTCGTCCGCGGACTTCGCATCGAATATGACGCCGTAGAACATGTATGCAAAGTTTCAGCGAAATAGCATATATCGGTACAAATTAGTAGTTTCAAATCGATGGACTATAGCCTTGCCATCTGTTTTATCGTTAAATTAAAGTATCTCCGATCGCGCTGAAATTTTGCATACATGTTCTAGGGCTTTATATTCGATGCGGAACCGGGCACAAGGCCAAAATATTCATTAGTAGGGCAGATATTTCACTTTAAGGGTGGTTTTCTGTATCTCCGAAGTTAAGAGTTGTAGAGAAAAATGTTTCAACCAAAAGCTGTAGAGAATAAAATAATAAGTTACTTTTATTTGAAACATTTCATTAAAAAACCCCTGGGTTTAGAAATATAGGTTAAAAACTATTGCTTTTTTATGATGCTCTGTTCCTGTATTGTATTCGATTTTTTATCTAATGTTACATGTATTTAGGGTTCAATTTAGTTTGACATACTTCCTATTGTGATTCATAAAATATTAATTAGAAATTTACGCAAAAACTATGGCTTAATTAATTTTTTCAGTAGAATTTTCGAAATCGACGATATCGAATTAGGGAGATAACATTGTTATCTCAATTTTGATTATTTTTTATTATTAATAAAGCTTCGATTTTGCTGAAATTTTGTATTAAGCTTTTAGGACCTCAGGTTAAATGTATGTTTTATGAAAATCTCCTACATTTTTATTAGTATAAAAGATAATTCACTTTAAGGGTAGTTTTTTGTATCTCCGAAATTAAGAGTTGAATAGAAAATAGTTTCAACCAAAAGATGTAGAGAAAAATACAAGTAACAATTCTTATTTGAAAAGTTTCTTCAAATAACGTCTTATTTTGGCATAAATCGCTAAATTATGAATGTGATTTTTAGTTCAGTTTTGTGCCACATGAAGTGGTGACGCCACTGAAATTACTAGAATTTTGTTGTGTGATTTCAGTGGCGCCACCACTTTATGTGTCGAAAATTTGAACTAACAATAACGTTAAAATATTAGCAATTTCCATCGAAACTAGACATTATTTGAAAAATACTTTCAACTAAAAGTTGTTTCTTCTTTTATTCTCTACAGCCTTTGGTTGAAACTTTTTTCCCTACGACCCTTAATTTCGGAGATATAAAAAACCACCCTTAAAGTAAATTATCTTTTATACTAATGAAAATTTAGGAGATTTTCATTAAATATACATTTAACCTGAGGTCCTAGAAGCTTAATAAAAATTTTCAGCGAAATCGAAGTTTTATTATTTGTAAAAAATAATAAAAATTGAGATAACAATGTTATCTCCCTAATTCGATATCGTTGAATTAGAAAATTCTAGTTAATAAATTATTTGGGCCTTAATTTTTGGGTAAATTACTAATTAATGTTTTAAAAATTCTTATTGGATGGATGTCAAACTAATATGAACCTTAAGTAAATATAATTTAAGACTTAATATCGCATACAAAACCGTAATACAACTGCAAAAAAACAAGATAGTTTTTTAAGTTTTTTTTCAAAATCTAGAAAGTATTTGAGAAAATCTTTCAAATAAAAGTAGCTTATTATTTTATTCTCTACAGCTTTTGGTTGAAACATTTTTCTCTACAACCCTTAACTTCGAAGATACGAGAAACCACCCTTAAAGTGAAATATCTACCCTACTAATGCAAATTTTGGGGTCGTCCGCGGACTTCGCATCGAATATGACGCCGTAGAACATGTATGCAAAGTTTCAGCGAAATAGCATATATCGGTACAAATTAGTAGTTTCAAATCGATGGACTATAGCCTTGCCATCTGTTTTATCGTTAAATTAAAGTATCTCCGATTGCGCTGAAATTTTGCATACATGTTCTAGGGCTTTATATTCGATGCGGAACCGGGCACAAGGCCAAAATATTCATTAGTAGGGCAGATATTTCACTTTAAGGGTGGTTTTCTGTATCTCCGAAGTTAAGAGTTGTAGAGAAAAATGTTTCAACCAAAAGCTGTAGAGAATAAAATAATAAGTTACTTTTATTTGAAACATTTCATTAAAAAACCCCTGGGTTTAGAAATATAGGTTAAAAACTATTGCTTTTTTATGATGCTCTGTTCCTGTATTGTATTCGATTTTTTATCTAATGTTACATGTATTTAGGGTTCAATTTAGTTTGACATACTTCCTATTGTGATTCATAAAATATTAATTAGAAATTTACGCAAAAACTATGGCTTAATTAATTTTTTCAGTAGAATTTTCGAAATCGACGATATCGAATTAGGGAGATAACATTGTTATCTCAATTTTGATTATTTTTTATTATTAATAAAGCTTCGATTTTGCTGAAATTTTGTATTAAGCTTTTAGGACCTCAGGTTAAATGTATGTTTTATGAAAATCTCCTACATTTTTATTAGTATAAAAGATAATTCACTTTAAGGGTAGTTTTTTGTATCTCCGAAATTAAGAGTTGAATAGAAAATAGTTTCAACCAAAAGATGTAGAGAAAAATACAAGTAACAATTCTTATTTGAAAAGTTTCTTCAAATAACGTCTTATTTTGGCATAAATCGCTAAATTATGAATGTGATTTTTAGTTCAGTTTTGTGCCACATGAAGTGGTGACGCCACTGAAATTACTAGAATTTTGTTGTGTGATTTCAGTGGCGCCACCACTTTATGTGTCGAAAATTTGAACTAACAATAACGTTAAAATATTAGCAATTTCCATCGAAACTAGACATTATTTGAAAAATACTTTCAACTAAAAGTTGTTTCTTCTTTTATTCTCTACAGCCTTTGGTTGAAACTTTTTTCCCTACGACCCTTAATTTCGGAGATATAAAAAACCACCCTTAAAGTAAATTATCTTTTATACTAATGAAAATTTAGGAGATTTTCATTAAATATACATTTAACCTGAGGTCCTAGAAGCTTAATAAAAATTTTCAGCGAAATCGAAGTTTTATTATTTGTAAAAAATAATAAAAATTGAGATAACAATGTTATCTCCCTAATTCGATATCGTTGAATTAGAAAATTCTAGTTAATAAATTATTTGGGCCTTAATTTTTGGGTAAATTACTAATTAATGTTTTAAAAATTCTTATTGGATGGATGTCAAACTAATATAAACCTTAAGTAAATATAATTTAAGACTTAATATCGCATACAAAACCGTAATACAACTGCAAAAAAACAAGATAGTTTTTTAAGTTTTTTTTCAAAATCTAGAAAGTATTTGAGAAAATCTTTCAAATAAAAGTAGCTTATTATTTTATTCTCTACAGCTTTTGGTTGAAACATTTTTCTCTACAACCCTTAACTTCGAAGATACGAGAAACCACCCTTAAAGTGAAATATCTACCCTACTAATGCAAATTTTGGGGTCGTCCGCGGACTTCGCATCGAATATGACGCCGTAGAACATGTATGCAAAGTTTCAGCGAAATAGCATATATCGGTACAAATTAGTAGTTTCAAATCGATGGACTATAGCCTTGCCATCTGTTTTATCGTTAAATTAAAGTATCTCCGATCGCGCTGAAATTTTGCATACATGTTCTAGGGCTTTATATTCGATGCGGAACCGGGCACAAGGCCAAAATATTCATTAGTAGGGCAGATATTTCACTTTAAGGGTGGTTTTCTGTATCTCCGAAGTTAAGAGTTGTAGAGAAAAATGTTTCAACCAAAAGCTGTAGAGAATAAAATAATAAGTTACTTTTATTTGAAACATTTCATTAAAAAACCCCTGGGTTTAGAAATATAGGTTAAAAACTATTGCTTTTTTATGATGCTCTGTTCCTGTATTGTATTCGATTTTTTATCTAATGTTACATGTATTTAGGGTTCAATTTAGTTTGACATACTTCCTATTGTGATTCATAAAATATTAATTAGAAATTTACGCAAAAACTATGGCTTAATTAATTTTTTCAGTAGAATTTTCGAAATCGACGATATCGAATTAGGGAGATAACATTGTTATCTCAATTTTGATTATTTTTTATTATTAATAAAGCTTCGATTTTGCTGAAATTTTGTATTAAGCTTTTAGGACCTCAGGTTAAATGTATGTTTTATGAAAATCTCCTACATTTTTATTAGTATAAAAGATAATTCACTTTAAGGGTAGTTTTTTGTATCTCCGAAATTAAGAGTTGAATAGAAAATAGTTTCAACCAAAAGATGTAGAGAAAAATACAAGTAACAATTCTTATTTGAAAAGTTTCTTCAAATAACGTCTTATTTTGGCATAAATCGCTAAATTATGAATGTGATTTTTAGTTCAGTTTTGTGCCACATGAAGTGGTGACGCCACTGAAATTACTAGAATTTTGTTGTGTGATTTCAGTGGCGCCACCACTTTATGTGTCGAAAATTTGAACTAACAATAACGTTAAAATATTAGCAATTTCCATCGAAACTAGACATTATTTGAAAAATACTTTCAACTAAAAGTTGTTTCTTCTTTTATTCTCTACAGCCTTTGGTTGAAACTTTTTTCCCTACGACCCTTAATTTCGGAGATATAAAAAACCACCCTTAAAGTAAATTATCTTTTATACTAATGAAAATTTAGGAGATTTTCATTAAATATACATTTAACCTGAGGTCCTAGAAGCTTAATAAAAATTTTCAGCGAAATCGAAGTTTTATTATTTGTAAAAAATAATAAAAATTGAGATAACAATGTTATCTCCCTAATTCGATATCGTTGAATTAGAAAATTCTAGTTAATAAATTATTTGGGCCTTAATTTTTGGGTAAATTACTAATTAATGTTTTAAAAATTCTTATTGGATGGATGTCAAACTAATATGAACCTTAAGTAAATATAATTTAAGACTTAATATCGCATACAAAACCGTAATACAACTGCAAAAAAACAAGATAGTTTTTTAAGTTTTTTTTCAAAATCTAGAAAGTATTTGAGAAAATCTTTCAAATAAAAGTAGCTTATTATTTTATTCTCTACAGCTTTTGGTTGAAACATTTTTCTCTACAACCCTTAACTTCGAAGATACGAGAAACCACCCTTAAAGTGAAATATCTACCCTACTAATGCAAATTTTGGGGTCGTCCGCGGACTTCGCATCGAATATGACGCCGTAGAACATGTATGCAAAGTTTCAGCGAAATAGCATATATCGGTACAAATTAGTAGTTTCAAATCGATGGACTATAGCCTTGCCATCTGTTTTATCGTTAAATTAAAGTATCTCCGATTGCGCTGAAATTTTGCATACATGTTCTAGGGCTTTATATTCGATGCGGAACCGGGCACAAGGCCAAAATATTCATTAGTAGGGCAGATATTTCACTTTAAGGGTGGTTTTCTGTATCTCCGAAGTTAAGAGTTGTAGAGAAAAATGTTTCAACCAAAAGCTGTAGAGAATAAAATAATAAGTTACTTTTATTTGAAACATTTCATTAAAAAACCCCTGGGTTTAGAAATATAGGTTAAAAACTATTGCTTTTTTATGATGCTCTGTTCCTGTATTGTATTCGATTTTTTATCTAATGTTACATGTATTTAGGGTTCAATTTAGTTTGACATACTTCCTATTGTGATTCATAAAATATTAATTAGAAATTTACGCAAAAACTATGGCTTAATTAATTTTTTCAGTAGAATTTTCGAAATCGACGATATCGAATTAGGGAGATAACATTGTTATCTCAATTTTGATTATTTTTTATTATTAATAAAGCTTCGATTTTGCTGAAATTTTGTATTAAGCTTTTAGGACCTCAGGTTAAATGTATGTTTTATGAAAATCTCCTACATTTTTATTAGTATAAAAGATAATTCACTTTAAGGGTAGTTTTTTGTATCTCCGAAATTAAGAGTTGAATAGAAAATAGTTTCAACCAAAAGATGTAGAGAAAAATACAAGTAACAATTCTTATTTGAAAAGTTTCTTCAAATAACGTCTTATTTTGGCATAAATCGCTAAATTATGAATGTGATTTTTAGTTCAGTTTTGTGCCACATGAAGTGGTGACGCCACTGAAATTACTAGAATTTTGTTGTGTGATTTCAGTGGCGCCACCACTTTATGTGTCGAAAATTTGAACTAACAATAACGTTAAAATATTAGCAATTTCCATCGAAACTAGACATTATTTGAAAAATACTTTCAACTAAAAGTTGTTTCTTCTTTTATTCTCTACAGCCTTTGGTTGAAACTTTTTTCCCTACGACCCTTAATTTCGGAGATATAAAAAACCACCCTTAAAGTAAATTATCTTTTATACTAATGAAAATTTAGGAGATTTTCATTAAATATACATTTAACCTGAGGTCCTAGAAGCTTAATAAAAATTTTCAGCGAAATCGAAGTTTTATTATTTGTAAAAAATAATAAAAATTGAGATAACAATGTTATCTCCCTAATTCGATATCGTTGAATTAGAAAATTCTAGTTAATAAATTATTTGGGCCTTAATTTTTGGGTAAATTACTAATTAATGTTTTAAAAATTCTTATAGGATGGATGTCAAACTAATATGAACCTTAAGTAAATATAATTTAAGACTTAATATCGCATACAAAACCGTACCACAACTTCCAAAAAAACATGATAGTTTTTTAAGTTTTTTTCAAAATCTAGAAGGTATTTGATAAAATCTTTCAAATAAAAGTAGCTTATTATTTTATTCTCTACAGCTTTTGGTTGAAACTTTTTTCTCTACAACCCTTAACTTCGAAGATACGAGAAACCACCCTTAAAGTGAAATATCTACCCTACTAATGCAAATTTTGGGGTCGTCCGCGGACTTCGCATCGAATATGACGCCGTAGAACATGTATGCAAAGTTTCAGCGAAATAGCATATATCGGTACAAATTAGTAGTTTCAAATCGATGGACTATAGCCTTGCCATCTGTTTTATCGTTAAATTAAAGTATCTCCGATTGCGCTGAAATTTTGCATACATGTTCTAGGGCTTTATATTCGATGCGGAACCGGGCACAAGGCCAAAATATTCATTAGTAGGGCAGATATTTCACTTTAAGGGTGGTTTTCTGTATCTCCGAAGTTAAGAGTTGTAGAGAAAAATGTTTCAACCAAAAGCTGTAGAGAATAAAATAATAAGTTACTTTTATTTGAAACATTTCATTAAAAAACCCCTGGGTTTAGAAATATAGGTTAAAAACTATTGCTTTTTTATGATGCTCTGTTCCTGTATTGTATTCGATTTTTTATCTAATGTTACATGTATTTAGGGTTCAATTTAGTTTGACATACTTCCTATTGTGATTCATAAAATATTAATTAGAAATTTACGCAAAAACTATGGCTTAATTAATTTTTTCAGTAGAATTTTCGAAATCGACGATATCGAATTAGGGAGATAACATTGTTATCTCAATTTTGATTATTTTTTATTATTAATAAAGCTTCGATTTTGCTGAAATTTTGTATTAAGCTTTTAGGACCTCAGGTTAAATGTATGTTTTATGAAAATCTCCTACATTTTTATTAGTATAAAAGATAATTCACTTTAAGGGTAGTTTTTTGTATCTCCGAAATTAAGAGTTGAATAGAAAATAGTTTCAACCAAAAGATGTAGAGAAAAATACAAGTAACAATTCTTATTTGAAAAGTTTCTTCAAATAACGTCTTATTTTGGCATAAATCGCTAAATTATGAATGTGATTTTTAGTTCAGTTTTGTGCCACATGAAGTGGTGACGCCACTGAAATTACTAGAATTTTGTTGTGTGATTTCAGTGGCGCCACCACTTTATGTGTCGAAAATTTGAACTAACAATAACGTTAAAATATTAGCAATTTCCATCGAAACTAGACATTATTTGAAAAATACTTTCAACTAAAAGTTGTTTCTTCTTTTATTCTCTACAGCCTTTGGTTGAAACTTTTTTCCCTACGACCCTTAATTTCGGAGATATAAAAAACCACCCTTAAAGTAAATTATCTTTTATACTAATGAAAATTTAGGAGATTTTCATTAAATATACATTTAACCTGAGGTCCTAGAAGCTTAATAAAAATTTTCAGCGAAATCGAAGTTTTATTATTTGTAAAAAATAATAAAAATTGAGATAACAATGTTATCTCCCTAATTCGATATCGTTGAATTAGAAAATTCTAGTTAATAAATTATTTGGGCCTTAATTTTTGGGTAAATTACTAATTAATGTTTTAAAAATTCTTATTGGATGGATGTCAAACTAATATGAACCTTAAGTAAATATAATTTAAGACTTAATATCGCATACAAAACCGTAATACAACTGCAAAAAAACAAGATAGTTTTTTAAGTTTTTTTTCAAAATCTAGAAAGTATTTGAGAAAATCTTTCAAATAAAAGTAGCTTATTATTTTATTCTCTACAGCTTTTGGTTGAAACATTTTTCTCTACAACCCTTAACTTCGAAGATACGAGAAACCACCCTTAAAGTGAAATATCTACCCTACTAATGCAAATTTTGGGGTCGTCCGCGGACTTCGCATCGAATATGACGCCGTAGAACATGTATGCAAAGTTTCAGCGAAATAGCATATATCGGTACAAATTAGTAGTTTCAAATCGATGGACTATAGCCTTGCCATCTGTTTTATCGTTAAATTAAAGTATCTCCGATTGCGCTGAAATTTTGCATACATGTTCTAGGGCTTTATATTCGATGCGGAACCGGGCACAAGGCCAAAATATTCATTAGTAGGGCAGATATTTCACTTTAAGGGTGGTTTTCTGTATCTCCGAAGTTAAGAGTTGTAGAGAAAAATGTTTCAACCAAAAGCTGTAGAGAATAAAATAATAAGTTACTTTTATTTGAAACATTTCATTAAAAAACCCCTGGGTTTAGAAATATAGGTTAAAAACTATTGCTTTTTTATGATGCTCTGTTCCTGTATTGTATTCGATTTTTTATCTAATGTTACATGTATTTAGGGTTCAATTTAGTTTGACATACTTCCTATTGTGATTCATAAAATATTAATTAGAAATTTACGCAAAAACTATGGCTTAATTAATTTTTTCAGTAGAATTTTCGAAATCGACGATATCGAATTAGGGAGATAACATTGTTATCTCAATTTTGATTATTTTTTATTATTAATAAAGCTTCGATTTTGCTGAAATTTTGTATTAAGCTTTTAGGACCTCAGGTTAAATGTATGTTTTATGAAAATCTCCTACATTTTTATTAGTATAAAAGATAATTCACTTTAAGGGTAGTTTTTTGTATCTCCGAAATTAAGAGTTGAATAGAAAATAGTTTCAACCAAAAGATGTAGAGAAAAATACAAGTAACAATTCTTATTTGAAAAGTTTCTTCAAATAACGTCTTATTTTGGCATAAATCGCTAAATTATGAATGTGATTTTTAGTTCAGTTTTGTGCCACATGAAGTGGTGACGCCACTGAAATTACTAGAATTTTGTTGTGTGATTTCAGTGGCGCCACCACTTTATGTGTCGAAAATTTGAACTAACAATAACGTTAAAATATTAGCAATTTCCATCGAAACTAGACATTATTTGAAAAATACTTTCAACTAAAAGTTGTTTCTTCTTTTATTCTCTACAGCCTTTGGTTGAAACTTTTTTCCCTACGACCCTTAATTTCGGAGATATAAAAAACCACCCTTAAAGTAAATTATCTTTTATACTAATGAAAATTTAGGAGATTTTCATTAAATATACATTTAACCTGAGGTCCTAGAAGCTTAATAAAAATTTTCAGCGAAATCGAAGTTTTATTATTTGTAAAAAATAATAAAAATTGAGATAACAATGTTATCTCCCTAATTCGATATCGTTGAATTAGAAAATTCTAGTTAATAAATTATTTGGGCCTTAATTTTTGGGTAAATTACTAATTAATGTTTTAAAAATTCTTATTGGATGGATGTCAAACTAATATAAACCTTAAGTAAATATAATTTAAGACTTAATATCGCATACAAAACCGTAATACAACTGCAAAAAAACAAGATAGTTTTTTAAGTTTTTTTTCAAAATCTAGAAAGTATTTGAGAAAATCTTTCAAATAAAAGTAGCTTATTATTTTATTCTCTACAGCTTTTGGTTGAAACATTTTTCTCTACAACCCTTAACTTCGAAGATACGAGAAACCACCCTTAAAGTGAAATATCTACCCTACTAATGCAAATTTTGGGGTCGTCCGCGGACTTCGCATCGAATATGACGCCGTAGAACATGTATGCAAAGTTTCAGCGAAATAGCATATATCGGTACAAATTAGTAGTTTCAAATCGATGGACTATAGCCTTGCCATCTGTTTTATCGTTAAATTAAAGTATCTCCGATCGCGCTGAAATTTTGCATACATGTTCTAGGGCTTTATATTCGATGCGGAACCGGGCACAAGGCCAAAATATTCATTAGTAGGGCAGATATTTCACTTTAAGGGTGGTTTTCTGTATCTCCGAAGTTAAGAGTTGTAGAGAAAAATGTTTCAACCAAAAGCTGTAGAGAATAAAATAATAAGTTACTTTTATTTGAAACATTTCATTAAAAAACCCCTGGGTTTAGAAATATAGGTTAAAAACTATTGCTTTTTTATGATGCTCTGTTCCTGTATTGTATTCGATTTTTTATCTAATGTTACATGTATTTAGGGTTCAATTTAGTTTGACATACTTCCTATTGTGATTCATAAAATATTAATTAGAAATTTACGCAAAAACTATGGCTTAATTAATTTTTTCAGTAGAATTTTCGAAATCGACGATATCGAATTAGGGAGATAACATTGTTATCTCAATTTTGATTATTTTTTATTATTAATAAAGCTTCGATTTTGCTGAAATTTTGTATTAAGCTTTTAGGACCTCAGGTTAAATGTATGTTTTATGAAAATCTCCTACATTTTTATTAGTATAAAAGATAATTCACTTTAAGGGTAGTTTTTTGTATCTCCGAAATTAAGAGTTGAATAGAAAATAGTTTCAACCAAAAGATGTAGAGAAAAATACAAGTAACAATTCTTATTTGAAAAGTTTCTTCAAATAACGTCTTATTTTGGCATAAATCGCTAAATTATGAATGTGATTTTTAGTTCAGTTTTGTGCCACATGAAGTGGTGACGCCACTGAAATTACTAGAATTTTGTTGTGTGATTTCAGTGGCGCCACCACTTTATGTGTCGAAAATTTGAACTAACAATAACGTTAAAATATTAGCAATTTCCATCGAAACTAGACATTATTTGAAAAATACTTTCAACTAAAAGTTGTTTCTTCTTTTATTCTCTACAGCCTTTGGTTGAAACTTTTTTCCCTACGACCCTTAATTTCGGAGATATAAAAAACCACCCTTAAAGTAAATTATCTTTTATACTAATGAAAATTTAGGAGATTTTCATTAAATATACATTTAACCTGAGGTCCTAGAAGCTTAATAAAAATTTTCAGCGAAATCGAAGTTTTATTATTTGTAAAAAATAATAAAAATTGAGATAACAATGTTATCTCCCTAATTCGATATCGTTGAATTAGAAAATTCTAGTTAATAAATTATTTGGGCCTTAATTTTTGGGTAAATTACTAATTAATGTTTTAAAAATTCTTATTGGATGGATGTCAAACTAATATAAACCTTAAGTAAATATAATTTAAGACTTAATATCGCATACAAAACCGTAATACAACTGCAAAAAAACAAGATAGTTTTTTAAGTTTTTTTTCAAAATCTAGAAAGTATTTGAGAAAATCTTTCAAATAAAAGTAGCTTATTATTTTATTCTCTACAGCTTTTGGTTGAAACATTTTTCTCTACAACCCTTAACTTCGAAGATACGAGAAACCACCCTTAAAGTGAAATATCTACCCTACTAATGCAAATTTTGGGGTCGTCCGCGGACTTCGCATCGAATATGACGCCGTAGAACATGTATGCAAAGTTTCAGCGAAATAGCATATATCGGTACAAATTAGTAGTTTCAAATCGATGGACTATAGCCTTGCCATCTGTTTTATCGTTAAATTAAAGTATCTCCGATCGCGCTGAAATTTTGCATACATGTTCTAGGGCTTTATATTCGATGCGGAACCGGGCACAAGGCCAAAATATTCATTAGTAGGGCAGATATTTCACTTTAAGGGTGGTTTTCTGTATCTCCGAAGTTAAGAGTTGTAGAGAAAAATGTTTCAACCAAAAGCTGTAGAGAATAAAATAATAAGTTACTTTTATTTGAAACATTTCATTAAAAAACCCCTGGGTTTAGAAATATAGGTTAAAAACTATTGCTTTTTTATGATGCTCTGTTCCTGTATTGTATTCGATTTTTTATCTAATGTTACATGTATTTAGGGTTCAATTTAGTTTGACATACTTCCTATTGTGATTCATAAAATATTAATTAGAAATTTACGCAAAAACTATGGCTTAATTAATTTTTTCAGTAGAATTTTCGAAATCGACGATATCGAATTAGGGAGATAACATTGTTATCTCAATTTTGATTATTTTTTATTATTAATAAAGCTTCGATTTTGCTGAAATTTTGTATTAAGCTTTTAGGACCTCAGGTTAAATGTATGTTTTATGAAAATCTCCTACATTTTTATTAGTATAAAAGATAATTCACTTTAAGGGTAGTTTTTTGTATCTCCGAAATTAAGAGTTGAATAGAAAATAGTTTCAACCAAAAGATGTAGAGAAAAATACAAGTAACAATTCTTATTTGAAAAGTTTCTTCAAATAACGTCTTATTTTGGCATAAATCGCTAAATTATGAATGTGATTTTTAGTTCAGTTTTGTGCCACATGAAGTGGTGACGCCACTGAAATTACTAGAATTTTGTTGTGTGATTTCAGTGGCGCCACCACTTTATGTGTCGAAAATTTGAACTAACAATAACGTTAAAATATTAGCAATTTCCATCGAAACTAGACATTATTTGAAAAATACTTTCAACTAAAAGTTGTTTCTTCTTTTATTCTCTACAGCCTTTGGTTGAAACTTTTTTCCCCACGACCCTTAATTTCGGAGATATAAAAAACCACCCTTAAAGTAAATTATCTTTTATACTAATGAAAATTTAGGAGATTTTCATTAAATATACATTTAACCTGAGGTCCTAGAAGCTTAATAAAAATTTTCAGCGAAATCGAAGTTTTATTATTTGTAAAAAATAATAAAAATTGAGATAACAATGTTATCGCCCTAATTCGATATCGTTGAATTAGAAAATTCTAGTTAATAAATTATTTGGGCCTTAATTTTTGGGTAAATTACTAATTAATGTTTTAAAAATTCTTATAGGATGGATGTCAAACTAATATGAACCTTAAGTAAATATAATTTAAGACTTAATATCGCATACAAAACCGTACCACAACTTCCAAAAAAACATGATAGTTTTTTAAGTTTTTTTCAAAATCTAGAAGGTATTTGATAAAATCTTTCAAATAAAAGTAGCTTATTATTTTATTCTCTACAGCTTTTGGTTGAAACTTTTTTCTCTACAACCCTTAACTTCGAAGATACGAGAAACCACCCTTAAAGTGAAATATCTACCCTACTAATGCAAATTTTGGGGTCGTCCGCGGACTTCGCATCGAATATGACGCCGTAGAACATGTATGCAAAGTTTCAGCGAAATAGCATATATCGGTACAAATTAGTAGTTTCAAATCGATGGACTATAGCCTTGCCATCTGTTTTATCGTTAAATTAAAGTATCTCCGATTGCGCTGAAATTTTGCATACATGTTCTAGGGCTTTATATTCGATGCGGAACCGGGCACAAGGCCAAAATATTCATTAGTAGGGCAGATATTTCACTTTAAGGGTGGTTTTCTGTATCTCCGAAGTTAAGAGTTGTAGAGAAAAATGTTTCAACCAAAAGCTGTAGAGAATAAAATAATAAGTTACTTTTATTTGAAACATTTCATTAAAAAACCCCTGGGTTTAGAAATATAGGTTAAAAACTATTGCTTTTTTATGATGCTCTGTTCCTGTATTGTATTCGATTTTTTATCTAATGTTACATGTATTTAGGGTTCAATTTAGTTTGACATACTTCCTATTGTGATTCATAAAATATTAATTAGAAATTTACGCAAAAACTATGGCTTAATTAATTTTTTCAGTAGAATTTTCGAAATCGACGATATCGAATTAGGGAGATAACATTGTTATCTCAATTTTGATTATTTTTTATTATTAATAAAGCTTCGATTTTGCTGAAATTTTGTATTAAGCTTTTAGGACCTCAGGTTAAATGTATGTTTTATGAAAATCTCCTACATTTTTATTAGTATAAAAGATAATTCACTTTAAGGGTAGTTTTTTGTATCTCCGAAATTAAGAGTTGAATAGAAAATAGTTTCAACCAAAAGATGTAGAGAAAAATACAAGTAACAATTCTTATTTGAAAAGTTTCTTCAAATAACGTCTTATTTTGGCATAAATCGCTAAATTATGAATGTGATTTTTAGTTCAGTTTTGTGCCACATGAAGTGGTGACGCCACTGAAATTACTAGAATTTTGTTGTGTGATTTCAGTGGCGCCACCACTTTATGTGTCGAAAATTTGAACTAACAATAACGTTAAAATATTAGCAATTTCCATCGAAACTAGACATTATTTGAAAAATACTTTCAACTAAAAGTTGTTTCTTCTTTTATTCTCTACAGCCTTTGGTTGAAACTTTTTTCCCTACGACCCTTAATTTCGGAGATATAAAAAACCACCCTTAAAGTAAATTATCTTTTATACTAATGAAAATTTAGGAGATTTTCATTAAATATACATTTAACCTGAGGTCCTAGAAGCTTAATAAAAATTTTCAGCGAAATCGAAGTTTTATTATTTGTAAAAAATAATAAAAATTGAGATAACAATGTTATCTCCCTAATTCGATATCGTTGAATTAGAAAATTCTAGTTAATAAATTATTTGGGCCTTAATTTTTGGGTAAATTACTAATTAATGTTTTAAAAATTCTTATAGGATGGATGTCAAACTAATATGAACCTTAAGTAAATATAATTTAAGACTTAATATCGCATACAAAACCGTACCACAACTTCCAAAAAAACATGATAGTTTTTTAAGTTTTTTTCAAAATCTAGAAGGTATTTGATAAAATCTTTCAAATAAAAGTAGCTTATTATTTTATTCTCTACAGCTTTTGGTTGAAACTTTTTTCTCTACAACCCTTAACTTCGAAGATACGAGAAACCACCCTTAAAGTGAAATATCTACCCTACTAATGCAAATTTTGGGGTCGTCCGCGGACTTCGCATCGAATATGACGCCGTAGAACATGTATGCAAAGTTTCAGCGAAATAGCATATATCGGTACAAATTAGTAGTTTCAAATCGATGGACTATAGCCTTGCCATCTGTTTTATCGTTAAATTAAAGTATCTCCGATTGCGCTGAAATTTTGCATACATGTTCTAGGGCTTTATATTCGATGCGGAACCGGGCACAAGGCCAAAATATTCATTAGTAGGGCAGATATTTCACTTTAAGGGTGGTTTTCTGTATCTCCGAAGTTAAGAGTTGTAGAGAAAAATGTTTCAACCAAAAGCTGTAGAGAATAAAATAATAAGTTACTTTTATTTGAAACATTTCATTAAAAAACCCCTGGGTTTAGAAATATAGGTTAAAAACTATTGCTTTTTTATGATGCTCTGTTCCTGTATTGTATTCGATTTTTTATCTAATGTTACATGTATTTAGGGTTCAATTTAGTTTGACATACTTCCTATTGTGATTCATAAAATATTAATTAGAAATTTACGCAAAAACTATGGCTTAATTAATTTTTTCAGTAGAATTTTCGAAATCGACGATATCGAATTAGGGAGATAACATTGTTATCTCAATTTTGATTATTTTTTATTATTAATAAAGCTTCGATTTTGCTGAAATTTTGTATTAAGCTTTTAGGACCTCAGGTTAAATGTATGTTTTATGAAAATCTCCTACATTTTTATTAGTATAAAAGATAATTCACTTTAAGGGTAGTTTTTTGTATCTCCGAAATTAAGAGTTGAATAGAAAATAGTTTCAACCAAAAGATGTAGAGAAAAATACAAGTAACAATTCTTATTTGAAAAGTTTCTTCAAATAACGTCTTATTTTGGCATAAATCGCTAAATTATGAATGTGATTTTTAGTTCAGTTTTGTGCCACATGAAGTGGTGACGCCACTGAAATTACTAGAATTTTGTTGTGTGATTTCAGTGGCGCCACCACTTTATGTGTCGAAAATTTGAACTAACAATAACGTTAAAATATTAGCAATTTCCATCGAAACTAGACATTATTTGAAAAATACTTTCAACTAAAAGTTGTTTCTTCTTTTATTCTCTACAGCCTTTGGTTGAAACTTTTTTCCCTACGACCCTTAATTTCGGAGATATAAAAAACCACCCTTAAAGTAAATTATCTTTTATACTAATGAAAATTTAGGAGATTTTCATTAAATATACATTTAACCTGAGGTCCTTGAAGCTTAATAAAAATTTTCAGCGAAATCGAAGTTTTATTATTTGTAAAAAATAATAAAAATTGAGATAACAATGTTATCTCCCTAATTCGATATCGTTGAATTAGAAAATTCTAGTTAATAAATTATTTGGGCCTTAATTTTTGGGTAAATTACTAATTAATGTTTTAAAAATTCTTATAGGATGGATGTCAAACTAATATGAACCTTAAGTAAATATAATTTAAGACTTAATATCGCATACAAAACCGTACCACAACTTCCAAAAAAACATGATAGTTTTTTAAGTTTTTTTCAAAATCTAGAAGGTATTTGATAAAATCTTTCAAATAAAAGTAGCTTATTATTTTATTCTCTACAGCTTTTGGTTGAAACTTTTTTCTCTACAACCCTTAACTTCGAAGATACGAGAAACCACCCTTAAAGTGAAATATCTACCCTACTAATGCAAATTTTGGGGTCGTCCGCGGACTTCGCATCGAATATGACGCCGTAGAACATGTATGCAAAGTTTCAGCGAAATAGCATATATCGGTACAAATTAGTAGTTTCAAATCGATGGACTATAGCCTTGCCATCTGTTTTATCGTTAAATTAAAGTATCTCCGATTGCGCTGAAATTTTGCATACATGTTCTAGGGCTTTATATTCGATGCGGAACCGGGCACAAGGCCAAAATATTCATTAGTAGGGCAGATATTTCACTTTAAGGGTGGTTTTCT
Organism: Pterostichus niger; assembly: GCA_947425015.1. Taxonomy (NCBI): domain Eukaryota; kingdom Metazoa; phylum Arthropoda; class Insecta; order Coleoptera; family Carabidae; genus Pterostichus; species Pterostichus niger. Next base: position 20,480,701 of record OX380347.1, on the reverse strand, counting down.
GTATCTCCGAAGTTAAGAGTTGTAGAGAAAAATGTTTCAACCAAAAGCTGTAGAGAATAAAATAATAAGTTACTTTTATTTGAAACATTTCATTAAAAAACCCCTGGGTTTAGAAATATAGGTTAAAAACTATTGCTTTTTTATGATGCTCTGTTCCTGTATTGTATTCGATTTTTTATCTAATGTTACATGTATTTAGGGTTCAATTTAGTTTGACATACTTCCTATTGTGATTCATAAAATATTAATTAGAAATTTACGCAAAAACTATGGCTTAATTAATTTTTTCAGTAGAATTTTCGAAATCGACGATATCGAATTAGGGAGATAACATTGTTATCTCAATTTTGATTATTTTTTATTATTAATAAAGCTTCGATTTTGCTGAAATTTTGTATTAAGCTTTTAGGACCTCAGGTTAAATGTATGTTTTATGAAAATCTCCTACATTTTTATTAGTATAAAAGATAATTCACTTTAAGGGTAGTTTTTTGTATCTCCGAAATTAAGAGTTGAATAGAAAATAGTTTCAACCAAAAGATGTAGAGAAAAATACAAGTAACAATTCTTATTTGAAAAGTTTCTTCAAATAACGTCTTATTTTGGCATAAATCGCTAAATTATGAATGTGATTTTTAGTTCAGTTTTGTGCCACATGAAGTGGTGACGCCACTGAAATTACTAGAATTTTGTTGTGTGATTTCAGTGGCGCCACCACTTTATGTGTCGAAAATTTGAACTAACAATAACGTTAAAATATTAGCAATTTCCATCGAAACTAGACATTATTTGAAAAATACTTTCAACTAAAAGTTGTTTCTTCTTTTATTCTCTACAGCCTTTGGTTGAAACTTTTTTCCCTACGACCCTTAATTTCGGAGATATAAAAAACCACCCTTAAAGTAAATTATCTTTTATACTAATGAAAATTTAGGAGATTTTCATTAAATATACATTTAACCTGAGGTCCTAGAAGCTTAATAAAAATTTTCAGCGAAATCGAAGTTTTATTATTTGTAAAAAATAATAAAAATTGAGATAACAATGTTATCTCCCTAATTCGATATCGTTGAATTAGAAAATTCTAGTTAATAAATTATTTGGGCCTTAATTTTTGGGTAAATTACTAATTAATGTTTTAAAAATTCTTATTGGATGGATGTCAAACTAATATAAACCTTAAGTAAATATAATTTAAGACTTAATATCGCATACAAAACCGTAATACAACTGCAAAAAAACAAGATAGTTTTTTAAGTTTTTTTTCAAAATCTAGAAAGTATTTGAGAAAATCTTTCAAATAAAAGTAGCTTATTATTTTATTCTCTACAGCTTTTGGTTGAAACATTTTTCTCTACAACCCTTAACTTCGAAGATACGAGAAACCACCCTTAAAGTGAAATATCTACCCTACTAATGCAAATTTTGGGGTCGTCCGCGGACTTCGCATCGAATATGACGCCGTAGAACATGTATGCAAAGTTTCAGCGAAATAGCATATATCGGTACAAATTAGTAGTTTCAAATCGATGGACTATAGCCTTGCCATCTGTTTTATCGTTAAATTAAAGTATCTCCGATCGCGCTGAAATTTTGCATACATGTTCTAGGGCTTTATATTCGATGCGCAACCGGGCACAAGGCCAAAATATTCATTAGTAGGGCAGATATTTCACTTTAAGGGTGGTTTTCTGTATCTCCGAAGTTAAGAGTTGTAGAGAAAAATGTTTCAACCAAAAGCTGTAGAGAATAAAATAATAAGTTACTTTTATTTGAAACATTTCATTAAAAAACCCCTGGGTTTAGAAATATAGGTTAAAAACTATTGCTTTTTTATGATGCTCTGTTCCTGTATTGTATTCGATTTTTTATCTAATGTTACATGTATTTAGGGTTCAATTTAGTTTGACATACTTCCTATTGTGATTCATAAAATATTAATTAGAAATTTACGCAAAAACTATGGCTTAATTAATTTTTTCAGTAGAATTTTCGAAATCGACGATATCGAATTAGGGAGATAACATTGTTATCTCAATTTTGATTATTTTTTATTATTAATAAAGCTTCGATTTTGCTGAAATTTTGTATTAAGCTTTTAGGACCTCAGGTTAAATGTATGTTTTATGAAAATCTCCTACATTTTTATTAGTATAAAAGATAATTCACTTTAAGGGTAGTTTTTTGTATCTCCGAAATTAAGAGTTGAATAGAAAATAAAATCAACCAAAAGATGTAGAGAAAAATACAAGTAACAATTCTTATTTGAAAAGTTTCTTCAAATAACGTCTTATTTTGGCATAAATCGCTAAATTATGAATGTGATTTTTAGTTCAGTTTTGTGCCACATGAAGTGGTGACGCCACTGAAATTACTAGAATTTTGTTGTGTGATTTCAGTGGCGCCACCACTTTATGTGTCGAAAATTTGAACTAACAATAACGTTAAAATATTAGCAATTTCCATCGAAACTAGACATTATTTGAAAAATACTTTCAACTAAAAGTTGTTTCTTCTTTTATTCTCTACAGCCTTTGGTTGAAACTTTTTTCCCTACGACCCTTAATTTCGGAGATATAAAAAACCACCCTTAAAGTAAATTATCTTTTATACTAATGAAAATTTAGGAGATTTTCATTAAATATACATTTAACCTGAGGTCCTAGAAGCTTAATAAAAATTTTCAGCGAAATCGAAGTTTTATTATTTGTAAAAAATAATAAAAATTGAGATAACAATGTTATCTCCCTAATTCGATATCGTTGAATTAGAAAATTCTAGTTAATAAATTATTTGGGCCTTAATTTTTGGGTAAATTACTAATTAATGTTTTAAAAATTCTTATTGGATGGATGTCAAACTAATATAAACCTTAAGTAAATATAATTTAAGACTTAATATCGCATACAAAACCGTAATACAACTGCAAAAAAACAAGATAGTTTTTTAAGTTTTTTTTCAAAATCTAGAAAGTATTTGAGAAAATCTTTCAAATAAAAGTAGCTTATTATTTTATTCTCTACAGCTTTTGGTTGAAACATTTTTCTCTACAACCCTTAACTTCGAAGATACGAGAAACCACCCTTAAAGTGAAATATCTACCCTACTAATGCAAATTTTGGGGTCGTCCGCGGACTTCGCATCGAATATGACGCCGTAGAACATGTATGCAAAGTTTCAGCGAAATAGCATATATCGGTACAAATTAGTAGTTTCAAATCGATGGACTATAGCCTTGCCATCTGTTTTATCGTTAAATTAAAGTATCTCCGATTGCGCTGAAATTTTGCATACATGTTCTAGGGCTTTATATTCGATGCGGAACCGGGCACAAGGCCAAAATATTCATTAGTAGGGCAGATATTTCACTTTAAGGGTGGTTTTCTGTATCTCCGAAGTTAAGAGTTGTAGAGAAAAATGTTTCAACCAAAAGCTGTAGAGAATAAAATAATAAGTTACTTTTATTTGAAACATTTCATTAAAAAACCCCTGGGTTTAGAAATATAGGTTAAAAACTATTGCTTTTTTATGATGCTCTGTTCCTGTATTGTATTCGATTTTTTATCTAATGTTACATGTATTTAGGGTTCAATTTAGTTTGACATACTTCCTATTGTGATTCATAAAATATTAATTAGAAATTTACGCAAAAACTATGGCTTAATTAATTTTTTCAGTAGAATTTTCGAAATCGACGATATCGAATTAGGGAGATAACATTGTTATCTCAATTTTGATTATTTTTTATTATTAATAAAGCTTCGATTTTGCTGAAATTTTGTATTAAGCTTTTAGGACCTCAGGTTAAATGTATGTTTTATGAAAATCTCCTACATTTTTATTAGTATAAAAGATAATTCACTTTAAGGGTAGTTTTTTGTATCTCCGAAATTAAGAGTTGAATAGAAAATAGTTTCAACCAAAAGATGTAGAGAAAAATACAAGTAACAATTCTTATTTGAAAAGTTTCTTCAAATAACGTCTTATTTTGGCATAAATCGCTAAATTATGAATGTGATTTTTAGTTCAGTTTTGTGCCACATGAAGTGGTGACGCCACTGAAATTACTAGAATTTTGTTGTGTGATTTCAGTGGCGCCACCACTTTATGTGTCGAAAATTTGAACTAACAATAACGTTAAAATATTAGCAATTTCCATCGAAACTAGACATTATTTGAAAAATACTTTCAACTAAAAGTTGTTTCTTCTTTTATTCTCTACAGCCTTTGGTTGAAACTTTTTTCCCTACGACCCTTAATTTCGGAGATATAAAAAACCACCCTTAAAGTAAATTATCTTTTATACTAATGAAAATTTAGGAGATTTTCATTAAATATACATTTAACCTGAGGTCCTAGAAGCTTAATAAAAATTTTCAGCGAAATCGAAGTTTTATTATTTGTAAAAAATAATAAAAATTGAGATAACAATGTTATCTCCCTAATTCGATATCGTTGAATTAGAAAATTCTAGTTAATAAATTATTTGGGCCTTAATTTTTGGGTAAATTACTAATTAATGTTTTAAAAATTCTTATAGGATGGATGTCAAACTAATATGAACCTTAAGTAAATATAATTTAAGACTTAATATCGCATACAAAACCGTACCACAACTTCCAAAAAAACATGATAGTTTTTTAAGTTTTTTTCAAAATCTAGAAGGTATTTGATAAAATCTTTCAAATAAAAGTAGCTTATTATTTTATTCTCTACAGCTTTTGGTTGAAACTTTTTTCTCTACAACCCTTAACTTCGAAGATACGAGAAACCACCCTTAAAGTAAAATATCTACCCTACTAATGCAAATTTTGGGGTCGTCCGCGGACTTCGCATCGAATATGACGCCGTAGAACATGTATGCAAAGTTTCAGCGAAATAGCATATATCGGTACAAATTAGTAGTTTCAAATCGATGGACTATAGCCTTGCCATCTGTTTTATCGTTAAATTAAAGTATCTCCGATTGCGCTGAAATTTTGCATACATGTTCTAGGGCTTTATATTCGATGCGGAACCGGGCACAAGGCCAAAATATTCATTAGTAGGGCAGATATTTCACTTTAAGGGTGGTTTTCTGTATCTCCGAAGTTAAGAGTTGTAGAGAAAAATGTTTCAACCAAAAGCTGTAGAGAATAAAATAATAAGTTACTTTTATTTGAAACATTTCATTAAAAAACCCCTGGGTTTAGAAATATAGGTTAAAAACTATTGCTTTTTTATGATGCTCTGTTCCTGTATTGTATTCGATTTTTTATCTAATGTTACATGTATTTAGGGTTCAATTTAGTTTGACATACTTCCTATTGTGATTCATAAAATATTAATTAGAAATTTACGCAAAAACTATGGCTTAATTAATTTTTTCAGTAGAATTTTCGAAATCGACGATATCGAATTAGGGAGATAACATTGTTATCTCAATTTTGATTATTTTTTATTATTAATAAAGCTTCGATTTTGCTGAAATTTTGTATTAAGCTTTTAGGACCTCAGGTTAAATGTATGTTTTATGAAAATCTCCTACATTTTTATTAGTATAAAAGATAATTCACTTTAAGGGTAGTTTTTTGTATCTCCGAAATTAAGAGTTGAATAGAAAATAGTTTCAACCAAAAGATGTAGAGAAAAATACAAGTAACAATTCTTATTTGAAAAGTTTCTTCAAATAACGTCTTATTTTGGCATAAATCGCTAAATTATGAATGTGATTTTTAGTTCAGTTTTGTGCCACATGAAGTGGTGACGCCACTGAAATTACTAGAATTTTGTTGTGTGATTTCAGTGGCGCCACCACTTTATGTGTCGAAAATTTGAACTAACAATAACGTTAAAATATTAGCAATTTCCATCGAAACTAGACATTATTTGAAAAATACTTTCAACTAAAAGTTGTTTCTTCTTTTATTCTCTACAGCCTTTGGTTGAAACTTTTTTCCCTACGACCCTTAATTTCGGAGATATAAAAAACCACCCTTAAAGTAAATTATCTTTTATACTAATGAAAATTTAGGAGATTTTCATTAAATATACATTTAACCTGAGGTCCTAGAAGCTTAATAAAAATTTTCAGCGAAATCGAAGTTTTATTATTTGTAAAAAATAATAAAAATTGAGATAACAATGTTATCTCCCTAATTCGATATCGTTGAATTAGAAAATTCTAGTTAATAAATTATTTGGGCCTTAATTTTTGGGTAAATTACTAATTAATGTTTTAAAAATTCTTATAGGATGGATGTCAAACTAATATGAACCTTAAGTAAATATAATTTAAGACTTAATATCGCATACAAAACCGTACCACAACTTCCAAAAAAACATGATAGTTTTTTAAGTTTTTTTCAAAATCTAGAAGGTATTTGATAAAATCTTTCAAATAAAAGTAGCTTATTATTTTATTCTCTACAGCTTTTGGTTGAAACTTTTTTCTCTACAACCCTTAACTTCGAAGATACGAGAAACCACCCTTAAAGTGAAATATCTACCCTACTAATGCAAATTTTGGGGTCGTCCGCGGACTTCGCATCGAATATGACGCCGTAGAACATGTATGCAAAGTTTCAGCGAAATAGCATATATCGGTACAAATTAGTAGTTTCAAATCGATGGACTATAGCCTTGCCATCTGTTTTATCGTTAAATTAAAGTATCTCCGATTGCGCTGAAATTTTGCATACATGTTCTAGGGCTTTATATTCGATGCGGAACCGGGCACAAGGCCAAAATATTCATTAGTAGGGCAGATATTTCACTTTAAGGGTGGTTTTCTGTATCTCCGAAGTTAAGAGTTGTAGAGAAAAATGTTTCAACCAAAAGCTGTAGAGAATAAAATAATAAGTTACTTTTATTTGAAACATTTCATTAAAAAACCCCTGGGTTTAGAAATATAGGTTAAAAACTATTGCTTTTTTATGATGCTCTGTTCCTGTATTGTATTCGATTTTTTATCTAATGTTACATGTATTTAGGGTTCAATTTAGTTTGACATACTTCCTATTGTGATTCATAAAATATTAATTAGAAATTTACGCAAAAACTATGGCTTAATTAATTTTTTCAGTAGAATTTTCGAAATCGACGATATCGAATTAGGGAGATAACATTGTTATCTCAATTTTGATTATTTTTTATTATTAATAAAGCTTCGATTTTGCTGAAATTTTGTATTAAGCTTTTAGGACCTCAGGTTAAATGTATGTTTTATGAAAATCTCCTACATTTTTATTAGTATAAAAGATAATTCACTTTAAGGGTAGTTTTTTGTATCTCCGAAATTAAGAGTTGAATAGAAAATAGTTTCAACCAAAAGATGTAGAGAAAAATACAAGTAACAATTCTTATTTGAAAAGTTTCTTCAAATAACGTCTTATTTTGGCATAAATCGCTAAATTATGAATGTGATTTTTAGTTCAGTTTTGTGCCACATGAAGTGGTGACGCCACTGAAATTACTAGAATTTTGTTGTGTGATTTCAGTGGCGCCACCACTTTATGTGTCGAAAATTTGAACTAACAATAACGTTAAAATATTAGCAATTTCCATCGAAACTAGACATTATTTGAAAAATACTTTCAACTAAAAGTTGTTTCTTCTTTTATTCTCTACAGCCTTTGGTTGAAACTTTTTTCCCTACGACCCTTAATTTCGGAGATATAAAAAACCACCCTTAAAGTAAATTATCTTTTATACTAATGAAAATTTAGGAGATTTTCATTAAATATACATTTAACCTGAGGTCCTAGAAGCTTAATAAAAATTTTCAGCGAAATCGAAGTTTTATTATTTGTAAAAAATAATAAAAATTGAGATAACAATGTTATCTCCCTAATTCGATATCGTTGAATTAGAAAATTCTAGTTAATAAATTATTTGGGCCTTAATTTTTGGGTAAATTACTAATTAATGTTTTAAAAATTCTTATAGGATGGATGTCAAACTAATATGAACCTTAAGTAAATATAATTTAAGACTTAATATCGCATACAAAACCGTACCACAACTTCCAAAAAAACATGATAGTTTTTTAAGTTTTTTTCAAAATCTAGAAAGTATTTGAGAAAATCTTTCAAATAAAAGTAGCTTATTATTTTATTCTCTACAGCTTTTGGTTGAAACTTTTTTCTCTACAACCCTTAACTTCGAAGATACGAGAAACCACCCTTAAAGTGAAATATCTACCCTACTAATGCAAATTTTGGGGTCGTCCGCGGACTTCGCATCGAATATGACGCCGTAGAACATGTATGCAAAGTTTCAGCGAAATAGCATATATCGGTACAAATTAGTAGTTTCAAATCGATGGACTATAGCCTTGCCATCTGTTTTATCGTTAAATTAAAGTATCTCCGATCGCGCTGAAATTTTGCATACATGTTCTAGGGCTTTATATTCGATGCGGAACCGGGCACAAGGCCAAAATATTCATTAGTAGGGCAGATATTTCACTTTAAGGGTGGTTTTCTGTATCTCCGAAGTTAAGAGTTGTAGAGAAAAATGTTTCAACCAAAAGCTGTAGAGAATAAAATAATAAGTTACTTTTATTTGAAACATTTCATTAAAAAACCCCTGGGTTTAGAAATATAGGTTAAAAACTATTGCTTTTTTATGATGCTCTGTTCCTGTATTGTATTCGATTTTTTATCTAATGTTACATGTATTTAGGGTTCAATTTAGTTTGACATACTTCCTATTGTGATTCATAAAATATTAATTAGAAATTTACGCAAAAACTATGGCTTAATTAATTTTTTCAGTAGAATTTTCGAAATCGACGATATCGAATTAGGGAGATAACATTGTTATCTCAATTTTGATTATTTTTTATTATTAATAAAGCTTCGATTTTGCTGAAATTTTGTATTAAGCTTTTAGGACCTCAGGTTAAATGTATGTTTTATGAAAATCTCCTACATTTTTATTAGTATAAAAGATAATTCACTTTAAGGGTAGTTTTTTGTATCTCCGAAATTAAGAGTTGAATAGAAAATAGTTTCAACCAAAAGATGTAGAGAAAAATACAAGTAACAATTCTTATTTGAAAAGTTTCTTCAAATAACGTCTTATTTTGGCATAAATCGCTAAATTATGAATGTGATTTTTAGTTCAGTTTTGTGCCACATGAAGTGGTGACGCCACTGAAATTACTAGAATTTTGTTGTGTGATTTCAGTGGCGCCACCACTTTATGTGTCGAAAATTTGAACTAACAATAACGTTAAAATATTAGCAATTTCCATCGAAACTAGACATTATTTGAAAAATACTTTCAACTAAAAGTTGTTTCTTCTTTTATTCTCTACAGCCTTTGGTTGAAACTTTTTTCCCTACGACCCTTAATTTCGGAGATATAAAAAACCACCCTTAAAGTAAATTATCTTTTATACTAATGAAAATTTAGGAGATTTTCATTAAATATACATTTAACCTGAGGTCCTAGAAGCTTAATAAAAATTTTCAGCGAAATCGAAGTTTTATTATTTGTAAAAAATAATAAAAATTGAGATAACAATGTTATCTCCCTAATTCGATATCGTTGAATTAGAAAATTCTAGTTAATAAATTATTTGGGCCTTAATTTTTGGGTAAATTACTAATTAATGTTTTAAAAATTCTTATTGGATGGATGTCAAACTAATATGAACCTTAAGTAAATATAATTTAAGACTTAATATCGCATACAAAACCGTAATACAACTGCAAAAAAACAAGATAGTTTTTTAAGTTTTTTTTCAAAATCTAGAAAGTATTTGAGAAAATCTTTCAAATAAAAGTAGCTTATTATTTTATTCTCTACAGCTTTTGGTTGAAACATTTTTCTCTACAACCCTTAACTTCGAAGATACGAGAAACCACCCTTAAAGTGAAATATCTACCCTACTAATGCAAATTTTGGGGTCGTCCGCGGACTTCGCATCGAATATGACGCCGTAGAACATGTATGCAAAGTTTCAGCGAAATAGCATATATCGGTACAAATTAGTAGTTTCAAATCGATGGACTATAGCCTTGCCATCTGTTTTATCGTTAAATTAAAGTATCTCCGATTGCGCTGAAATTTTGCATACATGTTCTAGGGCTTTATATTCGATGCGGAACCGGGCACAAGGCCAAAATATTCATTAGTAGGGCAGATATTTCACTTTAAGGGTGGTTTTCTGTATCTCCGAAGTTAAGAGTTGTAGAGAAAAATGTTTCAACCAAAAGCTGTAGAGAATAAAATAATAAGTTACTTTTATTTGAAACATTTCATTAAAAAACCCCTGGGTTTAGAAATATAGGTTAAAAACTATTGCTTTTTTATGATGCTCTGTTCCTGTATTGTATTCGATTTTTTATCTAATGTTACATGTATTTAGGGTTCAATTTAGTTTGACATACTTCCTATTGTGATTCATAAAATATTAATTAGAAATTTACGCAAAAACTATGGCTTAATTAATTTTTTCAGTAGAATTTTCGAAATCGACGATATCGAATTAGGGAGATAACATTGTTATCTCAATTTTGATTATTTTTTATTATTAATAAAGCTTCGATTTTGCTGAAATTTTGTATTAAGCTTTTAGGACCTCAGGTTAAATGTATGTTTTATGAAAATCTCCTACATTTTTATTGGTATAAAAGATAATTCACTTTAAGGGTAGTTTTTTGTATCTCCGAAATTAAGAGTTGAATAGAAAATAGTTTCAACCAAAAGATGTAGAGAAAAATACAAGTAACAATTCTTATTTGAAAAATGTCTTCAAATAACGTCTTGTTTTGGCATAAATTGCTAAATTATGAATGTGTTTTTTAGTTCAGTTTTGTACCACACGAAGTGGTGACGCCACTGAAATTACTATTGTTGTGTGATTTCAGTGGCGTCACCACTTTATGTGTCCAAAATTTGAACTAACAATGACGTTTAAATATTAGCAATTTCCATCGAAACTAGACATTATTTGAAAAATTCTTTTAAATAAAAGTTGTTTCTTCTTTTATTCTCTACAGCTTTTGGTTGAAACTTTTTTCCCTACGACCCTTAATTTCGGAGATATAAAAAACCACCCTTAAAGTGAATTATCTATTATACTAATAAAAATTTAGGAGATTTTCATTAAATATACATTTAGCCTGAGGTCCTAGAAGCTTAATAAAAATTTTCAGCGAAATCAAAGCTTTATTATTTGTAAAAAATAATAAAAATTGAGATAACAATGTTATCTCCCTAATTCGATATCATTGAATTAGAAAATTCTAGTTAAAAAATTATTTGGGCCTTAATTTTTGGGTAAATTACTAATTAATGTTTTAAAAATTCTTATAGGATGGATGTCAAACTAATATGAACCTTAAGTAAATATAATTTAAGACTTAATATCGCATACAAAACCGTACCACAACTTCCAAAAAAACATGATAGTTTTTTAAGTTTTTTTCAAAATCTAGAAGGTATTTGATAAAATCTTTCAAATAAAAGTAGCTTATTATTTTATTCTCTACAGCTTTTGGTTGAAACTTTTTTCTCTACAACCCTTAACTTCGGAAATACGAGAAACCACCCATAAAGTGAAATATCTACCCTACTAATGCAAAATTTGGGGTCGTCCGCGGATTTCGCATAGAATATGACGCCGTAGAACATGCATGCAAAATTTCAGCGAAATAGCATATATCGGTACAAATTAGATGTTTCAAATCCATGGACTAACAACCCCTTCCCATCTTTTTTCCTTCTAAATTAAAGTATCTCCGATCGCGCTGAAATTTTGCATACATGCTCTAGGGCTTTATATTCGATGCGGAACCGGGAACGAGGCCAAAATATTCATTAGTAGGGTAGATATTTCACTTTAAGGGTGGTTTTCTGTATCTCCGAAGTTAAGAGTTGTAGAGAAAAATGTTTCAACCAAAAGCTGTAGAGAATAAAATAATAAGCTACTTTTATTTGAAACATTTCATTAAAAAACCCCTGGGTTTTAAAATATAGGTTAAAAACTATTGCTTTTTTATGATGCTCTGTTCCTGTATTGTATTCGATTTTTTATCTAATGTTACATGTATTTAGGGTTCAATTTAGTTTCACATACTTCCTATTGTGATTAATAATATATTAATTACAAATTTACGCAAAAACTATGGCTTAATTAATTTTTTCAGTAGAATTTTCGAAATCGACGATATCGAAATAGGGAGATAACATTGTTATCTCAAATTTTATTCTCTACAGCTTTTGCTTGAAACTTTTTTCTCTACAACCCTTAACTTCGAAGATACAGAAAACCACCCTTAAAGTGAAATATCTACCCTACACGCCACAAATATCGTTGTACTGTAAAAGTGTTTATTTTAAATGACAAAATAAAGAAAAGGACGTAAATTTAAACTTATTTATTGGTATTTTTAAATTGAATACAAGATATAGTAATTTTATATTTAAATTAAATATAAAAGTATATATTGAGACAAATAAACATATTCACAATAGACATTTCCTACATTTTTAAATATGTTATAAAATCAATAAATATCGATCAAATATAAATAATTATAACTTAATCTAATTCTAAATATCCTCATGAGTCCATATTTGCAACAATTGACATAATAAAGACAATTGTTTTTAAAATATTATAAAAATAAAATATTCCAATCTGATAGCTTGTCAGCCATTTTTAAATATGGTATAAAACCAATAAATTTTAATAAAATTTGATTAAAATTACCTTCGTCTAATGCTAAATATCTTGTAGAGTTCGTATTTTTAACAATTGAAGCAATATGTCAAATAGTTTTTGAGATTTTAACATAATTAATGTGCCTATGGTAATATACAAACTAACGAACTTAAACTAAATTGTTGAACTTGAAGATAAAACATCAGGAGACATTTCCAAATGTGAAGAAGACGCAGAAGAAGATTCCAAGCGCAGAGATGCTACAGGAAAGCTGTCCGAGTTGATTTTGAAGCTTTCTAAATAACACACAGAAATATCTTGTATTAGAACCTAACTTGATACGAAAGTGAACCTTAAGTACATGTAAAGTAAGATGCAATATCGCATACAACATAGTAACAGCGCGTCAGATGAGGCAAACTGTTTTTAGTTATTATTCCAAAATCCAAATAGTTTTTGAGATATTAAAAGATAAAAATATTCCAGTATGACGACAACATGCCATGCAATTTTACATAAATCATAAAACCAATAAATATAAACTAAACTTGTATAAAACCAATATTGTTTAATGCCAATTAACTTGTAGGACCCATATTTGTAACTTGTTAGAATTGGAAACACATCTTTTGGTATTTTAGCAAAATAAAATATTCCAGTTTGACAGCTCGGTGTGCATTTTTGTATTTGTTATTAAAACAATAAATATTAATGAAATATTAGTATATCAAACATTTTCTATTGTTTACTGTGTTATATGGTCCATAGTTCGTCACTGAACAAGCCTGAATCTCATGTTGTTCTAATATCTGCAAGAGACTTCAATGACCACTATGGGAACATTATTTCTTTCAAAATATGTCATCTATGGAGTTTTGTATTTTTTCAAGAGATATTTCCATGTATGGAGAACGTAATAGTCGTCTTTATAATCTAAAAAATAAAACAGAAATCAGTAAAAGAAATGTACATTTCAATAATATGTACAAAATACGTAAATACTTACAAAAAACTTGAAATTATAATTTTCCAAAATTGTCTTTACTTTTTAGGCATCCTTAGTGACCCCCTGAAATACCTAAAAACACAATTTCACCATTAAACTTATAAATACAGTTCAAAAATACATAAAACATCACACATCTGTCAGAACTATATGACATTTCATTAATTAGTTTGTAACAGTTCAGTAGTTATATCAACAGATGACACTAGAGTACAAAGCAAAAATTATTTTGTAAAATAAAATTCAAAAACATATGTTTAGTACCTAAATATTTTATTTTAAATGACAATTGATCAATTCATCATATTCGATGCGAAATCCGCGGACGACCCCAAATTTTACATTAGTAGGGTAGATATTTCACTTTAAGGGTGGTTTCTCGTATCTCCGAAGTTAAGGGTTGTAGAGAAAAAAGTTTCAACCAAAAGCTGTAGAGAATAAAATAATAAGTTACTTTTATTTGAAAGATTTTATTAAATACTTTCTAGATTTTGAAAAAAACTTAAAAAAATGTTTTTTTGCAGTTGTGTAAATATAATTTAAGACTTAATATCGCATACAAAACCGTACCACAACTTCCAAAAAAACATGATAGTTTTTTAAGTTTTTTTCAAAATCTAGAAGGTATTTGATAAAATCTTTCAAATAAAAGTAGCTTATTATTTTATTCTCTACAGCTTTTGGTTGAAACATTTTTCTCTACAACCCTTAACTTCGAAGATACGAGAAACCACCCTTAAAGTGAAATATCTGCCCTACTAATGAATATTTTGGCCTTGTGCCCGGTTCCGCATCGAATATAAAGCCCTAGAACATGTATGCAAAATTTCAGCGCGATCGGAGATACTTTAATTTAACGATAAAACAGATGGCAAGGCTATAGTCCATCGATTTGAAACTACTAATTTGTACCGATATATGCTATTTCGCTGAAACTTTGCATACATGTTCTACGGCGTCATATTCGATGCGAAGTCCGCGGACGACCCCAAAATTTGCATTAGTAGGGTAGATATTTCACTTTAAGGGTGGTTTCTCGTATCTTCGAAGTTAAGGGTTGTAGAGAAAAATGTTTCAACCAAAAGCTGTAGAGAATAAAATAATAAGCTACTTTTATTTGAAAGATTTTATCAAATACCTTCTAGATTTTGAAAAAAACTTAAAAAACTATCATGTTTTTTTGGAAGTTGTGGTACGGTTTTGTATGCGATATTAAGTCTTAAATTATATTTACTTAAGGTTCATATTAGTTTGACATCCATCCTATAAGAATTTTTAAAACATTAATTAGTAATTTACCCAAAAACTAAGGCCCAAATTATTTTTTAAGTAGAATTTTCTAATTCAACGATATCGAATTAGGAAGATAACATTGTTATCTCAATTTTTATTATTTTTTACAAATAATAAAGCTTCGATTTCGCTGAAAATTTTTATTAAGCTTCTAGGACCTCAGGCTAAATGTATATTTAATGAAAATCTCCTAAATTTTTATTAGTATAATAGATAATTCACTTTAAGGGTGGTTTTTTATATCTCCGAAATTAAGGGTCGTAGGGAAAAAAGTTTCAACCAAAAGCTGTAGAGAATAAAAGAAGAAACAACTTTTATTTGAAAGAATTTTTCAAATAATGTAAGGGTGGTTTTTTATATCAAAGCAAAATGGCAGCCAATTAAGCCAATTAAGTAAAATCCGCCGAGTGCGGAATAGCTAAAAAATGACGTCATCGTTCTCCCAGTTTAATGTCCGAAAAACGAAGTAGTCACAATCAATTTACTCGATGTACAAGAGCAGTCATATTTAGAACAGCACATCAGGCCATCTTAGATTTATATTTAATTTACCTTGTATACTCGAAATAAAAAAATAAAATTTATTTTCAATTCATTTATTGGCATTTTAATAGTGTACAAGACAAATACTTATATTACAAGTACAATTTAATACAATACATAGTAAATATTTAATATTTGGGGGTTCTTTTTGTTGATGTAACAGCTGTGTCGGCTCCGGGGGACGGTGCTGGATCTGAGGGCTAGAGATGCGTATTTTATAAAAAAAATTAACCAGACCCGACCCGAACCCGATGGGTACCCAACCTGACCCGATGGATACCCGACCCGATGGATATCCAACCCGCCCAGACCCGATGGGTACCCAACCCGACCAGACCCGACCAGACCCGATGGATATCCAACCCGACCAGACCCGACCAGACCCGATGGATATCCAACCCGACCAGACCCGAAGGGTACCCAGACCCGATGGATATCCAACCCGACCCGACCGGATGGATATCCAATCTAACCCGATTATGTGTATACTACTTGAACAGATATGTACCCAACTGATCCGAAAGTTAATTTTACAAGGAATATGTAGTATTTCATTAGATACAATAAAAAATCTGTTAATATTAACTGTGCAAAACTACTATTTACTTAAATCTACTTGTATACTTACGAGTAGTTCAAAATGATTTGTTATAAGTATAAATATTTGAGTGAATATTTTATTAAACAAATATATAATGTTTATAGTTGTTACACATTTTTGGTACAAATTGCGGTTTTGTAGCAAAGACTACACTAAAATTCAGTAAATTTCAGCGGCGATCCGAGAAAATATATTTGGAGGGGGCTTGGATATTTGTAAAACGAGTAGAATTTAAATATATATATATATAAATTATTTAATTACATTTAAATAAATATGAAATATAAGTGAAAACCCCTCCCCTTGCGTGCGCCAGTGGTAAATATAAATACTAAAGCGGAATGACATAAAGTATACTAAAATCCATGATTAGATAATACGAATAAAAGCGGCAGTAGAATTATAAAAATATACAATTTGTGATACACTTGTTTTGTTATGCCATCTTTATCGTAGCATTGCTTTGATTTATGTTTACAAAGCATGAATGAGAGCGCAAGCACTGTTAGATTTTCACCTCTCCTCAATATTATAAACATACAGGCTGTTCAAAAAAGGGTAAAAACTAAGGCATATACATTTCAGTGTACTTATTCTCAGCAACTTTTTTTTTAATTCGCTAAATTAAAGGCTCTAAAGGTTCTTGAAGCGTATATTTCTGAGGCACTGGCCGACATGTAATTTTTAATAAAAATTATAATGAATTATTATTACATCTTTTACGTAGTAATATATTTACTTTTATTTTATTTATAATTCATAATCAGCACATTAAAATGTATTAGCCCTCAAAGTTTTTTTTATCGTTTTTTAACACCCCGTATATAATATGTATAAGCGACCAAGCGTTAATTATAAATTTTAAATAAATTCTAAATATACTTGTAATGGGGTAGGTGGTTTATAGTCCTGTAGAATTGAGAACCCGGATTTCATTCCCACAGGCGACAAATAATTTTCACCACGTTAAAACTAGTCCTGAGACTTTCCCTCCACTAATATCTTTGGGAGTCGTGATTTGACGGCTGGTAATCGTACTTCACACGAAGAAATATATCACTTACCGAGATATGTAATGCGCAAAAAGCGTGATGATATATTTATTTATTTATTTTGCACGTGAATATTTCATATAAATATAAATTAAATTATGAACCTGACCCGACTTACCCGTAAATGAACCAGACCCGACTTACCCGTAAATGAACCAGACCCGACTTACCCGTAAATGAACCAGACCCGACTTACCCGCAAATGAACCAGACCCGACTTACCCGTAAATGAACCAGACCCGACTTACCCGTAAATGAACCAGACCCGAACCAGACCCGACATGAACAACTTACAACTGACCCGAAACCCGACTGCGGGTCGGGTCGGGTCTGGTCGGGTTTCGGGTTTCGGGTAAAAATGCGCATCTCTACTGAGGGCCTCTGCAGAAGGTAATGACGCTGCTGGGTTGACGATTCTAAGGCCGCGGACGCTCTATAAACATAAAGACAAAATATTACATCACAATTACAAAAATTATGAACAAAATAGCGTTATATATAATATAAAAATAATTTTAAAATATGCTCAATGAGTGTTAGGAATGAATAATAAATTGTATTTAAGATATACTAATATATTTTATTAAAACTATTATTACAAGTACAATATTGTTTGGGGTTGTTATTTTATTTTTGGAGGTGTTCTACTTCACATGTGCAGCTGATGTCTGCTCCGAGGACTCAGAATCTTGCGAGTAATCTAGGAGACGCTGCTGACAATGAAGACTCTGCAGCTGTTGAAGTCTTCAGCGGCTCCGAGACGAGTATTGTGCTCCAGGTGGGCTACAGAGACGATTCCAAGTCCGAGATCTTATAAACATAAAGAGATGTGAATTAGAATCTAAGATGATATACAATAATTAATAAAATAATGGGGTACGTGGCCCAGTGGAATCGAGTTGGCTTTTGGATTTGAGAACTCGGGTTTGATTCCCACTACCGATAAACAATTTTCACCAAGTTTAAACTACCCCTGTGGCTTCGCCTCCACTAACATCTTTGGGGAGCGTGATTTGATGGTTGGTAATAGCACATCACGCGCAAAAATATATCACTTGCCGAGATCTGCTATGGCAGAGTACCACACCCAGTGATGTGTAAAAGGCGTGATGATATATTTATTTATATTTTATTTTTTTCAGTTTAAACTTGATCAGTCTTTTTTGTGAACTTGTAACGCAACCATACAACAAGGCAACTGCAGCGTTCAAAATTAAACAAGGGCTTGTCAAAGCTTTTAGGGGTAGTCCCATTTCTTATTTTATCAAGGCGAGATTTCCTTTGATTTTTCTTAGCAATCTCGTTTCTAGGGATAGAAATTTGTAACCTTTGTTTTTGCGCTGTTGTTTCTTTCAATGTCGATATCTTCTGCTTCGTTGAGGAAACTATAAACTATATGAAATACAAACCATATAATTGCACTGCAAGTAAATTTAGGCTATAGCAATGCAAAGATGCAACGAAAGATAGTATAGAGCTGTTACACTTGTACGTGACAAATACAATGTCGGGTGTATGTGCACGCGAATTCTCATATGAGACTCGAATGCAACATTTGGTTGTATAATTACGACCTATAAAACCTTCTTAATTAAAATAATGATACCTGTGTTCTGTGTTTTACTTGGTTTTCATTAATTTGATGGACTTATATAAAAAAAAACGATGAAATGTTTTTAAATTATAAGTATAATAAAGACATTTGTTTTTATTTTTTTATTATTGATATCAGCTTAATTTTGTTATCCTGAAAATTAATTTAAAAATTCAATATTGATGACGTAAAACTTACATGCGATTGTCGTTATCAATTGAATGATTTTTTTTAAAACTATTGATATACATGGCAGCTTGACCTCCTACTGAAATAACAGAACCATAATATCATTCTAAATGTTGTTGAATTTAGTGAAACCACAACATGTAGAAATAAAATGATAGAATTTAATTCTAGTTTGCAAGTGTTTATTTGAAAACACCACTAGATATGTGTCATGTGTCATGGAACTTAATGAAATAGCGAAACGAGGGAAAATACAACAGATAAGTGATACATTTATAGATAAAAATATTTATTACATTATACTTATGCAAATGTATTATTATTTATTGTCATGAATTTTACAAGTGTTGCAACTTGCTTGGGTAGGGGTACGTTACATTTAATTTGTTTTTATTTTATTATTATGACGAAAGCACGTTTACATGCTAACAACTTTAGGATTGTTTGGGTCCCGTGAAATTCGTAGTCAGTTATTACATAACATTGTTCAACAGACAGAAAATTATACCTGGATCTTACACCTTATGGAGTCGCCTAATAAATATATTCCATTTTTGAAACATATAATACATTGTTTTCATTGTGTATTTACCTCAAGTACAATGCTAGTAACTAGACAAGCCTTCACTGTTCCTATTTTTTCAATTGAGATTTTTTTACTATATTATTATGGCGTGATAACATCACGAATTATAATATTTAAAAATATATATTTTAAATTAATTATTATAACATAAATTGTTATTTGGAATGTAAAATAAAATGTAAAATTGAGAATTAGGAACAGTACAGTCTCGCAAACTATATTTATATATTATATATCAATCATAATTAACAGTATAAATGTAATTATTATTTATTTTATTATTTTATTTTTATTATTACTATCTTTTGTATAGTCGTAACATTTACACGTACAAAATCTGATATTGAAATGTTTCTTATTCATTTAAAATATGTTATACAGAAAGTTTCAAAATACGTATCGGTATTTTCAACTGAAAATGATCTTTAACATAAAAACTGAAAATGAATGATAAGCACAGATATATTTAAAACTTTCTGTATTTGGTTTCTTATTAACAGAAGGCTGGCGAATTACAGGAAGCATGTTCTAATATATTCAATGATTCGTCATGAAAATATACACTCTTTATCATTAAATTCTTTCTTGTCGATAAATCATTTTACCAAATCACATTTTTAATGTTATCTTCATAAGTCAAACATTCGTAGTGTTTATTAAACAAATTATTATAAGTAAACCTACAAACATGATATGTAACAAATAAAAAATTAATTACAAAATACAGTAAATTAATTATCCTTATAGAACTTATTTATTTTGATTGTAGAAAAATAATCTATTTTCTTTATACAATAAAATTATGTATTTGCTACTAAGTGTATTCCTGCCGTTACTGAAACCAAGGTTTACTAAAATAATAATATTAATATAGTATGTTATGCATCAAGGGAGGGTAACAAGCGATTATTCCCGCGTGTGAAATTGGCAAACCGAGACGTAAGCGAGGGCTGAAGTCGAGGTTTGCCAACTTCACACAAGGGATAATCGCGTTCTCCCGTGAAGCATATTATACTTTTCGAAACAAGTGCACATAAATTACCGTCTTATCGGGACAAATGTCAAATATGGGTTGCGTAACTAGTTCATTGTCCGTTCAGCTAGATGGCGCGTTCGACGCCGCAAACAGGGAATAATCGTAGAAACATTCTCACTAGAGACAGAAACATCCTACACGTTTCTCTCCCTAGGGAGAAAAGCAGTATTTCTGTCTCTAAAATTAGGGAATAAGAACGTGTTTCTCGTGCACATGTTACGAAAATGTATTTATAACTGCGCAGTGATCCGTACCCACTTTATAAATATAATAAACATTATCAGCACTAAAAATTATGACAATTTCATTATTTGATAATATATAAAAATACATAAATAACAATAACAAATATTAATGTACTAAAACCTAATAGTAATAATTGAATAGAATACAGATTGTATATGAATTTGGACTCCATTATAAGCCGAAATCAATATGTTCTTTAAACGGTTTTCAATACAATTCAAGGAATATTTGTTTTTATTAAGATAACTACTTCAACTCATACAATATTTCAAAAAAGAAAAGTCTTGGCTACATGTCTGAGTATTAAAACTATAATGAGAACTTATTTAAAAAAATAATAATAGAGTTGCATTATTAATTGTGAAAAACCAGTTCAAGGAGCTACGATCTAAAATATCGAAGTTATTATAGCTTATATGGGGATGTCTAATTTATGGGTACCTGTATCGTACAGCAAATTAATTATATGACCTTGAATGTGCATGTAAAGTCAGTACCAAATTAGAATACAGACAATGAACCAGCGGAGTTATAATTTGCACAAAGTGGAATTTGAAGCCAGCTGGTGTAGGAAACGAAATAGCAACAGACACACCTGCAACTCTGCTCTCACTTCAGTTTCAATTTTCAGTTGAGTGAACGTCGTACACCCGGATATGACGTCACAACTGTGAATTTACTGAATTTCAGTCGAGTTACTACAGTTGTTTATGGAAAATCGTTGTGACAAATTAATGTTTTGACTTTTTGCATCTCTATGTAAGTAGTTGTTTGGTGTAATGAAACGGTACAGCTATATAAAAAATAATTAGGATTTGTTTTGCCGGTATTGTTGGTATCCCTGTTCAAGTTGCACATTATTGCATCCCATGAGATTCAATTCTCACAGCATTGTTATAAAACTTAACAGAAATAGGATCTTTATAAAACAATTAACTTAATTCAAAAAATTAAATATTTTTTGTAGTATTGTAATAAATAATTTAAGTATATAAAAATCAAGAAAAACTCAAATAATATGAAAACCATAATTATATTTTTCTTATTTAAAAAAAAAACTGTAAATAAGACTTTTGAGCATAGAACTAAATATTCCACAGTTTAATTGTAATTAGTATTTTTAAGTAAATACTTAACAATTTATTAATCAAATTTAATTATAAATAGAAAAATTGGGATACCATCAGGATTTGAACCAAAGACCTATGAAATCCAATCATATGATTTTAAGCAACTAAGCCACGGGCGCCATGTAATTCAAATGATTTTAATTTTATGTTGGTTTAAAAGCATATAACAGGACTTTATATGGCAAACGAGATGCGATAATAAAACTGGAGTACAAAAACAACAAGTAAAAACACACGTGTTCGTGAAAAAAACTAAAGTTAATAATTTAACACGTTGACTGCCACGGCAATTTTCAGAATTCCGGTCTAAAAAGCCAATTTCATTTAATCATTTTATATTATTAAAAACTCTAATTATATTACATTTGTGTGGAAGATTGTTTTAAAAAGTTTCACAAACAATAAAAATATTCTTTTACTTCTTGATTTTGAATAAATTTTTTATAATTATATTTTCTGTTTATTTATTAATAAAATTTCTGTTCATGTAGCCAGCATTGATTTTTTGTTCTCTTCCCAGAAGCCATCTATCCATATTAGCACTGATATGTTACGAGTTTAATCGTAGATGCGCGAAAATGGTAAGTAAACAGTACGAGATAACTCGTAATCGGCGTCCTAGCAAAGAACGCAATCTACGAGTTATCTCGTAGTTGGCAGTCAACGTGTTAAATTAATTCAAAAATACACCGAAACTGTACTCACCAGAAATTAGTAATAATCTCATTTTATTTTTAGTTGGTTAAAAGCAACTAAAATTCATAGGTTGCAGGTTCAAATTCTAGCGATATTCCAATTTTTATCCTTATAATTCAATTTGATTTCTACAGTTTAAATTTCAAGTATTTTTTCTTAAATAATTTGGAAACGGTTGACAGCTCAGGTTAATTCCAACAGTCAATATTTTAATGAAACAATATTATCGAAACCAAGATTCTGTCATAAAATTTTAGATTTTTTGATCTATTTTATAATGTGAAAATAAAGCCTTTTTATAAAATAAATGTAGGTATATCGATAAGAACTATTTTCAAATAAAGGAACAAAAAAATCTTCCTTTCGTGAGAATGAATCTCATGAAAAGCCTGCAGAAAATCGTTGCCCCTGCCGTATCGGAATAAATTTCGCCGCCAAACGTACTTAAAACTTACATTTAGAATTTTTTACTTATTAATATCATCCTAGTAACAGACATGTATACCGTATGTGTATATATGCTCGCTGATAATATTATAAATATATTACATTATACACATGGTACATGTATAATTATATAAAAAGAAACCATGCAATTTTTACGAAAATTTTGATCTTATTTTATTTATTTCTGGTTTATATCGATCGGAAGACGTGTAACAACTACATAACAAGTCTTATAAGTATGAATTGATATGCAACAATTAAATTATCGAAAATATAATACGGAAATTAATCATTTTCTTCAATAACATCATCTTTCTCTGAAATTAGAATAATATGAATGCGTATATGTATGAGAATATAGATTGTAAAAATATATATTTTCTACAAAATATTTATTATCTACCTAAATAATTAGGTAAATAACCAAAATTTCTGGTAATTAAAAATGTTAATAAATAATAGATACTTTAATTTAATTGTCTTTAGACAATTCATATTTTTTCGAAGGTTCCCAAAAATTTCCAATTAGAAATATAGCTTGAGTGACAAGCCAGGCTAAATTGTGATCATTCTGTCCCATCTTTAATTTTTTCAACAGAAAATAATATTATAGTTTAATATTTTTTCTTGAAAGTAACGAGTCAAGTAAGGAAGTAACTTCTTTATATCTCTTGATAGGTGATGAAACCAACTTTGATTTAGATAGATGTATGTATATATCTTCACTCGGGTGCTTTCTTGAGGAACACTCAAGGTCCTACTACAGTTTCAAGTCAATTTTGACCTACAAATAGCTGAGACATTTTGCCACCTATACCAAAATCTAAGTTGAGAATTCCAACACTAGTCGCTAGTTATATACAGAGTGATGAATTTAAGGACGCATCATAGCGTTTTGAAATGTTCAATTATTAGCTTGCCAAATTATTTTATATCAAAAACTATAATTAATTTATTATAGAGGAAAAATTTCTACATTGGAACTGAAAAAATGACGGAAATATTTACTGGTAATTTTCTTAAAAAAACAAAACAAATATACCGATTAAAAGTTCTTGTTTCTATCTGTCATCTGTTGTCATCGTCATCAGTATTTGATATCAAGTGTTTTGATTAAAAGTATATAATTTAGAAAAAAATTAGAAGTAGTGAAATAGTTTTAAAATAAACTCTTAATTAATATCACATTTGTTTTGTTAATTATGGCAATGATGAATATAAGAAAATTGCCAATAAACATATCCGTTTTATTTTCGGTTTCAGGTAGAGTAGAATTATAAATATTAATGTATATAAATGCCAAAAATTTTCCTCTGTAATAAACTAATTTACTCTTTTAATGTACAATAATTAGGGAAGCCAATAATTTAATATTCCAAAAGTAGCATTGAAAACACTGTGGTGCGTTCTTCGATTTACGACCCTGTATAAGAATTGACTCAATCAATGGGTGATTCACCGTTAAAGTCAGTGTACAATTTTGTTAGTCATGCTTACTGTCTTACAGTAAATTACAGTTCTTATAGTTTCTTTATAATACGTAAAGTCAGTATATAGTTGATGTAGTCATGCATGCAGATCTTTTAAAAGCCTTTGTAGTTTTATTTAAAGTCAAGAACCAACTTCGTTGTATTATATAATTATAGTCCCCTTATAGTCTGTAAAGTCAGTCTGCAAAATTAATTTAATTATTTTGTATTCTCAGTTCTTAAAATCCTTATTTAGTTTTAAAGTTCTTGTTTAAAGTTAGACGTTCCTAAATTATTAAGGATAGCGAATTAGTCATATAAAAGTTAATTGGTTTTAATTGCACTTTGTTTTGACTAATTGTGACAAACAGTACTCTTGTTTTTTTTGTGTATTCGAACAATAAATAGAGTTATATTTGTGAAGCCAGCACTGCGAAAAATTGGACTGTCTCAAAATTTGAGAAACACTTGGGAACAACTCATTGCAATTCAATTCAATTCACATACATATACGCCCAAACTAAATGATGACACAACATAACAAAACCTATTCTATCTAAACCCATCTCCCTAGAGCTAGCAGCAGCAGCCACATCGTCGCCTGCAATGCGGGAGCAGTGCTTTGCAAGACAATCCACGGAGGTGGCTTGCTGGTGCTGGAGTAAACCGTCCGCTGCATGACGGTGCGCTGCTCCAGCCAATAACTTGTGGTGAGCTCGAAGGTGCGTTCGCGATCCAACTCGTCGTCGAAGTCATGGTGCTTGCGCTCGCCTTTGCGGTGTTTGAGCTTCTGCGATTTGTTCTTGGTGTGCGGAGGATTCTTCCCAGGCTTGACGTCGAGATTGTGGCGAGGTGGCTGGGAGGTTGAGGTGGTTTTCGCTGCGAGGTGCAGCTCTAGAAATCGATTATGTTTTCATTTTTGTTAGAAATCCTTTTTGATCGACAATACCGCGATTACACCTGAATTGTCTCAATTCATCATACATTTGTCCGTGAATTTCTCGTCCTTCCTATTCACTAATTCTCTAATTTCTTTTTGATTTCTAAACTTGAGATTAAGATTTGATGATACTAAGACGAAACAGGTGGAATTCTGCCATATCGCAGGAATGTGTCGCAAATGACGAAATAATAATGTTGTAACCCAAATTAGAGGTATTTTAGCAGCCCAAATTGAAATTACTTCACAAAATTCTTTGTCTGCTGATTTATCTGTCGTCAAAATCTATTGAGATAGTAATAAATATAATATTCTATTAATTTCCTACAATATTTTTATAATCATTTTAACAGTTCCTCGCTGTAAAGTTTGAAACATTTAAAAATATCCCATTCTGTGAAAATGAAAAACTAAATCACATAATCCCTCTCAATAAAATTTTGACCATGGTCTTCAAAGATATGTGTGATACAATTTGAAACACAAATTCTATAAAACTACCTTTAAATGAAACATTATTTACTTGAATTAATTCCAAAGATCCTTTTACGTACTATAATATTTTTATAATAATTTCAGAACATCTGCGTCATTTTAAATACGTACTGGTATATATTTTTAAGATTCTTCTTTATGAACCGACATATTTTAAAAACGATCTATAAAACACACATTCATTTATTTTGAAAATGATTTTCATACATGTATAGCTATGTACATTTTTTGCAGTATACATAATAAGACGTAGATATCTATAAGTTGTGCACTGATTTCTGATTGCTGGTAAAAATAGTCCATACAGTGAAAAGTACAATATTTATAAAAAATACGCCTACATTTTTATCTTTAATATTAGGACTTAGGATTGTTAAAATATAGAATTTACCTTGTAGTCTGATAGATCCTTCAGCTTTCCCGAAAGCATTTGATGAGGAACAGATGTACCCGCCGAAGTCTCTCTTCTCTAACGAACGAATTGTGAGGTTCATGAAGATGGAATACTCATTTAGCATTGTTTCTTCAATTACGTATTTCTCACTGTTCATTATCTTATCCCCTAAAAAATAAAAATTAACGAGTTATTTTCTGTATCTGTATTGGATAAAATATTGGTGACATACTGACATAAACGCAAAAACAATAATTATTTATACCACTTCATCTTTGAATCAAAAACGAAATGCCAAGTTCGTATCAAACACAACCTCCAATAAAGCAAACATTATAACAGTATTATCAAATACGAACTTACGGTAACCCCACCTAAAATAAATTGAGGTTATGTCTTAAAAGAAGAAACAATATTATTGGAGAAAATTTCAGAGTCCAGTCCTGTGCGCAATAAATAACGACCGTTATGTAATGTGTCGTATATACGCAATACTCCGGGATAAATTATCATAAGAATTAAATTGCTTTCCCGAATATGAGCCTATAGTATTTCCTGATAATCCATGTAGTATTATATACTTGAGGTCAATAGGATAAACATTCATGTTTACATATTAAAATAAAATATGGAATACATATGACTATATTTTCAAGTAAAAAAGTATGTGCATTTTAATTTCTAAATTGGTTTAATTTATTTTATAAATACAAGATTGTATGTAATTGTACATTTAGTAGAGATTTATATTAATTACCTACACTGCGTATTATGTATTGAAATATTTAAATATTGTATCATAATTAAATATAATTCAATTTATTAAAATAGTATTGCAAAATAATTTTAACAATATGAAAGTATTGTTCATATTGTATTAAAACTTTAACGATTCATATGTTGGTATAAAAAAAATAGTCTTAATAATAAATAAAGTAACTGTAATACGAAATAAACATATTTTCGTACATGTTTTCTAAATCTCTAAGAGCAGAAATTTTTATACAAGCTTTGTAAATTCAATAATTTCACGTTTAATACATAGTTTTTTGGCTCACTACATGCAAACTACAAAATATAACAATTATTTTCTAGAATCCTTGGTTTTTTTGGAAATTACTGATACTAAATATTTATTTTAAGATACTAATTCTAATTTCATTTTTTTAAATAGTTTATTATTTATTTAAATAATAATATTACAGGTTTACATAATTATATTTAGAGCCGGTCCCATCATCCCAATTTCCAGGTAAAATAACTAATGACTAGATATTTTTTATTTATCCTGTCCTTATCGGGCCGGTTTTACAATTAGCACTGATGTTGTTTAGATGAATACGGTCCTGTGCATTATAATTAAGACTTGTGGCAGCATATACACCGCATGTTCATATATGCAATACGCTAGAAGCCATTATCGTAAGAATTCCTGCAAGTACTGAAGAACAAGTACATGGCCCAGATACGCATACGAGTATACATCTCTATAATGTTCCAAAACCATAAAATCAATCCTATTTTACGCCAGTCTAACTATCTGTTATAACTCGTAAATTTATTTGATTAATTTTATTGAAAGTATCAAACTAAAGCACGAACTTATTCAACACTTTCTTTTTTTGAAAAAGCGAACATTTATTTTAATACTAGACTAGATGGTCGAACATAATCGCACAACAAATAGAAACGGAGGTCGTAGTTCGAACTTCGAATTCAGATAATATTTATTCATTTATTTTAAAGCAGAAAATTATTATTTTGGCACAGATTGATACCCACATTTCACGATACAAGTAATATATCAAGTAATACTGACTTTACACTATTAATAATTGATGAAATCAAATTGAATTACAAAGAAAAAAATTGGAATACCGCCAGGATTTGAATTTGGGACCTATGTTATGAACTCCAATCATATGCTTTAAACCAAACAGCTACGGTCGCCATGTGATTCACTCTGAATTTATTCCAATTTTTCTCTCTAATTTGTTCGTTCATAGACAGTCTCGACCCGACGACTCTTTCGTCTGCTGTGACATTGTTATTTAAGGAGAATATTCACCAATTCAAATGTAATTAGTATTTTAAATCAACCCAATTGATGAAATCAAATTGATTTATAATGATAAAAATTGGGATACAGTCAGAATCTAATTAATTAAATTTGCAGTAAAATATGTTTATCTGTCCAATGTGGCATACCCATAATTAAAATTTGAGTGTGGTACGGAAAACTTACTGTCAAAATAGAAAATAGACAGATTCATAATAAATAATACAAGATATTATGAATATACAGGTATTTCAAAATTAGTGCAAATAAATTAAGGATATAATATTATTATATGTACTGATTACAACGCAAAAATAATTTATCCGAAATACGTAAAAATAATTGCACAATACTTGAACAAAAAAATTTCGTGATACTAAATTGATAGGTTACAGTAATGAAGAAAAATTGTACATTGAAAGAACAAACTGTTACATAACTTTAATTAAATTAAATAAATTTTACTGTTTACTATTTTTTATTCACCTATCAATCCAGTGGCTTCAAAAATGTTTGCGTCAAGTAATGTGCAATTATTTTTGCGAATTTCGGAAAAAACTTTTTGCGTTCATTACATCAAATAATATATACCGTTTAGTTTTTTGCAATAATTTTGAAATACCCTGCATATCTTTAAAATAATTTGTACTCTGAATTACAGAATCTCCATTTAATTTGTTTTAAATTGGTATAAATACAATTTTTTAATAACAAATAATTTAGGATCCAAGTTCAATGCTCGGTTTAAGCACAGCAAAACTGATTCAATGAAAAGGTAATGGGAAACAAATTGACTGTTTAATTTAAAATCAATAAATTTAATTTTCCAATACATATATAAAATTAACAGAGCGGGTTTATATTAATACTCGATAATTAATAAAATATCCCTTTCAAATAATGAAACATTCATTTAAAAGGTAATAATTAATTTCCAAAAGCCATTTATATATTTATTGACAGAAATATTCTCAATAACTTATCGTTTATTATATTTAATGTTATATTAATCTCATTTTTATAATTTGATCCAAAACAACTACATAAATAATGAATTCGACATAATTTTAATTCTGATTCATTGATTTTTTCCATTCGAATAAGATAATATATTCAGAAGCAACTGGTGGTTGTATTGAATATATAAATACCTTAGTTTATGCGCGGACTCTATTTGTGATAAACTTATAATCACTGATTATAGACGTTAAAAAAGCATAGGATTCTCTAAAAAAATTACGTAAATAATTAAATTTTACCGCACAAATTATTGTCCCTTTATTTTTTTTTGTAATAATTTTAATGAAATTAAATTTGATGTTTACTAATTTTTATTCATTACTGTAACCTATCAATCCAGTAGCACGAAAAATATTTGCTTCAAGTGTGCAATTATTTTTGCCAATTTCGGAAAAATTATTTTTACGTTGTATTCAGTACTTCAAATAATATATACCCTTTAATTTTTTCCTTTAATTTTAATTAAATTTATTGTTTACTAATTTTTATTCATTACTGTAATCTATCAATTTAGTGGCACAAAAATGATTTGCTATGATGGTACATAAATTGTACCACTTAAATAAATATTATTACCATTCTCATCAGTTCGCTAGAAACTGTATCACCACTTTTTTTTTCTAAAATAATGTTTCCGTGATGCACAGATAAAAAAATGTTACATTTTCTGTGACTGAAAGAGTTAAATGATATATATATATATATATATATATATATATATATATATATATATATATTACTTATATCTATTAAAAGATGAATTTGAAGAATGAATCAATGAATGACAAATTATTAAAAGTAAAGATGACGGAGCGGATGCTGCCTCAGCGGTACTCTGGTGCGCGGTATCCAGCTGGAAAGAGAATTAACATAAGAAGTTACTCAGTGAGGAATCAACTGCCACTACACACACACCACAATCACTCAACAGGTGATCGCTCGAAATACACATACAACAACACGTCACTCTGAGAGTCGTCTCAAGGACAGCGCCAACCAGAGTAACCAGAAACAGTCTCAACACCCACCCACCTGGGCACCGGGAGTGTGGATTGAAAGCCAAGTAGAAACCCACACTCCACCCGCGATCGCGGGGTGTTAGCGAAGCGTTGGGCACCTCCTGAATTAACGCTAAAGATGGCAGGCCAGGGCACCGTTGGCACGAGGGCTAGCGGGCCGTGCTTCGTTGGCTGCATACTTGACTGTCACTCCCCGTCAACCCCGCAGGGGACTTCCCTGGAGTGACCACAGCATACACAAGGAAAGGATCACATACACATACACCACATGTGGTAACACCACTTGACTCAACTCACCAATTCGTTCTCAAGCAATCTCCCAACCTAACACAACACGATATACAACCTATCACTAACAAATCTCACCACAAACTGGAATGAAATGAATAGTTAATATCTATTTAAATGTAGTTCATATCCAACGGCACTCGTAATCCACCTAAACGCTAGATTGAAGTAGAAAACATAATCAATTAAGAAATAAAGACCTTACGTTAAAAAATGACGCTAACATATCAAACAAAATATATTTAAATAATGAATGGAAAATATTTGTTATTATAAGGAATTGCGGTGCATTTCAGCATTATTAAAAAATGTTGCATGAATGAAGTATTCGTATAGAACTTAATTCAAGGATTATACGTCGTGACATGTATATATAAAATCTAGCATCTAGTATGCATACATATTGCTTGTATATTTAATTTAGCTGTTCAGAAGTAATGGCATATTTATTAAAATGAACAAATATTTTGCGAACATTATCTAAAATTTAATGAAATACTTTTCGTGTTGCCTGTTTCAATTTCATTGGGAAATAAATACGATTTAATTTAAGAAAAAAACATTGAGTTCAAGATAATGATATTTTGGTTTTCCTTCGCCGCATTTTTTCGACATAATATTAAATTTATTCGACTCTTCCTTGAATTATTCTCGTACGATTCCGATTCTTTAGCTGCCAATTCATGTAATAAGGAAACAGATGTGGCAAATTGTAATTGCTGACTCTACCACAAGCGTGGCATTCGATTCTTTTTTTAATTTATTTTCCTCAGATTTAATTAATTCTTACGTTAGTAATGTCACAATTACGCAAACATTAGCAGATATTATAAAATCTGACTCG
Source organism: Pterostichus niger (assembly GCA_947425015.1). Taxonomy (NCBI): domain Eukaryota; kingdom Metazoa; phylum Arthropoda; class Insecta; order Coleoptera; family Carabidae; genus Pterostichus; species Pterostichus niger. The sequence continues at coordinate 20,449,096 of OX380347.1, read as the reverse complement.
TAAATCTACACGGATTTTTATTTATTCATTTATTTATATTACGCTGCATAACAGGAACTTAATTCCAATTACAGTACAGGGTCCGGACTCATCGACCCGCGGTGTGTTAGTTCTTATAATTTTTAGTATAACAAATCTATTTAAAAAATTAAAAATTTGTTCATATATATATATAAACTGCCCCTGCTGTACCAGTGCCCAGAGTTGGTCCTCTCGAGGAAACATTTGAAATTAAGTAATTACGTCATTTATTAATACTTTTTTTAAGTCACATTAAGTGAGTATAAATAGCTATTTCAAGTTTTCACTTATGTAAAAATGTTTAATATCGGTTGTATTTTGAGAGAAGAGAAAACATGAATTCAGTAAGTTTATATAAATTTGTATTTGCCGTTTGCGATAACTGTATTTTTGAAATGAGAATATCGCCAAAAGAAGAACCGTACTTCCGTAAATGAACAGATTCCGTATCTGGTAATAAGCAAGATTCCTGTGTGGAGCAATTAAAATAAAACATCTTGAACGCTGAAGAAGTTCGCCCGTACATATTTATTAGAAAATTTACCAGTTTCCGAATGTAACCCAATTTCTCGGTTGTCTTCGTACTCCAAGTGCATGCCACTCCCATTTTCTCGTATTAGAATCTAGAACAACGCTGATTTATTCGCCAGGAGAAGGTTCTTTCGTTACGTAGCGCGAAACTTCTGATTTGGAGAGCATACGCCATCGCTTGCAAGATCTGACTATAATTTATACTGAATTTCTTATGCGTCGGCTAGGGTATATATATAACTCGGCATTCCGTGGTTCGAGGGGACACAAAAAATACTTAATACTTTTCCCGGAGATCGTAACCGAGATATGAATATTGGCGTTCTTTATTAAACTGAATTTTAGGGATAGTTTATCGAACCTTCTTGTTTATTGAATTTTTAAGATACTGAATGACTATTAGTTACTGCCATACCTATTAGCTAAATTTTCTTTCCACTTTATTTCATTATTAGATATCGGGCCCCATATTAATTTAAGTACAATTATTTTTTGATACTTTCTAAATAAATAATAAGTTAAATAGTTTCATACTTCAAATATTTCTTCAGTATTACTTTCAAAATAGTGTTAATAATTTCTCAAAAAAAAATTAAGAATTTAGGGAGCGAGTTAAGCCTAGAGTCAAGCTAACTCGATAAGGAAAGCAGTTTGCGTGTTGGGAGCGTTCATTCTACGTGTTTGCTAAAATACAAGCGAAGCGAGTTGTACCAAGTACACGTTCAATATAAATAGAATATTATAGCTTGCGTTCTTGGAGCATGTATTCTACAGTTTTCAGTTAAATCAAAAATTGCGTTCTAATATTTTTGTATTAAAAATTCCGCAGACTTCTTACATTTCAGAATTAGGTAAAATGCATGATTATATATTTATATTTGTAGAAATTTGAGCAATTAATTATACATTTATTTACAAGCTAAAATGAATTAATAATACATAATAACTGTATTTGAGTGTTTTGTATTCTATTGTAAGGTCTCCTCGATTGGGGATTAATTGAGATTAATTTCTTGTTGTGTAACCTAGTAAATAAATAAATAAATAAATCTGTTATATTCAAAATTGGGTAAAAGATGGGATGGTAATTTTTTATGAAGTTAAAAAGTAATAATTTTCTATAAGGATGCCTTATAAAAATTGTATGAAATGATTGTAAGTTTTTCACAGAGTTGTATCGCCATTACAAACCACAATGAAACATCCACATTTTACAGAAAATCCCTGTGTTCCATTCCATATTTAAAATCACAAAAAGCCATTACGGCCCACGGCGTCGGTATCTCGGCCGCCTTCGATTCTTGCGAACGTATTTTTTATTTCTCTACCACTGCAGAACACATACACATGGGTACTTTAAATCTTAAAATATTACGCTGTGTGAGGAGCATTCCTACGCCTGCGCATAGGCAAACCTAACCTAACTTCCGTGTTCGTACGAACATTCGCCACAGGTTACATCCTACATTGCCTCGAGGCTTCTACCACGCTTGCAGTCATAATTTCTGTAAATCCCTTTCCAGGTTGCTCGTGCCTCGAAAGAGTAGCTCTTGGTTACTGGTTACTGGATATCGAATATACTGGATACTGGACAGTGGCACACTTCCAGTTTTATATTCCTAAAGCAACGCTACTACACTAGCGGAAAATGGAATTTGGAAATGTCGTTATTTATATCAGGATATCTTGAACACGAATCACGATTTTGCAAAAATGCCCCAGTTAATTATTTGTTTATATTTATACGTACAGTCGAAGGCTGTTCTTCCATCTAGCTAAACAATGTAAGATTCTTTCTAACAACGTATTGAAAAATCAACAATTAATTAAAGTACGAAATAGTGGAAAATACAAAAATAATTGAAATACAAAATATGAGAAACATATAACTTCTTTAAATGAACATTTGTATATATTCGTAGTGTGTCTTATTGTAAATACAGAATGTTTCAAAATTAAAGGGTATATATTATTTGATGTACTAAATACAAGGCAAAAAAGATTTTTTCAGAAAGTCGCACTGGATTGATAGGTTACAGAATGAAAATGACTAAACATTAAATTTAATATAATTTAATCAAAATTGTGTAACAGTTCATTCAATCTTTAATGTTTACTAATTTTTATTCATTGCTGTAACCTATCAGACCAGTGGTACGAAAAATGTTTGTTTCAAGTAATGTCCAATTATTTTTGCGAATTTAAGAAAAAATATTTTTGCGTTGTAATCAGTACATACAATAATATAATTTTTCTTCTAACAATTTTTTAGATGTGCCGCGCATATTGATTTAATAAAAGAAAAAGAAAATGTTCTTTGTTATGATTGTATTTTCCGTGAGTGTAGAAGGTATTGCGAAACAGAAGATACCTGTTGGTTGTACATTGTAAGGTAGGTGTACGGATCATTCCCAATGGACAGGAAAACAGATTTTAGTAAAGCTATATTTACACGTGCACGATATCTAATACGGCTTAACTGTTTTTATAAAATTATTTTATCGCAAGTTATTGTCACTACAAATATTAAGTTCTCTTTAAGATATTTATACGACCCTGGCGCTTTTAAAATTTAAGGAAAACTAATTAAAAACATATAAATAAATGCATTAAATAAAATATAGCATTTTATGAGGCATAATTTTTATCCAGTGAACAAATATGCAGTTAATAAATGTGATAATATGAAAAGTAGTTGTAGGTATACTAATAAAAAATGAACAAAAGATATAATAGAGAATCGTGAAGTTTTATTTCTCTTATAGGAAAAAGTGTACTTATCTATGGTCCGTTAAAATTTAAGTAAGTAAATTAAATATAAAATTCGGGACAGACGCTGTCATCCACATTCATCTCGTCCGCCTACGACTCAAGCTCAAGTGTTGATTCGTCCCAAGATCCCTTTTTGAGATTTTGTTCTCTGGATCTGATTTTTGTAGTGGGGCACACGGACACTTTTTATATTTTATCAGATGAAAGAACATTGTCAAAGTTTTGTGCAAAATCTTTTTTTTACCAATTTTATTTAAATTTTATACATATAGATCATATCAATTTTATTTACTATAAGCGTAATAAAAAGCGAAGAAGTGTCCAGACTTTATGTAGTTTTTAATTTGCTTTTTATTCAATAATTAGGGATAGCAAAATTATATATAAATATATATATATATATATATATATATATATATATATATATATATATATATACAGGGTGTTTCAGGACTAGTGTAACAAACTTTAACAGGTTATTTTGAACCAAAAATGTCATATGAACATAGGTCCTATTCCTTCTAGTTACCAATATACAAGAGGTTGAAATTGTATATATAACACGAAATTTTCAAAAAATTTTCGACAAAAACAAGAGTTTTATTGAAAAGTCATACCTTATTTGTCTTATTTAATTTACTCGACGGCCCAATTGTTTGTTTATAAATATGAAAATAATTACGTATCTACATGATACCGTTAAACGTATTTCATTGAAGGGAAAAATTAATATTGCTTAGTGTAGTTCCAAATAGTAACAGTGTCCTTGTGCTAGTTAACAATGATAAGACCCAGGTAACAGAATATCAAAAAGGGATCTATGGTCGAATCAGCACTACAGGTAGCTGAGCAATAAGCGTATTATTTGGAGTCGAGAGCACGTCACCGCGCAGACGATCTGTGCGAATTTATTCATCCATTAGTCTATTAGTCTTTGTATAACATTCCTATCCTGACATGCTACTTTCGCTTCATATAGATTCATAATTCCTCAAGCTCGTTTATTTCTTTCATAAGTAATCTTTCGTTGACACAATAAACCTTTAATTATATCCAATCATTTATGCCTAGACACGCAATCTCTCATTCTAAATTTCACAAACATAAACATACATATACTCGTATCATAAGTCTTTAATTCAACATATGTGTATGTTCCACATGAGCATACTACTCGTATCTCAACTGATACACACTCATCATACAAAATATAACATATTCCGGAAGCGATTTCAGATTAGTTTGTAGTTGAATAATTTACTAGTATACATTTTTAATAATTTTGTTACGCTATTGAATGTATGTGTGTTATTTGTTTGTTATCGCGGATTTTTAAAATTTCGTTGAAATATATTTATAGTTAGATAATGAGATCATAGTGAAAATAAATATTTAATATGATCTCAGTTCAATCAGAATTGCATAAAAGGCAAATATAAAAACCGAAAAATAGAATAATCCTTTCATTTTGTGATCCACTCTGGAAATGGTCGTGAATAAAGAGTAAAACCAATAAAACAAATAATCTGATTAAAGTACTAACTTCATATTAATCTCTGTGTAAATAACATGGTTCTCATTTTAGAGAATTAATTTAAAAACGACGACTTCAATTCCTGGTATTACATAAAGCTGACTTTCAATTAAAATCTATAGAGTTTAATTCCCGCATTCAGGTGGCTTCCATGCGAAAATATCCTCCATAGTTCTATGGAAATTGACCACGTCATATTATAATTAGTTTTGGTATTAATTATAATTTCACTGCAAGGTTTCATTAAAAAGAGCAGACAATAACATTCAAATCTACTATTAACACAATTTTTATAAATTAGCATATTTGAATGAAAGTAGATCTCTTTTCGAATTTTCAAGAATAACCTCATTCTCGTCGCGATTTTTCGAGATGGGACGAGAGCTATATCCTCGAGATTAGCTCAAGACAAGAGTGTAAATTCGAGAATTATCTAATTTAAAATATCCAAGCAATTTTTAACCATTACCTATATTCAAATAATTCAAAAACATAAGCTCTTAAAAAATATAGATATAGGTCATGTCAAATGGAAAGACCAGAATTTTTTAATTGTAAATTTATTCGAATTACACAATTTCGGTACTGGAGAAGAGAACTAATGACGTAAAATTATTTTCCCTTTAGTGCCACTGGTTGTAATTTATTTATTTATTTATATTCTGAAATGTTTCAATAATGAAAGACAATATTTAATTATATAACATAAAAAGTTACCTTGAAACCACTGGAAAAAATGTTGATATCTGTTTATTTAAGATTGTTGCGAATTCAATAACGTCATATGATTTCACATATATAAATGTTTAGTATTAGTGTTTATTCCCGGACTAATAATAAATTCTGTTGAAGTGTTTAATCTGATTAAAACAACAATTTTAACTAATCTGTAAAATTAACAGGGTTCGTAAATATCATGATATTTATAATAAATATCAAAATATCTGATATATAGGATATATATCAGATAAATATCACTTTTTGGATATTTATTTTTTAATTTTAGTTTTTCTACACATTTATTATCACAATAGGAAATACAAAATAAATTATTACTCCTAAATAAAAAATTAACATAGGTAATGAAAAAAAGTAAATATACATCGAATGGATACACAAATATTATATAGTACTAGGAATAGTAAGAATATTTAAATAATCCTATATCCTAAATAGGGGCAAATCATCATCTTCTGATGAACTTCCTGAACATAGCGTTGCAGATAGAGACTCATTTGGCCAAATCCAATCTAAATTAGTTTTTTTTTTGTAGTTTCTTTTTGGTTTAAATATTTAAAAATAAAATCTAATCTTTGTCGTTACCGAGACAATTACGTAATTGAGATTGGACAATGCCAAGTGGAGAAATATCGTTCCAGCCCTGCTGTGGCTGTTACAGCAGTGTGTAACTGTTCAATGTGTAATTTGTCGTAAAATATAAAAAATACAGTTACATGTATTTATCACACTCGGGCGCTATAAATTAGTCACTTATTCGCCTTAAATACTGTAGCATTTGACTACGAAAACCGGCAGTACGGCAGTGTAAAAACTGCGGCTCGGTGTGTCCGGTAGGCCCAATCCCGATTTGGGCTATAGTGCCATCAGAAGAAGAACTGTTCACATAGTTCAATAAATGTACTTTTATTTGTCCACTCTGACTCATTGATAGTTACACTTTTCCACCATATTAAATGATTTGTATTTCTAAAATGAGTACCAAATAAAAATTTTGGAAATGGTTCAGACTTTGCCGTTAATGACATCACAAATGGCACACAGTTTGGATTTATGTCGTTGATGTGAAGTTAGTCAAAAGCTAGTAAAGTAAGAATTATCTTTAGAATATAATTTTAACAGAATTAATGAAAGTAATAATGAGAGGTATACTGTATTTATTATAGACTATTTGATATTTTTATATAATGGATATATATCTTCGAACCCTGTCTATAAGTTAACTGAAGCACGAGAAAATTAATGCCGTTGACCGCGTTTTCATATCACATTTAGTTTTCGAGATATAGCCTCGGAAAAGTAGAAAAACTGAAAAATTCGAAAAATTTCACTTTTCCGGAGGCTATATCTCAAAAACTAAACAAGATATGGAAATGCGCTCAACGGCGTTGAATCCCCCGTGTCCGAATTGACTTGTAAGCAAATTTTCATACAATTTTATGCAATTTAATATTTTTAATTATTTCCTAAGGGGTACCCCTTTGGTTTTTTCAGATTTTAATTCAATTTTCCCAAAAATCCTTAATCGTAGGATTATTAAAACGAAAATTTACATACATATGTATTTTGACCCACTGAATCCAGTGGTGCAATCTTCAAATGCATATGACTTCTGGTTTTCGAGAAAATGTTAAAAAACCGCTTTTTGCGATTTTTTTGGCGGAAAATTGAAAAAAAAATAAAAATCGCTGAAACTATGTTTATAAGTTAACTGAAGCACGAGAAAATTGATGCCGTTGAGCGCGTTTTCATATCACATTTAGTTTTTGAGATATAGCCTCGGAAAAGTAGAAAAACTGAAAAATTCGAAAAATTTCACTTTTCCGGAGGCTATATCTCAAAAACTAAACAAGATATGGAAATGCGCTCAACGGCGTTGAATTCCCCGTGTCCGAATTGACTTGTAAGCAAATTTTCATACAATTTTATGCAATTTAATATTTTTAATTATTTCCTAAGGGGTACCCCTTTGGTTTTTTCAGATTTTAATTCAATTTTCCCAAAAATCCTTAATCGTAGGATTATTAAAACGAAAATTTACATACATATGTATTTTGACATACTGAATCCAGTGGTGCAATCTTCAAATGCATATGACTTCTGGTTTTCGAGAAAATGTTAAAAAACCGCTTTTTGCGATTTTTTTGGCGGAAAATTGAAAAAAAAATAAAAATCGCTGAAACTATGTTTATAAGTTAACTGAAGCACGAGAAAATTGATGCCGTTGAGCGCGTTTTCATATCACATTTAGTTTTTGAGATATAGCCTCGGAAAAGTAGAAAAACTGAAAAATTCGAAAAATTTCACTTTTCCGGAGGCTATATCTCAAAAACTAAACAAGATATGGAAATGCGCTCAACGGCGTTGAATTCCCCGTGTCCGAATTGACTTGTAAGCAAATTTTCATACAATTTTATGCAATTTAATATTTTTAATTATTTTCTAAGGGGTTTTGGTTTTTTCAGATTTTAATTCAATTTTCCCAAAAATCCTTAATCGTAGGATTATTAAAACGAAAATTTACATACATATGTATTTTGACCCACTGAATCCAGTGGTGCAATCTTCAAATGCATATGACTTCTGGTTTTCGAGAAAATGTTAAAAAACCGCTTTTTGCGATTTTTTTGGCGGAAAATTGAAAAAAAATAAAAATCGCTGAAACTATGTTTATAAGTTAACTGAAGCACGAGAAAATTAATGCCGTTGAGCGCGTTTTCATATCACATTTAGTTTTCGAGATATAGCCTCGGAAAAGTAGAAAAACTGAAAAATTCGAAAAATTTCACTTCTCCGGAGGCTATATCTCAAAAACTATTTCATATTTTTATATAATGGATATATATCATTGCAAAAATATGACGATATATATCAAAATAAATATCATCATATATATCGATCGATATATATCTTCGAACCCTGAAAATTAATAACGTAATCTAATCGTAATTTTGAACACAAATTAATTTTGAAGGGATATATATGAACATACTATATCAATGAAAATTGTTATGTAATGGCTATTATAATTAAAATTAAAATAATTACCACTTAATTAAACGTAGTAAATTAAAACTACAGTAATAGAATTATGAATTCCGTTTTAAATAGTTAATAACTCATAAATCAAATTTTCGAATTTGATAATCCTTGGTACGTTGAAATGCGTTGAATGGAATATACACCTCTGCCTATTTATTAATTTCAAACTAATGAATTATGTTAACGTTAGTTAGACGTAACATTTAAATATAGTTTGACTGTAGACAATCTAAAATAGTCATATAATATTATATAAAGTCAATAGTATACTTTGGTAACTATGCGGAGTATGCGAAAACCAAAACTCTATATTTATTGTACATTACGTCCAAACTAAATAATTCGAATTGGTATTAAATTATACGTGAAATGTTCTAGTGTAGAAATGCCATCGAAATGAGAAGCGATTAGGCAATGTAAGGCGGTGCCGATTAACTAAATTAGTTAATAAACCGTTGCAAACTAAGATACAGACGCAAGCGAATGTTTGGAACCTGCACCGACCTCAAACAATGGGGTTAAATCAGTGAGAACCGATTTCACACGCCTTCGGAGGCATTCGGTTACCTTCGAGAGGGATCGAATTTGGTCGGGAGACTCCGGGAGTTGCCGGAGCTTGCTGCCAACCTTATCTAATAATTACTTGGCGTAGGGCGATTACGGGAGAATCAAAGCTATGCGATGCAATCGAGTGGAAAAACTAAGACGTCAAACATTTGCGTTTACATTGCGTTTCGCAATTCGCGTTCGCGTTCCGTCTGTGGTAGCCCAGCGCCTCGAACGGTTTGAGGTTAGAACTTCGCAACTTCATTCTCTGTGGCTCCGGCAGCGGCCATGCGGATTACCGCCAAAATTAACTATCTCATTTTCACAAAAATTACCCCTTTTTACTAACATTACCGTTTCAAATTAATGTTTTGTATTAAGTAATTTATTCAACTATAGACGTCTACCGAACTCTGGACACTTACTTGTACCAGAAAAAAAGTTACTTAAGAAAACAAGAGATCGCTAGCCGTGGTCGTCGATTGTTACAACATATAACACACGGAGTTATTCAGATGGAGTTGAAGTACATGGCCTGAAATATTTGCAAAAATATAAAAAATAAGTTTGTACGTTTCCTACCTGTATCTCGAAGCCAACTGTTCATGGCTTTTGGCGAAGCTTCGACGTAGCACTGGATCACCACGTCACTCTCTTGAGGCGCTGCTACCAATTGATTGGACACCTTGATTAATGGGTGAACTGAAAATAAATTCGCAGTCGTCACTCTTCTACTAACATTTAAACTACCTAACATTTAAAAATAAAATTAACAAATTTCTTAAAATACATTCTATTCTCTGTGCTCTCGATGGATTCGTATAACTTTAATACTCGCGGACTAAAAAAACTAAATTCAAGGCTGTTATGATAACTTTATGACGAATATAAAATTGGGAAGAATGATTTTTTGGAATATGTTGGTTAAAATAAGGATCTAATAGTCCGTGAACGACTTGGAAATAAATGGACGGTATGTTGTATGAACAAAAGATTTTGAATGGAGGAATAAACGAATTTGTATAAAAGGAATCATGAATGTGGCGAAGATTAAATGCTGGATGAGTCTAATGAATAAATATTCAGCAAGTGTTTGATGACACAAAACGGGATGTATGTATTATTCTTATTTTTGTCTTAAAAAGAAACAAAATTTTGATCGAAAAGTAAAATAATATTGTATTCTCACAATAAAAAATACTGCCTCAAAATTTTGTCACACATGATCTATAACATTGTACCTAATTGACAGTAACCGAAATATGATTCATAAAATTAAAAGAACTAAGCAAAACAGCAAATTTTCATGAATCCCGGGGTAGGTAAAGTGGACGTAAGAGCGCCGGCGACATTTTAAAACGGAAGATTTCTGTGCAGTCGCAAACTTTGTTTCGCTATTACATTTTGCTCTGTGTTTCTTGTATACTGTATTCCTACTGTTTTCATTATTTTTAAGCGTTTTTTATTGCACTGCACAATAATAAAATGTTTGGAATTAGCTTTTATTTTATTCCTCGTTTGCGTATGCGTGTTTTAAGTATCTAGTTAGTCATGATTTGCAGCTTTGCATTTTTACTTTCGCTATCCGAAATTTATTGCGAAATTATTCCGAAAATATGGACACTAATATAACTACAAAAATGATGTTATCTGTACTGTAACTGATTTAGATTAACATAACGACATCAGATTTGATCTACAAATGCATTATGCGCCAGTTCTCAAAATGTGTGTGATATATTAACAATACAAACACGCAGTAATTTCACAAAACTGGCAAAGAGTGAAATTAATTAATAAAGGGACTTATCTGTATACAAACGAAATCTAATTTTAGAAGATGCGCTCATTTTTTATCGTTTTTTTACCATAAAAAATATTTATAGTTATTCAAATTTTTTTAGATTTTCCCTCTTTCCACCCCCAAGGAGGTGGGAAATGAGGTTGAAATTTTCAAGTCAATTACATTTTTTATGGAGAATGCAATAGTGTTATAAAAAATTGGGGTTTCCATTTAAGTTTTTGACACTTATCCTCACCCCGCCTACCAGGGGGGTTGGGGGTATGTTTGCATATCATACCTGAATAGGTTTAAAAAAAATAAACAAACACGTGTTTTGTAACTTTGGCATCGAATGCTTCGTTCTCGAGATATTTTGAGTAATTCCAGAGCTAGAGAAATCAATATTGGTTTGCAGCAATTATTCTTTTCTGTAATTGGGTAAATCAGAAAAGAGGTTTTTAAGTGTTAATAAAGAATATAAATCATAGGTAGTATTGGTTTCGCAGGTTTAAGTTTGAAATTTATGAGTTATAAAAGTCTAGTTCGATTACAGGCACAAGTAAGATTTGTAAACTATTATAAATTTATATTGGTAGTGTTATAGAACTGAAATAGCAGATCTTAATAGCTTATTCGATTGTAGAAGAAAAACATTCTCTCACATAAAGTTAAACTTTTTACGAAGGATATAAATATATTCGGTAGTATTTTGAACTACTCAAATTAGAGTGGAGAAGAATTTTGTGAGAAACAGAATTTCGGAACTGAGGAAACCTGGAAACCTGTGTATTATTGTATATTACACTTCTGTGCTACAAACAATAATAAGAATAAAAACGAAAACTTAACGGTAAGGAAATAACGAGTTTCAAACTCGTAATATTAAAACGTTCTCTACGGTGCAAATGTAATTTATACCTTGCACAGGGTCGTACTGGCCTTGTTAACTTCTATTATAATAAACAAAATAACACAAAAAATATGATATAAATTGCGTGACAATATGTAGGCCATGTGAAATGGAAAGACTATTGCAGATAAACCAACACGAATTGCAATAATGAATACTTTGATTAATTTTTGTTCATAGGTACTTTATTTGGATTAATAATAAAACTCTATAGATTTAAACAAATATATAATACTTTTGTTTCTAATTAATTCAAAAACAATCAAAGGTAATAATTTCGCAATTCAAATGACAGTTCATAAAAACAAAATTTATTAATATTTTGCCAATATCATTAAATAAAATTAGTACAATTTGTAGAGATTAAGTTATAATTTGATTCCTGGAATAAATTCAATGATACAACTATCTTCCCAAGTCACGTGCGCTATAGCTATGTATATTGCAAAGATTTATTGTATTAAAATATATAGAAATGTAATTTTGTTATAGTGAAAAATTTGAGATACTATCAAGATTTAGACCTAGGACTTTTGGATTCTCTTACCAATTGACGTTCGGTATTCATATAATTCTATTATGATGTTATTCCAATTTTTCTGTTTGTTTCTGTTATGTGTCGAAGGCAATTGAAAAGTATAAAATCAAAAGGGTGCTATATTTATTTATTTTCATTTTATTTCCTAGTATGTCATTCTCAATGCTATGACATAAGTTCTAGTTTATTTTGTCTCTAAAGAAGATCGCAATTTAAATCTCCAACAAAATATGTTTTACTTCAAATGTTAATCCTTTTCATTTTAAACTTTTCAATGATTAAGTACGAGTATTAACTTTTAAAAATACTATAAGTATATGTAGCAAACTTACAGTGCACGTTGACAATGAATCTTTTGCTGACAGTTGGAGGAACACCGTTGCTAGCGATACAGAGGTACGCGCCCATGTCAGTACGTTGTATGTTCGACAATAATAACGTTTCTCCGTCGTATTGACGGACCACTGAAACAAACAAAACAAACAATTATTATTTTACAGTTTGTATTTACTCGTCGAGAAAAAATTAAAAAATTAATTCTTTTATATAATATAACACTACACCTGATTCTCTAAATGGAAGTTGCGTAATTTAACTCCGAAAGATATAATTAAATTTAATTTCATTAAATGTTACATTTTAATTTCCTTGCTGAATAAGTTATTACTAAGCCAGTTTTTTTTTATTAATAAGATGAACTAAAGGCATAATAGCTATAGATGATGTATAGTTTTTCATATAAATCTTCAGATCAAGCATAAAGTTTCACCGAAAATTGGTTTCATAGAAACATAAGAACCATTAACATCGTTCTAATAGCATTCTTTCCGCACCGTAACAACTGGGTAGTTACATTTGTCTGAATGACCAATTAAATGTTTTCCGCTTTTGTTATACAAAATGCTAATAGCTAATTATGCAGCCATATATCGTTGTACATTCATTTAATATCGAAACAATGGAATAATGAGTAAGAAACGAAATGTCGTATTTTATGACTATTTTCAAAGTATTTTATAGGTATTAATTTATTTGTTTATTGATATTAATAAAGTTAATAGTCAACAATTACTCAATATAGCTTTCACGAAATAATGTGAGCGAATATATTTTTTTAAAAGGCATTTATTTTTAACAGAATTCGCTTCGTTCGTCTTTTCACCAAAACTTCTGGTAGAATATAGGCACGTAAATTCAACAAATTTTAACCATTGTACTTGGATTAGAAATAAATACAGGAAAAACAAACATTTCGGAAACATTAGGTATTCATTTTGCTAATAAATAAAAACAAGCAAGTAATTTAACGCGAAGAAATATATCACTTACCGAGATCTGTTTCGACAGAGTGCCACACCCAGTAATGGGTAAAACACGTGATGATATATTTATTTATTTATCTAAAATATAAAAACCAGACGCCATCAGTAAAGTCTCCTTACTTATGCCTCGTCCATTCCTTCGGTTATAGCCAGAACCCGAAATAAGGTAAAAACTAGAGATGGGCGAATATCAAATTTCTCGAATTCGAATATCGAATACGAATATTAATCAGATCTCGAATATTCGAGGTACTCGAATATTCGAATACTCCTAAAATTATTAATAATTATTTAATTATGTCCTTTTCATTATTTGAATGAAATTGTTAAGATAAAATAAAATTAAAACAAAAAATACAAACAAAAAAGAAAAAGACGAAAACTTCAAATTTAAGGTGAAACGTACGGACTGATGTTGGCGAAAAACGAATTTGAAATATGGTACGTCTTCATGGTTTTGAAACAAAATATCTTTGTTATTAATAACTTCAAAGTATTGTAACAGCTTTAAGTTTATGTACAAATGATAAAGGACAACATAGTCAAAAATTGAGGTCAACATATGGCGCGATATTCGAGGTATTCGAATGTTCGCTATACTGACGTTAATATTCGAAAATCTCGAATATCGAATAATGTCAATATTCGCGGCATTCGACTATTCGCGGATGATATTCGCCCATCTCTAGTAAAAACGAACTTCGGATATATCGAAGTTTAAGTTTTTTATATATTCTCAAAATATACTATATGAAAATTCATTGGATGGTACTATAAGCTTTGTTTTTGGGTGTTTTAAGTGCATGGTTTTAACATGTTAGAGATAGCTAAAACACCCAAATATACTGCTCTTAAAACAGGCAAAAATAGAGCTTGTGGAACCTGCCTATATGGTTTTCAGTATTTTATGTTTTAGAAAAGTAAATTTTGAAATATTTATTTACGGAAACAAATTGTTTCGAAAGATATTCAATATTGCTTACCTATTTGATCCAAATAATATATTTTTAGAGTTACATAAAATTATTTATTCATAACCTGGAATTTAATGAAAATCAGAACAAAAACTTGATGCTAAATAAGAATGTCTTTCAGATAGAACCTACTAGAACCTTTAATTAGCTAGCACTCGATAAGATTCAAGACTCCAGAAAATAACTTTATATACATATTTATTGTTAACAAAATATCTTCGTTGTCATTGTTCTCCTCAGAAATAAGATTTCATTTGTTAAATAAAGCGATTTATTATAATTCTACTTTGTAGTAGGTATATAATAGCCAAGCATATTTAAGAAAAGACAATTAGTTTATTTTAATTATGAACGTCTCTAAAACATCTAAAGACAAAAATAATATCGCATAATGAAACTTCAAGTAACAATTACAAGTGATGTATGTAAATTATTACGACGAGTTAAATATTTGATAAACGCGAATTCTGTAAAATAAAAACAAAAATGTTGGCACGATCAACCGAAAATATTAAAAGTTAACAAAGCCATTTTGTACATGACAGTTACAAATTGAATATTGTGCATTTAAAGTTGATATCCTAATTTTCTTCGAACTAATAGCGTTTCCGATAAATATTATACGTTTAATCGAATTCTAAATGCAAATTAATGATGTCTAGGGATATTATACAATTGTCAAAAGAAAATAAGATGAATTGTATCATCTAAACCAACAGATCTGAATTATAGATTAAGACAATTTCAAGATGTAAATAAAAATACAGTAACGAGAAATTGAAAATGCAAGATTCTGAAAAATAAATTAAAATTTAGTTTAATGCATGTTGCAGGTCACTTTAGTCGCAATAGAAGGTTTTTAATTCTTTTTAAAACACTGAATGATCTTTCTCCTTCTGCCACACTCACAAGCATAGTCAAAAAAATACAAAACACGATTGCTATATTAGGGAATATACAGGGTGTTCTATACCTCTGCACGAAACTTTAATGGCATATATAATTTGATATACTGATTATAGAACAAAAATAATTCTTTTAAAATTTGCAAATATTTATGTATTTCATTCCTAGCGAACATTTTTAGTGTCACTGGTTTAATTTAAATTCCACTAAATTGCAACTATTGTTTTTTTTTTACAAAAAAATTCTGTCCCTCTGCACAACGTGTCTTCAATTGAACGAAAACAATTAAATCGACGATAAAAATCATTTAATAATGCTCTTAAATTACTAATGCAGCAGTTATTTTGATCTTGAGAAACATTCATATATGTAAATAAATTAACTTTTTTGTCAAATGAATTAAGATATGTATTAAATCAGGGGCATATATTTTTTTCCTTGCAAGATTTGATTAAAATCATGAAAATAATTTAAGATATTAATAAATATCGTTCATGGGCCGTATAAAAGTATCATGGGCCGTATAAAAGTATCATGGGCCGTTGTTTGATAAAAATTAGTGACATATTCAGATGACCGTTAAGTGTCAGCTGTCTTGAAGAGATCATGTAAAAATGTGATAAATAAAAGTATTATAAACGTTGAAATTAATGATGGTAAAAGATGTTTGTAGTGGTAAATTTAATTTATTTTAGAAGTGATCTATTATCTGTTACGTCACTGCGTTTAGCTAAACAATTGTTAGGTTATTAATTTCTGAAACTTTGTTTGGTTTCGTAAATAACAAGGAGTTGAGCTAAAGTTTGAGCACAAAATTAGCAACAAACATTTAATATGCAGATCTACTAAATAGTTGAAATTCAGTCGAAAGCCAAAGATATTAGATTTAACATCTTAGATGTGGATGTCGAAGTAGCACGAACAGACGAACACGAATACGAAAACCGCGATTTTCGTGTTTCTACATTATCAAATGTTCTACGCACGGCTGATTAAAATTAATGTGATGCACACGGGACGGAATCTTGTGGCACTCCATATTTGCGCATCACTCAGTCAACAGTCTGCTTATTAAAATTTAATATTATAACGTCTGCTCACAACAGACTGTTTGCACGACGCGGCAATGCCGCAATGAGATATTCACACTCACTATGAAAAATACTCCTCTTCGTCTTGAACTTGGGTGCACACTACTTTTCTTACAAGCTAACCAGCATTATGTACAAGACAGGTAAATAATATTATTTGCACTGGATGAAAATGTCGACTAAAATGTCAACAGAATATCTGTTTCTACATTCTTGCGTTACATATGTATAGGGCCGTTTTGACCCACGGGTGCAAGTTGTGCGGGTAAAATTTTAAAGAGCGTTATAAATAACTACCCTCAAAACTAAATTATTAGTAAAATAAGTACTATAAAATTGTTCTGATTATACTATATTTATATTTCATTTAAAAACTATTCTATATATCTGGTTACTGGAATTTAACAACATAACATCGCGCGTCGCGTCGCAAGCTATTAGGAAATGTGATTTTGTTTTGTCTACAAGTCGCGTCGTGGCGTGGTCGCCAGATTATCCGCGCAGGATTTTGCAGGAAATGACTTGTTTTAAGCCAGATCTTATAAATATGCCCCGGGCAGAATGATGACAACTTAAAAAAAATGTTTTTAGTCCTTAATTTTTGTGTTCGATTTTGTGATCATTGTTTAGACAACTGAAATGTACAGTTTATGACACATTTCATTTTTTCTTATGTTCGGCTAAAAATTTATATAGATACAATATTTTAATAGGCATATTTGTTCTAAGTAATAAAAATAAAATCATTAATTATATTATATTGACCGGTCATTTAAGTTACTTACTAAATGAATAAATATAAATAAATTAAATAAACAAAAATTAAAATTCAACTGCCTTATATTAGAGAAATAAAATATTTTAATTAATTTCACTAATTTTTGACACGATAATAAAGAAATCTGTATTAAATGAAGTTTACCTATGGTTACATTTTGTCATATTCAGTTTGGTACCATGATTACTGTTGTGAAATAACTATATTCATGTGGTATATACGGTATGATTTGGTGAACTAAATTTTTGGCTTTTACAAACAAAACTGACGGCACTCTAAATTCCACATTTTCTGATAATGCAGTTATGTTTAATTTGTTTACTAACTAACGATGATATAAATGAACCAATCATAGTTTTTGCTGCAGTAAAAAATATTCAAAACATATCCCATTAAGTTTTGTAAAGTAAACCAGAAAAATTGCGATAGTTGAGCACAGCAATTATTTTCCCAGCAGGTTCGTACGACGTAAAACAATTGCAGCCAGTTGTCAGTAAATGAAAAATCGCTAACCTGCATTGTTTGGCTAACCCTGCCGTAGAATACAGTTCATTGCTTATAACGGGCAGAAAATAGATTTCCTAATGTCAAACACAGTAGCTGGCCAACTTTTTATTACATATATAAAATATTATATGGTTCATACAGAACAATATTTCTAAATAGAATTTCTGTCGACTAACAATCATGTCCGCTTATGTTATTTGGCTTTTGCTTGGCCCGGTTCACTTCAACGCACTGCACCATGTCGGGGGAGGTCGGGACGTCGCCGGACAATGCCAGCTGCACTGTTGTCAGATTTTAAAACACAATACAATTTTGTTATAAAACAATTATGTCCTGTTTCCTGCTTCCTGCTGGTCAAATTTAAATTGTCCACAACGCCGAATGTAATTTATATTTCATTTTCGAATGATTAAGAAACGAAACGTAATTTGGACGCCCTTTTGTCGGGTATAAAATAACAAAGGAAGTACTTTAACCAAATCACGGTTATAATGTTTTAAAATTTAAGGATTATCAATACACTTTGTTTGTACTTAGATTTTTGTTTTTATTTAGGTATTTATTGGTTATACTGTCCAACTAGAAAATTCACTCCAACCAACAGGATACCAATATCTTAAATTGAAATCCAAATCACTCGCTGTTGAATTTCTAGTTGAAGTGAATCAGCGATACGAGATTTGTACTAGCGTTATAAGCGACAGCGCTAACAATTAAGATACAACTGACTATAAATAAATAATTAAATATTGTAAAAGTGATTCCTAAAGATACATAATATTTGTACAACTACAATTTTTTTAAGTTTCGTTGTTTTTAGAATCTGCGACAAACTTAATTATATTTAAATTTGTATGTTTTAGAATATAAATGTGTCTACTTTAAACAGATTGGTGGGTGGTGTTTAGTCCTCGTTTAATATATACAGGGGGTTTCAAAATTATTGCCAAAAAATTAAAACGCAGAAAGAATGTTTCCGAAATAATTGCACATTACTTGAAGCAAATATTTTTCGAACCACTGATTTGATAGGTTACA
This sequence comes from Pterostichus niger, assembly GCA_947425015.1. Classification (NCBI taxonomy): domain Eukaryota; kingdom Metazoa; phylum Arthropoda; class Insecta; order Coleoptera; family Carabidae; genus Pterostichus; species Pterostichus niger. The sequence continues at coordinate 20,430,065 of OX380347.1, read as the reverse complement.
GTAATGAATAAAAATTAGTAAACATTAAACTTAATTAAAATTATGAACAGTTCTTTCAATGTTTAACGTTTACTAATAATTATTTACCACAACCTATCAATTCAGTGGCATGAAAAAATGTTTGTTTCAAGTAATGTGCAATTATTTTTGCGAATTTCTGAAAAATTATATTTGCGTTATAATCAGTACATACAATATAGCATCGTTTGATGATGATGAATTTTCACTGAGTTCTTCGGTTCCCTTGAAACTGAATTGAATTGAAAGAATTTTTACTCATTTCTGTTCGTCTTAATTATAATAAATATATAAGAATACATCTTTAATGTACAATTTTTCTTCATGATAATAAATAAAAGTTTTTAAACACTGTTGATAAGTATAAGACGCTGCACGCATAAAATTCAAACAATTGTTTTAAAAACAGTAACAAAAAAGTGCACTATATATTGTACCTCGAACTGCAATTTGAAATAAGTTCCTGTTTTGCCTCGAAATAAATAAATAAATGAATTATTTTGCAATATACTAGCTGAAAACTTAATTTCGAAAAATAGAGAACTGAAATTAATTATTAAACTCGTAAGAATAGATTGTGTGAATATTACAGCATTTATAAATAATAAATAACAAGACATGTTAGAAAAGAAAAGATAACAAAAATGAAATTCTTGTGTAAAACTTTAGAAAGATAAAGTCGTAAGAAATCGAAGAAGCCCAGTGATTATTTACGATTGTTGTATAATATAAATAAACATGTCGACACTAATACCGCCAATGGATGAAGAAGAGGAAAAATAAATCGTGAATTTCATCGCGTCGGGAATCTGGCAACGCTGGATCCCGAGTTGGGCATCGGGCATCGGGCATCGGACTCGATCGGGATAAGGCAAAGGCACCGTGCGGCCACCATAACTTAACCATCGAAACGGAAGAATAAAGACAAATGTTTTTGCAACGATTTTCCGAGATATGAACCTGTATTTTCGGAGTTCTGTTTGTGAGTGTGTGATGTTTCTTGATAGAACACATTAATTGAACGCGGAGTTGTAGACTTGCCGACGGAACAGGAACAGGGGAATAACCTGACTTCTTGACTTGCAGCAAAAACACAAACGGCTACTAATTTAATCAGCGTCATATGAAACTAAAGTGCTGTTTCTTTTATTTCAGCACATATCGGTACTTTTATTTATTTTTATTTAAGTTAAAATGTTCTTTAGTATATTAGACGCATTTAAGTACCCTATTTTAAGTACACCTCTCTATTAAAAGCACAGCAAACTGAGTAGTTTTGAAAAAATCCTTCTTTTAAGCGAATGTAATAAATTTCGTATTTATCAACCTTAATTGCCAGATGCGTCTAGAAATTCTAACATGAATATGATTTTGATTACTTGAAGCTGGTTAGTTATATTTGCTAGGTTTAATTAGGGTTTTGTGGAAATATAGAAATTTTCAATTTGATTACATGCTTCTATTAAAATGATATTTCCATTAACCGCATAAAAATTGCGAAGTCGCAATTGTCAGTTTATAAAAGATATCGCTCTATGTTGTACAATAATGAATTTATGTAGTTCTATAAAGTCATGTTAATGGAAATTTCCAAGTACACCTCTGCTTCTACGAAGTGGCAAAAGTAGCCATTTACAAAGACATCCATCTGAAAAGGAAGCTATTAAGTAATAGGCGCACGGCGTCGACGACGGCATGTATACGTATAGGACAGTGTTCACGTTAGCGCGCAAATATGTACAATTATCAGGGCGAGGCTGACCGATCGCAACCGAACACACCCGAGCAGGACTCGGGAATCCCCTACGTCCTTACGTGCGGGCGGCCCAATGGTTATCCGCACTTTGACCGAAGTTCAAAGGGCCGATGGCTTGAATGCAAACGTATCAAATCATGCCGGCATGAATATAAATACTGTCATTTCGACTATAAAACGATCTAGTGCCAAAAGGACGTAAATACCAATCTACCAAGGTTTATTTGGGTCCCAAATGCAGTTTATTTCCTATTTTTTCATGTTAGGGTTTTTAGTGAATTTCTAATATGATTTATTTTAATGCATTTTTGCAATATTTGTTTTTGTACAATTTTCCTTAAAGAAATATTAATTTTTCTTTATTGAATTTCTTTGTGTAACGTTGTTTTTTTCGTCAAAATATTCATACTAAAGTGCCTATTTTATTTATATTCTCATAGTTGTTTTTATACTGTACATGAAAAAGAGTTGTTTTCTTGCAATAATTTAGTCTGGTATTTTGTAATATTCAATTAATTCTTATTACAAAAGGAATTTTAAATATCTACAGAATTTAACATCAGTATCATGTAATATAAGACATTATCTTTAGAATAAAAATTCACATAAATATTCAAAGTAAATTTACATTACTATTTCACGTAAAAATATGTGGAACTGTTTCAGGAATTAATAAAAGTAATAATTGATCAATCCTTTTTATATTATTTTTAAAAAATTACAATAATTTTCTTATTTATTTTTGTTTGTATTTGTGCTTTTGTATATGTGTACGTCGGTGCACTATAGCAACCGCGAATCCAGCTATGGCAGATCTCGCGAAACTGACAAAGCACACGAGTTCTTTTAGCTCCAGAAGTGATAGTTTCAAAATAAAGCCACTTTAGATACAGACTCCGGGATTTAAAGTGACTTTGGAAGACAAACGGTAAGACGCGGAAAAAATCAATATCGAAACCGGAAAGAGAAGTTTATTTAAATAGTTTTAGTGTGCTGTGTGAATCTGGCTGTGTGAATGTAGAGTGCAGTGGCAACTATGCAGCCCTAACAGAGCACTTCGGTCGTAATATTCCCCTTTTTCACTTCGGGTGCCGCAGGCGATTAAATAACTTTTATTTCTGTAATGAATGAACTCCGATTTTTATTTATATTTAAGTATTACTTTAGTTTTGATTTTAGGTATTTGAAAATTCATAAATTTCTTTGTCTTTTGCTCAGAAATTTTTATATAAAGACATTTAATGAAGATTATTCACGAAAGATATAAACAGATAATTTTTTATGTGTTGATGTTTACGTTGTTACTAATTTGCTTGGAGTTTAAATGACATGAAGTAACAGGAGACGATGGCGTGATGCAAATATAACATGTGTACGATAAAAGTATAGTATATATTTACTTGTCATTTTTTGATTGGAATGTAATAATTTGAATGTCACCACAATAAAAATAATCCGTAGTCTGTTAGCTTGAGGCTTTGCTTAAAAATCTGATTGTTATACACAAAGAATTTAATCTTTCAATATACATCAAACTTCCACATCAGTAGTTCGTAATCGCCCCCTGAGGCAGGGGGGTGAGCGCAGAACGGTGGACAACGGGAGGGCGTTAGACATGGCAATGTGCGACAAAGGATCGTCGCACTAAATATTAAAGTATTAAATGTATGACTTATTAAGTAGTTAATAACTATAAATTAGTAACTATGGCTGTAGCACAAACTCTGTTTTGGGTGTTTTAAAAGCACGGTTTTAATATGTTAGAGATTACTAATACACCCAAAAATACTGCTCTTAAAACAGGCAAAAACAGAGCTTGTGCTACCAACCTATGACTTTATTTATATAATTGTATTTGTTTTTTGCGAAGAATCAATAAAGTGCAATAAACAAGTTTTACTTTTTTTATAATTCGCAAAATTATTAAAATATTATTGATCGGACCACTGAAAAACATTAAGATTTCTCCGTTTTTCCCTAAAGATGTTAGATGTTATATGTACATCTAATATTTTTATTCGACGCCCCGTCACAGCTTGCGCCCCCTAGACTATAGCCTAATTAAGCTAGTATGTAATTTTACTTCAATGTGCAACAGAATATTAAAATTAACTACTTTTTTAATTTTTGAAAGTTTCTTTATTGTCTCTCATCATTTTATAAATTTATATTGTTTAAACACCGTTAAACTCGGTTTTAATATCCACTCCGCATTAATGCACATAGTAAATAAATTTTTATTATAATTTTCTTTTAATGTTAGAAATTGGTAGGTTTAATAGTAAAAATTAAATGTATACCTTGTACGCTTTGGACATTCAGCTTTAAATGTAGCTATTACTTGAAGAATCTTGTGCCTCCTCTAATTAAGGAAAAAAGAAAAGTAACGAATACTGATCAAAAAGAACGAGATTACAAAAATTATTTTAATTTCGTAAACCACAACATAAATTCTGAAATTCGGATCGCAGCTTGGTGAACGTCAGTACGCAAGAGCTATGAAAAATCAAAAAGGCTGAAATTTCGGGTGTCGCTTTTGCACGTTTACAGCTTATTTCCATTTAAAATGGCGCAGGAGTGTCGCCCTCGGCAATTAGTCACCCGTTCTCTCATCCTGAAGCCAGGTCCCGACGACGGTACCTGTTATATTCGATTCGCTGCTATCTTCACTTCCTCTTTTAATCATATTTTATTGCCTGTTGCCTTAGTTCTTTCATTTATGTAAATTGTCTGGAATTGCTTACTGAATATAATATGAATTTTGAACGATCTAAAATAATTTAGTTACACCGTTGTTGTCTTACAGTCATTTTTAGAGATTTTCTTTCGCAACTTCATTTATTGGTAGTTTATTAATTTGGTTTATTCAAGCGAAAATTTTGTTCCCATCAAGAATAAATCTTCTCAACGTATATTATTCATATGTCAATGCGTTGATTGGTTGCTGTTTCCTGTATCTCATTTCAAAAGATTTGTTTTCGAATGTTATTAGTAGTTTGGTGGTATAAAATTCACATAATTAGATTAAATTTTCAAATTGTGGTTTTATTAACTTTATTTATCGCGAGTTATTTATTTAACGTGGATTTACCTCTAAAGGGCAATTATATAATTTGATTTACCGGTTTTTTTTTTGTTTTTACTTACAAAATTTAAATTCATATTTAATTTAAAAAAAACTGTTTTAAATATTGAGCATGAAATTTGTGTTTTAAATATAATTATACAGTACTGACTATCGGTATTAAAATGCACATTTTAATTAATATATGAATTATCAAATTATAGTATCAGAAAATGTAATTAATTAAAATACAAGAAATAATAAAATAAAAAATAATTAAATTAAAGTTAATTTATACATTGTCAACCGCACCGTTGTGTGTGCATTATTATATAATTATAATCAATTTTTTTTTAATTATTTGTTCATTACTATTTAAATGAGAAGAGTAAAAAATAGAAAAAATAAACATGCTACTACTATAGCAATAACGGCTTATTGTGTTCATAAACTAATTTCTGCTTCAAACAAATTAATAATAATTTAATTATTTTTACTCGATTATCTTTAAATAACATTTAATAATATTTTTTTATTATTAATTTCTGGTACGTTGTGATAATGTTATTTATTTTTTTAGTTTACTTGATTACAAAATAGGCCAATAAAGTACAAATTATCTCTTTCTAAATACGAAGTTAGTAAAAGTTCCTTACCTTGTTTTTCTCGGCTAGCTTCATGTCTGAGAACCAAATTTCTGCTATCCTCCCTTCGCCAAAGAACAGTGGGTGCTGGGACTCCAGTAGCACGGCACCCAAGTTTTACGGATCCTCCTTCAACTGCTACTCCTCGGTCGGTTGACTCTTCATCGTTGAGGATATCCGGAGGAATGACTACCTCTAGGTATCCCATCTAGAACAAGACAAATATGTATGTAATACATAACATAGTATGATTAGTAAATAAATAAATATATCATCACTGAGTGTGGCACTCTACCGAAGCAGATGTCGTTAAGTAACCAGCCGTTAAATCGCGGCCCCCAAAGATGTTAGTGGTGGGTGAGCCACAGGGGTAGATTAAATTTGGTGAAAATTGTTTGTTGACTGTGGGGATCGAACCAGAGTTCTCAAGATCCACAAGCCGACTTGATACCACTGAGCCACCTACCCCATAATAACAATAGTATACTAATTAAAAACTTGTATATACTGTTTGATGATTGTTTTTATTTTATTTGATTTATTTCATGTTGAGAAAACTCTTTTTTACTACTATTATTAAATTTTATATTTATTATTAAATAAATTTTGAAGGTTTTAGGTGAATTTTTATTGATAAAAACCCGCATGTAAATTAGCCCTAGCTACGCTACTGCAATATAAATTAATTTTATGAGAATTTTAATTAAATAAAAAAGTGGATAAATTAAACAAAACTACAGGTTCCAAGAACATATATATTATGTGTACTTTTTAATGAAAAATATGTGAAACAAAATATACACTGGACGCGCCAACGTTCGACGTAAAACTATAAACGTGATGTTAAATAGTAAATTGTATGCAATTGCGTCATCTCATTTGTATAGTAAGAATTTAGGGATGTACTGACGAGTTTATACTGGACCAGAGTACCGATTTATAGTCCATTATAGGCAAAAGTCTATTATAACGAGTCCATCATAATCGGGTATTTCACATGCATTTTATCCGGGACCCATGGAATTCGTCCATTATAGACGTGTTACGAGTTTCTATTATAAGCGAATCTATTATAGGTGCAGTCTACTGTATAGGTATGTATATAATTGCGGATATTTGGACAAGAACAGATATGTTTAATCAATAATCATTTATTGACAATAAAGGCGACGACATTTCGATATTTCTTTTAATGGCAAACTACTATTTTTATAGTTCCATATCAACGAGTTTTTTTTTCGATATGAAAGTACTTTATTTAAAAATATTAAGGTAAATAAAAATAAAATTTATAAATAAATATATCTTCACGCTTTTTACTCATTACTGGGTGGGTTACCAGCTATCAAATCACGCTCCCAAAAGATGGTAGTGATAGATCTTGGATTCAATTTTACTTATTTTACCGGAAATAGATCAAGCTACAACTATCAACTTTTTTATCATAATATTGTAATCAATGTTGGGGACAAATATGAATGATAAGTCATTATTTTTTATCATGAGATATATGTGAAATAGTTTACTTCTTTTTCCTAATTTTGCGCTCGATGAACTGGATGTGTTTTGATATTTCATGTTCGTGTGTCAAAAAGCAGAAATTTAATCACTTCTATTATTTTCCACAAAACAAAATTTATGAAGGGCTGTCAGAATTCGGTCTAAAGAAACAACACTTCACTTTGTATATTTATCGGGAATTGAGATTTAGGTACGGGAGTGCAAATTCAGTCGGTTCGATGGTCTCTAAGCCGGCGCTTGACTCGCTAAACAGTCTGAAATCCCTGCCGCATATTTATCTTAGACAGAGACGCACACCCGGTGTCAGTGTATATGTGAGAGTATATGCGACATATTCTAAAGCCCTTCCGTGTGTGTATGCGTGAGAGAGATGGATATAGTGGTGCGCATGCGTGTTTAGAGAGGATTTCCCGTAATTGTAAGGGAGGGTATTATTTTCTACCAGGGCAATTTACGTAAGTTAATGTGATGCATCGTGTGATGTTCTAGCAGCGGTATAGCGATGTCCTTTCCAAACGAGACTGTGCTTCTGCTCTATCGTGGTTCGTGGTTCGTGGTTGCTATGGTATAAAAACGGGAATAAAATATTTGCTGTGATGTTTTATTTAGTGATACATTTTTTCTTATTTGGTGTAACACTAAAAACTATTTGAGTTCAAGTTGTCTTACTCTTTGAATGCTGTTAACGAAAACGAGATTTCATTAATTTTTATTTTAGTTACAGTCATCAAATAATAGCAACAGTTCACTTTATATCTGATGTTTTTGATTCATTTTCTGTTTTTCCTATAGAGTGTCTAACTGCAATTGTGTGGAATTCAGTTTCAAAAACAAGCTCCCTTCCTTCCTCATCTTTTTTTCTTCATTTTCAGTTTTTACTATACAGTGTCTAACTGCAATTGTGTTAAATGTATTTTTAAACAAGAGCAGACGATGCTGTCTTCATTTCTTGATAAATTCGTTGTTAGAGAAGTGGGCGTAAGTGACGATTTACGAAACAGGTGTACAGGACCGAATGGATGGATGTTTGTTGCGTGATGATGGATTTTGGTTGTGAAGAAGGAAAGAGTTCGTATGGAGGAAGTGTTAATATGGTCGAAACGAGTATCGTATGTTGATGTGAACTGATGCTCTATGAATGTTTCAGGGGTTAGTGCTGCCCCATTTAATGGTATATAGCGTGATGTTATGTATATATGTATAAAAATAAATTAAAAAAATATTTATCTCCACATTTTTCAAATGGAACGTTACGAGAAATATTTGTGTGCTAAAAAATTATTTCTCCTTACACAAATTTCATTAGCTTAGATATTAGAAGGTGACATTTGGTATTAAACAATGCTATAAAATATACAGGTAACTTTGGTTCGCTTCATATGTCAAAAATGAATTTGTATCTCCAGTAATTCACTGAACACTTGGTAATTATGTCACCAATAATCAGGGTTCGAAGATATATATCGATCGATATATATCATGATATTTATTTTGATATATATCGTCATATTTTTGCAATGATATATATCCATTATATAAAAATATCAAATAGTTTTTGTGATATAGCCTCCGGAGAAGTGAAATTTTTCGTATTTTTCAGTTTTTCTACTTTTCCGAGGCTATATCTCGAAAACTAAATGTGATATGAAAACGCGCTCAACGGCATTAATTTTCTCGTGCTTCAGTTAACTTATAAACATAGTTTCAGCGATTTTTATTTTTTTTCAATTTTCCGCCAAAAAAATCGCAAAAAGCGGTTTTTTAACATTTTCTCGAAAACCAGAAGTCATATGCATTTGTAGATTGCACCACTGGATTCAGTGGGTCAAAATACATATGTATGTAAATTTTCGTTTTAATAATCCTACGATTAAGGATTTTTGGGAAAATTGAATTAAAATCTGAAAAAACCAAAGGGGTACCCCTTAGGAAATAATTAAAAATATTAAATTGCTTAAAATTGTATGAAAATTTGCTTATAAGTCAATTCGGACACGGGGAATTCAACGCCGTTGAGCGCATTTCCATATCTTGTTTAGTTTTTGAGATATAGCCTCCTGAAAAGTGAAATTTTTCGAATTTTTCAGTTTTTCTACTATTCCGAGGCTATATCTCGAAAACTAAATGTGATATGAAAACGCGCTCAACGGCATTAATTTTATCGTGCTTCAGTTAACTTATAAACATAGTTTCAGCGATGTTTATTTTTTTTCATTTTTCCGCCAAAAAAATCGCAAAAAGCGGTTCTTTAACATTTTCTCGAAAACCAGAAGTCATATGCATTTGAAGATTGCACCACTGGATTCAATGGGTCAAAATACATATGTATGTAAATTTTCGTTTTAATAATCCTACGATTAAGGATTTTTGGGAAAATTGAATTAAAATCTGAAAAAACCAAAGGAAATAATTAAAAATATTAAATTGCATAAAATTGTATGAAAATTTGCTTATAAGTCAATTCGGACACGGGGAATTCAACGCCGTTGAGCGCATTTCCATATCTTGTTTACTTTTTGAGATATAGCCTCCGGAGAAGTGAAATTTTTCGAATTTTTCAGTTTTTCTAAATGTGTACAAAAACTAAAATTAAAAAATAAATATCCAAAAAGTGATATTTATCTGATATATATCCTATATATCAGATATTTTGATATTTATTATAAATATCATGATATTTACGAACCCTGCCAATAATGGTATTTTCATTTAGAAGCAGTAGTGCACAAACTTCGACTCGTGGGCCAATCTGGTCCATTTTGCAATGTCTCCAACTCGTGGGCCAATCTGGCCCATTTTGCAATGTCTCCAACTCGTGGGAAGAAAATACAAGATATTCAGATAAGTTTTAATTGTTTTTCGCAGTGCTCGCTTCACTCGCTAATCTTAATCCTGGCGTCCGAAATAATAGTAAAGCCCATATATTTCTGTCATTGAACACATTTAGCCAAATCTATACAAACATTTTTTTAAGCAAAAGAGAGACGTCATAGGTCGTGTATAAAACTGTACAAAACGAAAACTTACTTGCACCGAACTGATATAATAATATATATGATATTTACAATTATTTAAAATTAAAACATAATTAAACATAATGGCTGGTACGCTGGTAGCACAAGCCCTGTTTTTGTCTGTTTTAAGAGCAGTGTTTTTGGGTGTTTTAGCTTTCTCTAACATGTTAACACTCAAAAACCAAGCTTGTGCTACCAGCCAATGATTTTAAAGAAATTTTAACCTATTTAAAAGAATTGAAATTCATTTCTTTACCATGCATTGGTACTTACTGGTTTCGAAAACGTTTAGATTTGTATCCGACTCTCACACCATTTTGTTTCGAGTTGTCGTTTGTCAATTTTGTTGTAATTTGTGTGTTATATATTTCATAGATAATGCCTAAAGCATTTAAAATGTTAGGAAATTTATTATACATTTATGCAACAATTTTTGTATATCCTATAAATGTAGCCGTCTTAACGTCATTATTCTGGTTTCAAATTTTGATGAAGTCTCTCTTCTGCTTAAAAAAAATTGTTTACTAACATGTGAATAGATCTTAGGCTTCACTGTTCCTAATTTGTGAGATTTTTAATTTAATAAACCAAATTTTGATTGGTCAACAACCAGACCAATGTTAAACAAATTTAGTTAGTGAGCGAAAGTAACGCATTCTTAATGTAGCATAAAAGTACAAATCTTATAATTATAAATAAATGATATTAATACCTGGCTCCGCATGGGATCCGTGTTAATCTGGCACATGTATGTCCCAGAGTCATTCTTCTGCACATTGGACACGTGAAGTTTCCACGTGTTGTGGCCGTTGTGAGTAACGGACAAACGCTGGTTGTGTGCTACCATGTGCGTGTGGATAGCTAGGATTGCCTTCGAGTCAGACTTGATCCAGGCCACCTGGAAGTAAAGACGCTTATTTCAGACTAGTTCAATGAGATTAGTAGCTCGAAATGAGTTAAATGAACACAAAAAGAACATTTTATTTTGTTGGATGGAAAAATTAAACGACGAATTTCAAATAAAATTGTTTCCATTTTTTTAAACTTGTACATTTGTATCGTTGGTGATGGTGTCACTCAATTTGTTTCAACAGTTTTACAGTTTTGTAATGTCAAATTTAAATCGTTATTACGTCGGTGCGTTTTATCTGACAGTGAAATCTGCTTGACAATATTTCGACTAAAAATATAATTAATTGTTTGTGTTACTAGTACTTATTTTAAATGTAAACTGATAGAACCAAGGATCATCACCACACTTAACATGATATTTCAATATTTATTGGACATTTCTCTATATATTTTAATATATATTTAGTATAAATGACAAATAAATAATATTATATTTGCAATTTGTACAATAATTGTTAAATATTTTTAATTCGTTATTTACAAAAGAAGGTAGATGCAAATACCTTCTATCATAAGATAGTAGGTATTTGGGGAGATGTCAGTTGGTAGCTCATAAGGTTGAGATATTAGCTTCTAAAGAACTAACAAGTATGTTAGTTGCAAGATTAGCACTTATTATTAAGATGCTGAATATTAACATGCTTTAGTGTTCTATAAACACATAATTAAAATAGCAATCTGGAATATCCAAGGATTCACATTAAAATTAAAAGCAGGAAAAGACACTGTTACATTAAGAAAAATGAGATAGTGTTTATAAATTTATCAAGTACCTATAAAAGAATGAATTTATGAATGAATTCATAGAATTTTAATTAAAATATATGAAAATAAGCGAGTTGTAGGTATTGAAATAATTTGAAATTAAAGTTCGTGTTTGGCAAATATTATAAATCTGAAATGAGGAAGTAACAAAGTATTGTTCATAAGGCTGTAAATCGCATAACAGAACAATAACAAAACACAGATGGCATCACAAAATACAAAATTCCAGTACAGAGAATTCGTCACCAGCGAACCATCGCGTCAGTCCGTTGGGTCGGCACTCGGCATCCAACAACCGGCAACGTAGCAAAACGACAAGTTTCTTATTTTGATTTCGAGTGTCGCATCAAATTCAGTGCCATTCTCGCGCACAAGTAGCACAGTGTTCACCAAAAAGTTTTACAAATAATTGCATTTGCTGTGACACCGCCATGGGCGACGGGTTATTGCCACTGCCTTCGCGTTGGCAGCGTGGCAAAACTCCCGTAACGAAAGCTGATCTGATTACAGGAGCTTCATTCGATCGCGGAAGTGCCATATAATAAATTCAATAAATGTGGCTTGTGCAATTGATTGCGCGTCTTTGTAATCGAGCAACCGAACGCCGACGCCAAGCTCGGGAAGCTGGCAACGGACGCGTGGCGGCTTGGAGAAAGTGAAGGAATGTCGCCAATCAGACGATGTTAGTTGTGGTTGCGGCAGCGATGCCGAAATGCGGAGATATCGTCAACCCGGAGCTGCGAGTCGAGATGGAATCATATCTTCGTTTTCGAACGTCCAATTTGTAGCCCCGCAAATAACATGTATTGTGTCTCTAAATTCCAGCTAATTTTCAAACATTTTTCAACTTTTCAACTAATTTCAGATTGTGTTAGAATAGAACTTTTATAATGTATTCACTACACATATACGAATACATTACATGGACTTTATAATTATTCAACTACTATTCCATTTAGATGACTAACAAACACAGTTCTGTCAGTTTGAATAAAGAAATAAAAATAACAATTTTATTATATGTAATTAATGCTACATATTTCAATACAACATTTTATTAAATATATGTTTATTCGAAAACACTATTATGATGTTCCAATTTAATTTAAATTTAGTTTTCACAAAAACGAAACTAATCAGTATATTTATGTTACTTTATATTAAATAGATGAAAAGCATTTTCATTATTACAGAAATATTAATTGTGTTTCAAAACCGAGTGGTGCATTTAAAGAAATTTAAATTTTCCTTTTGACAGAGACGAAAAAGGAGAAAAATAGCCAAATATCGTAAATTTGCTAACTTTATGTGGCAATAACTTGAAAACTAAAAGAGATTTAAAGTTCTATTTTCACAAGTGAATTCACACTGTTTTATTTGACAAGTAAGCACTGCAAATTTTATCTAATTTGGTTGACAAATGATTGCTCCACAAAGAAAAGTTTACCAGTATTATAAACTGGAATTTCGCTTTAAAAACTCATTCCATATATTACCAAGTATCATTTATTTTCATGTTCTAATTTTACTATTTCAATTTGTGACACGGATTTGCTAACATTAATATTATTGAAAAACTAGTTCTGCAGTCATTTGATTAATTTATTTATGTACATTTCAATTTAGTTGATAAGAAACAGGGAGCATTTCTCTTTTCTAATCAAATAAGAACATGCAATTGTATACGAATAATTAATGAAAATAAGACGAGGAACACTAGTTACTACTGACAAAGGCTGTACAAATTAATTGCTAGAGTTAATTTCATTTATTATTAATACTTTTCCCGAATAACTCAAGATAAACAACCATTTTAAGATTTTAAAGACCTACTCGTATAGAGTATAACATTAAATTGAATAACACCTAGAAATATTAATAAATCTACCAAGTTTCAAAACAGTATTGAAGAAGTAAATAAATAAGTCAAAATGATTTTGAAAAGATTTCGTGAGGCTTTGAATGTTGAGTTGAAGGCTAGATGGTACGGAAGTGTTCTGAATTGAAATAAATAAGTATGTATATGTATAAATGGTGTCAACGGATATAAAGGGCTGTTCACCTTATACGAAGACAGATGGTTCACAACACAAGTGAAGTATACGTCTCGGCCTTGCGTCACAGTGTGGTTCTCTAAAGGTGCTAGGAACTCAGGCTCCATCTCCGGCTTCGTTGGGACTTGGCCTGCAACGAAGAAAAATGTCACCTTTAAAATTGCATACAAACCTTTCACATTTATTGCTATTATTATCATATTCCACAGTGTCCTATTATCGTTGGGATCTTGGAAACTATTAGATCTATTACCTAGGTTAACTGCTAGATAACTTTCATGCGCTCCTTCGAGAACATTTCAGACAAATTAACAGTTTTCCGAAATATTCTCATTTTGATGACATATTTTTTGTAAAAAAAGTTACAAATAAAAATATAAATAGTTTTAACCTATAGATAGAAGCATTTTTTTAATAAACATTATTCAGATTTACAAATGGAACGAATAATTAAAAATATCTTCATAATAATGATTTTTTTTTCTGATTTCATTAGAGCTAAGCTTGCTATTATATGATTTTATTTGAAATTCGCAAAAATGAATAGAGATTATTTCCGAAATAACAGTTATTTATATAAATAAAATATATAAGAACTACATTTTTTATAAAATTATAATTTGGTGACAAAAAAAACTCAATTTGCATAATGATTAAAAAGCAATCAAATGCATAGTTAAAATAAATAAATATATCAGCACGCCTTTCACCCATTACTGAGTGTGGCACTTTGTCGTAGCAGATCTTGGTAAGTATTATATTTCTTCATGTGAAGTGCGGTTATCAGTCATCAAATCAGGGTCCCTGTAGGTGTTAGTAAGAATTTTTTTTTTATCTAGTTTGCGATAGAAGACATTATTTTTATATAATTGTACAATTTATTTTGTGTTATTAGTGTTACTGTTTAATTAATTTTTATTTACAATATTTCTTATATTTTGTGTTTAAACTTCCTAAAAGTGTTTGCGAACATTTGCTATTCATCAAATTTTAAGTGTACGTACCCAATTATCTACTTAACTAAAATCATCCTTATTTTATTAGTGGAAATCAAATATCATTAGCATTGCAAAATCCCAATGTCCCTATCGTTCACACCTTACAAATACGAATTCAACAACCAACATCATTTCTGAACTCAGTCCATTGCTTACTTTACAGCGTTATGCGTTACGGTACGTTACGCTACGCAAGGGCGTAGCGACGACGGTAAAGCGATGACGTTTCGTATAATCACATTTTAAAAAACAAAAAGCCATCTGGCAGGCAAAACACGTACTAGAACTGAGGAGGAGTTGCAAGTCGCAAGTCGCCAAGCCCCCGACAGATTGTTTCCGACAATATCTTAGTTTTCACTTCACTTGTCCTCCGTCGTATGCTTCTTTTCATAATAATTGCGTGCCTTGTGCCCCTTTCGTTCTCTGAAAGCGATGGCAGCGAGAGAAGGGCGAAGAAGATCCAACGGAATGTAGGGAGACTGAGTTACACAGAGTGCGATTCTTGTGAGTATCATTTTGATTGTGGGGTTATTTTATTTGCGGACAATGCTCTTTTCAACTTTATCTAATTTTTATAAAATGTTATGGGTTTATATTTCTCGAATTGTTCTTTTATAATACTTATGCTTCAAGCATTGATATCTAGTTTGCAGATTCTACAGAATTTAAACAGTTAATGCTGTGTTGGTGTTATTTCAATAAATAATAATTGGGTAGCCGATAGTACGAATTTAACAATTACCTAAACAAGTTCAATACAAATTATATTCTTTTTCTTCTGATGGCACTACAGGCCAAATCGGGCCTGAACCTACCGGACACACCGAGCCGCAGTTTTTACACTGTCGTACTGCCGGTTTTCGTAGTCAAATGCTACATTATTTAAGGCGTATAAGTGACTAGTTTATAGCGCCCGAGTGTGATAAATATATGTAACTGTATTTTATATTTTACGACAAATCACACATTGTCGACAGGCGGATTCGAACTGACGAACCTATATTAAAGGACATTATTTTTTTTTAGTAATATGCAAAGGTACTAAGAAGTGCTAAGCAAGCACTAACCAGTTTCATTAATTTACTTTTTCTACTCCCGTTATTAAAATGTCATTTAACGTACTGGTTTCCAGGACGCTAAATAACATATTAATCACATGTTGACAAGCTGTTACTTCAAACGTTTTAGTCATGG
Organism: Pterostichus niger; assembly: GCA_947425015.1. Taxonomy (NCBI): domain Eukaryota; kingdom Metazoa; phylum Arthropoda; class Insecta; order Coleoptera; family Carabidae; genus Pterostichus; species Pterostichus niger. Next base: position 20,414,125 of record OX380347.1, on the reverse strand, counting down.
CTTCAGATATTAAGCACGGGGTGAAGTTAGTTTTCTGCTTCTGTCATTGTAACTTAATCTGACTTTTTAAATAAATTTATAAAACTTTACATTTTGTTGTTGTCTTAATTTGTGATAGTATGTGATTTGTTTTATAAACTCTTTTTATACTCGTTTTTTATACACATTTATGTAGTGAGTATTTTAGACGAAATTAGAACCCGTACCCTACAGTGTAACTTTTAAATCTAACTGTTACAGTAATTAATTTATGAATAGGGGAATAGATAATTTAAAATCTGGTAATAAATTTAGATGCAGACTCAAACTTTTATTTCAACCTTTTCTCTTTTAAGTGTAGTCTAAACTCTAAACTAATCAGAGAAGCAACGGTAGTAGAAAAACTAATTTCCTATGTTAATTGCATGTTCACTTCACTGAGGATGCCTTTTTTCTATTTTAATTCCATTATAAATTTCGTTTAGATGAAAAGTTAGTTTGCAGCAATTAATAATTAATTCACAAGACCTAATATTTCACTCATTGCAAATCTGGATAATTGTGAATGAATTAGTTGATTTCAATTTACTACTAAAAATATAATTATCTAGTGGTTCGAATTGCATTATAAGCTGTAGATCGCATATGTTGTAATTGGGAATACGACGAAAAGAAAAAAATAGGAAATCTCATTTTTCTTTCCTTTGGTAATTTGCCCCATATTCCAAACTGAATTTTAGTGTGAAAGATACGCATCTTGATATGCATCTTGATACCGAGATATTATGTCTCTCGGTAATTATAACTAACGGGCCGAGTGAGCCACGTGGCATTGGCGGACACACAGGAACAGTGAAGCATCCCTTTCCCGGCTTTCCGTAAGGGCCCGATCCGGGCTGGGCTCATCTGTTCATTTCTCCTTTTTAGTTAGGCACCGATAAATCACGGCAAATCAGCAATCTTATACTCCCGCGTCTGTATGTATGTACGCGTATAAGTTTGTGTGTGTTCATTCACGGGGTCCCTATTGGTTCGCTCCGACTTCGGTTCTATTTCCAGTTTTCGTTCGGGAAACGTGGCGCAGTGTGAAAATGTAATTTAAGTAAATATGCTGTAATATGCACTAGATGTACGAATTTCCTTAACTTGTAGTTTAACTAAGAAAGATTTAATGAAATATATATTTGTTTTTAAAGACAATGGGTCGAAAAGAATACCGGCAAAATTTGTGCATAATTTAAAGACGCTAATAGACAGATTCATACAGGAAATTATAATTTTTGAAACGCATTTTTTTTTGGCGATAATCATCGGGCACTTTATCCAATTCAACTCAAATCCAAGATCCGATCCGAAACAAATAACCGTTGTAGATGATACTAAATTAACAATTTTTTTTACATAAGTTTGGTTGTAACCATATTTAATCTTTTGCATCATATATGTAGTATGATACTTATGTAGTAGTCCTTGGTTTCTACGAAAATTTAACAAAATATAGCTAATATTTTCAATTTTATACTGCATAAAAAGTATGAGAGAATAAAAAAAGAAGTAATATTCGTACGGTATTATTTAATAACGTAATCAAGATTTTAGATATATTTGATCACAAATTGTTTCGTACAATGAAATGATCATGAAATAATATTGTGAAGAAATTGCGATTAGAAAACAGAATGAAATGATAGATATTTAATTACTTTCATTGCTAAATATTACTCATAGGGGTGTTTTAATTAGGAGCAAATGAATGAAGTTTAATAAATTATGTATAAACTTGGAAACTGGCGTAGTTATTAAATTATATTGGAGTTGATAAAGTTCATTGGTAAGAGGAAAACTAGACATATTTATTTTTGTAGTTACATCAGCAACATGTAATCATCTCATACATAAAAAGAAGAATTATAAGAGAAAATATAAATATTTTCCATAAAGGTTATTTTAAAGTTTGCATTATTTATTTTTATACTGAAAAATGCATATTATGTTCATATGGACTGAGTGCAAAATCTTATGTTATTTCGAAACAAAGGAAAATATAATCATCAATAAATAATTATATCATGACTTCATTTTATCCATTATTGGGGTGGGAATTTGATATGGTACATCCCGGTAAGTGATATACTTTCGTACGTGAACTACTTTCCAATCGCCAAATCACTGCCTCCAAAGATATTAGTAGAGGAAAAGTCATCGGGATAATGTGGTGAAAATAAGTTGTAAGAGTCAAACTGAGGTTTTCATTTGCAGAATCCGACACATTGCCAGTGTATAATTAATTAAGGTAATTGTATCATGATCGAACTATTAAAAAATTTCTGATAATTTAGTTGGTCTATTCTTACAAGAAATTCTACGATTATTCATTGGTTAAAACATAATAGAAATCACTATAGTAAACGTAGTTTCTGTCATTTTGAGTATAAACTTTTTTATCTGTTTGTACCTGATTGTACTTAACCCATTAGCAAGTTCTGTTTTGTATACTTGTGTACGAAGCAATACGAAAAATAGTAGCAACGTCGCGTCTAGGAAAGAAATATAATAGCATCTATTATCTGTCAATTATTAATTATAATTTAATTACATTTGTATTTTTCCTTTCATTGTAATATTTTTTCCAGTTTCTGTGTTTGAAACAGATATGAAATTTAAAGTTGTGAAACATTTTAATATTCCGATTTAAAAGTAATAATAATTGGTTGAAATGCAATACCATAAGAATAATATTTTTGTTTAACAACAATTTATTAGTTAACTGGAGTTGAATGTTTGTAATAATGCGTTTCCATGGCGTTACATTGCTGTGCATTGATGCAAAGTATCATTTTATGTATTAGGGTAAAGCATTGTTTACAAACTGTCCAAGGATATGAAATAAAAACTAAGTGGTTAATAATTTTCAAATTTTTATGTAAAATCCGATCTTATTTATAATAGTAGTAGTTTTCCAAGTATAAATTAAAAATGATATAAGTATTTTGGCATTGCCTCTCTGTGTATTAAAGAGGTAAAATGTTATTGAAAAATATCTCTGGTTCCGTACAGTCAATCTTCTTTAAATTATACTTCAATTGAAATAAAATTTAGATTTCATTTACACTTACGTTTGAGTTGACTATAACAAAATGCGACATTTCAAACCTGGTTAAGAAATATATTGTTTTAATAAATAAATATTTGTGAATATAAATTAATTAATAATTGTAAACAATAGTAATCATAGGTATACGAGTATTTAAAATCAGTCTTGACTTTTAACACAATATCGAAAGTCGCCCATACGAAGTCAAAGTTTGTTTTTGAAGTAGATGTAAATGTAAACGTAATCATTGATTATAGTAAAATGTGAACGCTGCATAGAAATTGTGCCAAAATTGATATACTATAGCTATTTAAAATAATGAAATAAAATTATCTACAGCTGTAGTTGTTGGTATCCTGCTGCGGAAAGAGAATTTTTCTCAGTTGCACCCTACATCAGAACGACAATTTTATCCTTTAAATTGTAATTTTATCTACCAGATAGACATAAATAATACAATATCCTGCATTCCCCTATTGACGAATCTGCACTACAGGCATCTGAGCAGCAATCCAACTAGATTCCCTTTTCGTCGGCGTGAGTGTTTCGCATCTCTCGCCTCGCGTCCCGTGTCTCTCTTGCGGAGGGGAAAGGCACGAAGTAGCGTAGTAAATGTTATCAGTTCCTGTTATTTAAACCCATCTGTTCAAGGAGAAGGAACCAGCGGATGCACAACGCTAGACCTGGACAGATAGTTGCCAGTTGGCAGTTGGCGACCGAGTGGGTGTCTGTTCTCTCTTTGAGAGTATTCACTTAGTTGTCGTGTGTTGGGGACCTGGGGAGGGATTGTTTGTATGTACGAATGTTTGTGGGTAAATATCCCTTGTACTGATAGTGTAAAACGGGACGATTATATACTTGAATTAAATGTCCTCAACTCACCACTATTAATTTGCAAATTTCCACATTACTAAAAACGATAAACCGGATAAAATGCAAGAAGTAATATTAACTTATTTTAAAAGTAAATAAATCTTTTTCTTCACAGTTTTTGTGAAGTAGGGAATCAGGGGGATAAATTTTGGTAAGGTGACAATTTTATTTATTTGTTGCGTTCGACGCGATACCATACTTCATAGTAATATTAATTAAAACAGTATTTGAACAAAATATTATTTCTTAATTTTTAGAATAGTTTTAAATTTTTGCTAATTCAATAAAGTAAACCTATTTAATATTAAAAAATTATAAGTGAATTTTTTCAGTAAGTCAAACCCGTGCCTCTACGCGATTTTTACTTAAAATAAGTTTTAAATGGGATTTTGGGGCTTTTAGAAACTTTCGCTCGTAATTTTTAGTGTTTTGAACGTAAGAATACACAAATACATACGATTTTAAGGGTCGCTGAATTCGAATTCGATTTTTGACAGTCCTAGATGTCAAAAAACTGTCATTCATTTTTACTAATTTTAAACTTTTCTAATATTTCAATAAATAACGTTTCTATCAGGGTTCGAAGATATATATCGATCGATATATATATCATGATATTTATTTTGATATATATCGTCATATTTTTGCAATGATATATATCCATTATATAAAAATATCAAATAGTTTTTGTGATATAACCTCCGGAGAATGTGAAATTTTTCGTATTTTTCAGTTTTTCTACTTTTCCGAGGCTATATCTTGAAAACTAAATGTGATATGAAAACGCGCTCAACGGCATTAATTTCCTCGTGCTTCAGTTAACTTATAAACATAGTTTCAGCGATTTTTATTTTTTTTCAATTTTCCGCCAAAAAAATCGCAAGAAGCGGTTTTTTAACATTTTCTCGAAAACCAGAAGTCATATGCATTTGTAGATTGCACCACTGGATTCAGTGGGTCAAAATACATATGTATGTAAATTTTCGTTTTAATAATCCAACGATTAAGGATTTTTGGGAAAATTGAATTAAAATCTGAAAAAACCAAAGGGGTACCCCTTAGGAAATAATTAAAAATATTAAATTGCTTAAAATTGTATGAAAATTTGCTTATAAGTCAATTCGGACACGGGGAATTCAACGCCGTTGAGCGCATTTCCATATCTTGTTTAGTTTTTGAGATATAGCCTCCGGAGAAGTGAAATTTTTCGAATTTTTCAGTTTTTCTAAATGTGTACAAAAACTAAAATTAAAAAATAAATATCCAAAAAGTGATATTTATCTGATATATATCCTATATATCAGATATTTTGATATTTATTATAAATATCATGATATTTACGAACCCTGGTTTCTATAAAGGTTTTTGGTGTCGCTGATGTCAAATTTGTTTTTGAGTCATAGCTGGCAAAAAACTGTCATTAATTTGACGTATTCAACAACTATATAGCAACGTTAGCGTTAACGACCCTTAAAATCGTATGAATTTGTGGATTCTTACTTTCAAAACATCAAAAATTACTCGCGAAAGTTTCTAAAAGTTCCAGAACCATATTTAAAACCAATTTTAAGTCAAAATCGCGTCGAGACACGAGTTAGACTTACTTATATATATTTCGTTGCTGGCAACTTTAAAACACGCATGGTATATTTACTTAAAATTATGGAATATTTAAAATAACTGTATTAAGTAATGGGGTACGTAGTGGTTTTGAATAATTTATAACATTTTCGGCCAAATGTGGTGGAGTGCTTAGATTTGTCCTATTTCCGTACTTGTTTTGTCTCTTAATGGAAGGTTATTTACGGAAATATCAGTTAACTAGTTATGAAAATGTTTTATAAATTGATGTAGATGGAATGGTAAATATGCGTCATTTCGTAAATAACCGATAAAAAGTTTGTATTTATCTGAATAAGAATCAGTATATTCAAACCTGTTTTTCTTGTATTTCACGAAGTTTTATCGATTGAAACTTTAAGTCGTAAAATGTAGCCCGTACGCTTGCTTTATAAAATTCAACCATGGATCTATTTCACTCAAGAGAAGTGTCTAGAGAATTAAATTTTGTAGTTTAATGAAATGGAAAATGATATATGAGTCATGAACTAGTCTTGGACAGAATCTAGCATGTTCACCTCTTCGTACACCAGCCGCGTGGCTCTTTTTCTAACGTGACACTCCAGCGCAAGCAAATACAACGCTGAGAATATTTTCTCACCTTTTATTTTTCATAAACACGAACAAACATTGCTTTTCTCACCTTCCTGTCGGCACAACAGAACCCGGATTTTCAAAATATTCACGCGAATCTGACTTACATTAAAACAATATTTTATACAGTTTTGTTTTTATACTTTTTTGTAGCGCACATAATTTTTCTACCGCTTTCTCTACGAGATTAAAAAATATTTTCAGTTATTTATTGTTCGTTTCTGTAATAATCATATTACTACTCCGGGCATAAAATCTTATTAAATAAAAATAAAATATACGAGGGTCGACTGAAAAGTAATGCACACTTGCTTACCGAAAATGAATGAAATGACATTCAGAAGTACGTTAGGTAGCATGTGAAATAACATTCCCCCTCAATACGCACGTGCAGTTTGAGATCGTTGCGTTCATCCAGTGTATTCCGAGAAGCGGAAGTATGAAGACATGTTCTAATGCTATGTCAACGCGAATTAAACAGCGTATTGTTATCGAATTTTTAACTGCTGAAAAATCGACTCCTACTGAGATTCATCGTCGTTTAAAGGCTATTCATAGTGACGATGCTGTTGATAGGTCTACTGTGAATCGATGAGAAATAAAATTTCGTGGTTGCAAGTCTAGAAAGCCACAATTGTTGATTAAACACGCAGTGGACGTCCGACCACTTCCACAGACAATAAACATCGCAAACTCATTGACGATTTGATTCAAAATGACCGGCGAATCACTCAAAACCGTATCGCAAACCATATTGCAATATCCCAGGAATGTATCGCCTTCATTATTAAACAACCGTAACTGAAGAGGTTCTGCGAAATCAGAAGTTTGAACCGATTCCACACCCTCCTTATTCCCCCGATCTTGCGCCTTGCGGTTTTTATTTTTTTCCTCGACTCAAGAGAGTCCTCAAGGGTAATCATTACACCTCGGACGATGAGGTAGAGGCAGCTGTCAAGTCCTGGATTCAAGAAAAGTCGGAAAATTTTTTCAATGACGGAATGAAAAAACTTGTTACACATTGGGATAAATGTGTTAGCCTTAACGGAGACTATGTTGAAAAATAAATATATGATTTTGAAGCTTAAGAATTGTACTTTCATATAATTTTTACCCGATCTTCCTGTTTGTTTTTGTTCGCGCTTTACAAGCATGTGTGCATTACTTTTTAGGTTACCCTTAAACAGAACACGCGTATAATAGCACTGGTCTTATGAAAAGTACTTATTTAATCACTGTAAAATTTTTGTTTAAAACCAGTTTGATATTAGTAATATATATGTATATGTATATATAAAATTTCATTATTAAATTTATAAAAAAAATAAAAGTACTACTGTTTTTTTAAATTTTAAATATCCATTAATATTAAATATTCATTTGACAACAAAAACGTTCTACATTTGTTCGCATTTTGTTCCAAATAATTAAAAACAGTAATTTTAAAATCTTTTATATGTAAATTTAGAGATAATTAAAAAAAAATGAAATCTTGACAATTGCTGATTGTCGATTAGCTATGCCTAACGCTTTTTGTTACTTACGGTATATGTGTACTTATAAAAACTTAAATTATATTAATAGAAAAGAAAAAACTGTAAAAAGTTTAAATATTTGTAAATGATTAGTAAGAAAGGTGTAAAAATCTGAAAACAAAATGTTAAGTTGAGGTTAGTCGATGGGATTCAGAAAGCGTTCGAACAGAGCAGCAAAAATAAAAACGTGAAGTTTTAATACTCTGGAAACGCTTATATCCACACTTCTTCAGAAATCTTGTAAAACTAGAGCCATTAATCTAAAAACCAACGCATCTTGAATGCTCAACGAGTTATCGCATATGTAAAATCATCGCCTGTCAAAAGTTCAATGCTCCAACCGTATCTTCACTCCTTCTCTACAACTTCACACACTATTTAAGTACCACTTCAAAGTACAATTTCAGTTTTAAACTACAGAGTACCAAACTAAATCCAACGTGGACAGAATGAGAAAGATTTTTCTAAATTCAATAGTTTATTTATACTTGAATTTTAAAACACAAATAAGATTAATAATTTTTTTTTGCAATCTTATTGCCGAACTAAATACAAAGACTTTTTTGCCAACTTGTAAATTTATTAGAACAACTAATATTATTATTATATTTATAATTTTGTAAACAGCTCCATGCTAACCTATTAATTAGAATAATTAATTAAAATATATTGATAGAAACGTCCATTAAATCCTAATATTTATAAATGACAGTCAATCATTCCAAAAAATTACCTAACTACGATTTCTTATTACACCTACTTTAATTAATTTCAGTTTGTAGTCCGTATTCAAGGTGTGTGGATAGGTGTAATATTGTCATATACAATTTAGAACAATACCTGTTTAGCGGATACTTAATTTGCAAAAATTGATTTTCCATGTTAAACGCCTATATCTCTATTTGCTTGGAATACATTGAATTGTATAGTGATGCATAATTAATAACTGCATACCAATGAAATTGCAACTATTTACAGTCTGTATAAATGTTCAGATCATCTGTAAATACTCCTTTAAATGTCGGAAATATCTATGAAATGAGACGAGCTGATAGACTAGCTCGCTAACTACTTAAAATAACAGATTGTATAAATAGCAATTTTGTAGATTGCTATACAAAGCATATTCAAAACTACAACTGGTTTTCAATATTGTTATTGCGAGACGAGTGCAAATGGGTAATGAACTTGAGGAAATAATTGTTCGGTAGCTGCAAATGAAATGCTACGTGAACATTTTTGTTTTATTTCACGCGAAATAATTGATGGAAACTATATTGATTGTTTTATAATTTGCGTAATTAGTTTAGAAGCAATGTTCACTTGAGTAACTGCTAATTAGCAATTTAAATTCAGAGTAAATTTAGCTTTTCCCAATAGTTATTTGATAGAGAACAGAGAACGGCAATTTTTCATTGATTGCATTGGACATAAAAATTGCGGTGGGACTTTTCCCTTTTCGTTTCATTCTTTCTGATTTCTCTTAATTGGTTATTTTTTCTTTTTTTCTGAAAATCTGTCATATCTGATCTTTACATTCAACGCATACAATATTTTCATTTCAATTATTTTTGTTAAAAAAAGAAAAGATATTTGAGGTAAATAACCTTCTCTTCGGAGTTGAGTGACATTAAGCTATTCAGTCTGAAACGAAACTTTTGGTGGAATAGAAAATCCGTTCTATTAATTCATAGCAATATGTTACTGTTTTGATGACATCAAGTCAGATTGTTAAATTTTATCAAGACATAGCGGTTTTACAAAAAAAGTTGGTGTAATATCCATACAGATATTGATAAATCTCAGGCCAACATACAAAGAAAAATACATTTTGGTTACGTATCTATGTATATATCCTCATTTTTAAAGAAAATAATTAATCTTATCAGTCCTTGGGACAAACATAATATATCAACTTGTTATTTTAAATTACAATAGGTCTTCTGATCTGATTTTCGTAGTGTGCTTACTGCTGTATTCTGTTGATATATAGTAAGGGAAATGGGAAGCTTCTCATGTATTACTGGTTTGATTAGAAGTGAAGAAAGAAATGTACAAAATAGTGATTTCCAATAAGCAATTGAAGTGAACATCGATATGGACATGAGAAAATATTGGCGATAGTAAATGGGATAACAGTCCAGTAATGTCGAGTAATATTTTTCATATCGACTGGAGATTGAGATAAACTCGTACTCCTTGAGATTACTTGTCGCGTTTAAGAATCTGGTGGAACGAAGCTGATTTATGCCCGAGATATTTTACTGCAATTTTAAAGTGTCGTTTATTCCTCTGATTGCTCTGTAAGGACTCGCTCTGCATATAAAATGGCCGCGTTTTCAACTTGATTCACTTGTTATTAAATTGCCGATTGTTTCACGGTAAACGTGCTGACAATTCGATATTTCTTTTTCCATTCCAATCGTTTGACCAATAATAGGTTTTCAACTTGATTGCAGCAAAAACGTTTTATGTTTCTTGTATAATACTTTCATTATTACAGACATGCAGTTACCAGTTACTACTTTTATGATACAGGAAATTGTTATAATGGTATCAATTTCAATAAACTTTCAGTGTTGGAAAAACTATAATTAGTCTTAACACTTTCATGTACTATTTACAATATTAACTTATAACATAAAAATGTAAATTTTTCCAAGTTGCAGAGACCGAATTCGCGATTCCATTGAGCTATCTATCCCACACATAGCATATTTGAAGTAATTGTAAGACGTAATTTTCTGTAACTCATGAAAATTTTAATGTTGGCTGTGGTAGCAATGGTTTAACGTTTATAAAATTGATTTCCCCGAGAGGATTAAATGGAGCAGATCGTTGGAAACTTTCTATCTTGGTCCTAAGCGCAAAAATTTTGTGTATTTTTGGTAAAAGTATGGAAATTATTGAAGTTCTAAAATTCAATTAATCATATGATTCGAACAGCATAGCAGTATTGAATTTTTAACATTTTTATTTATTGTACTTTGGACAGGCGGTATTTTACGAGAAAGTCAATTCTTTTTTTGTTTAAAACAGTATAACTGTTGTCTATTCATTAAACAATGAAATAATGGAAGTAATTTCCAAATTGTCACATAAAGTTTAAAAATACTCGTGTTAAGGAAGAACGCGAAATTAAAGTCAAATAACATTTAAATGGAAATGAAATGAGGCCGAAAGTACCTTTAATTATTTATTTGCACTTTTTATATTATTAGAATCCAACACTATACTGCAAATATATCTCCGGTGACAATTTTAAGACTAGTCCTTTTCGCAAACAAACGTAACACAGGCTAAATATTCAAATTAAATTAAGCAAAAACGAGAAAGAAACAAAATTAAGAAAAACGTGAACAACCAAAATAAGAATTAATCAAATGAAGAAATTGTGCTCTTTATGCTCAAATGGAAAAAGGTTCAAAATCGGTGATGACATCCTCTCTAACGTCCCAAAGGAATTGTAAGAGTTTTAATGAGGAGTTTGGTCTCCGAGATACACACCTGTTACATTGTAAAATTGGTACCACGAAGCGGCTTCATTAAATAGCAATAAATTCAATTTCTTTCTCAACTACAATATAACCCAATACCTAAATAAAAAAGTAAATAATGCTCGTAAATACTGAAAAAGCAACACACACACTTAATGGGGTAGGTGGTTTAATGGAATTGCGACGGCCTGTAGTTTGAGAACCCGAGTTCGATTTCCACAATTGACAAATTTTCACCATAATTAAATTAATCTTTGGGGACCATGATTTGACGGCACTTTACTCGCATAAATATATCATTTGCTACGGCAGACTGTCACACCCAATAATGGGTAAAACGCGTGTGATGATATATTTATTTGTTTTCACATATACAACTATGGTTTCCTCTGATAAAAATTGTAGTTTTTGTAATTGGACTACTATGTTATGTCTTTGAAAATTATCAAAGTTTTAAATTAACATTCCTGTCTTATATTAAAAGTAAGTGTAACATTATAATAACAATAACTACAAATATTTCTTAGTGTTCAATTTCTAGAGTTATGGACGTATGTGCAAATATAATTAAGGTTAACTTTTATAACCTGTTACATGAATGCTTTGAAATATTCTCTCTACCAAATTGTTTCATTTTAACGTCTTTATGTATGTGAAAGGAATTTATTAAGGTAAAATTATGAACAAGTTACAAATGTAGCTCCACAGAAGTATATGATAATGCATATATCTTCAAACTGCTTTTAGTTTAACTTACATTTTACTACACATAACCTTTTTGTTTCTAGTTTTTGTTATAAATTCGATGAATAATATGAGACGCCTCACGAACTACTATTTGTTAAAAGATACTATATATTTATTTATATCTATACATAATAATAAATCCTTATTAATGGTATTTATATTACACCATTAAGGGCAAGGTTCAACTAAACGCTGATCTTCCACCTAACCCACGCTAACAAACAAAAATAAAAAACATCTGAAATGATGTATATACCAAGAATACAACTAATCTATAATTTCAACATTTTACTCAAAAAGAACTGTCATTTTTGACTTGAAAGCACTTACAGGAAGTTGCTCAAAATCGGTATCAATATTATTGTATAAAATAGGACCTAATTACGAAAATAAATCTTGAAATTTACTTTTCTTGAAGAAGGTAACATTGAAAAGAAACGAACGTAATGCTTGACTACAAGCTTGGAAGACAAGAATTGTTTTGTAAATTAAGCATAGGTATAAATATTTAATTCTCTCAGCAATGTAATGCATATTTGCTTTATGTCTGAAGTTAGATACAGGTTCATATTTGCGCACACCAAAAATAAATCGAAAACATGAATTTTGAAAAAGTGTAATAGTTTGTCTGTCTCTTTTCAACAGATTAGAATCATAGACGCAGCCGCAATAATTTAAACCAGGATAAATTAAAGATTTAACAAGTTTTAGTTTGGTTGTTGAAATGAGCTAAAAATTTGCATATAAGTCAATTCGGGCACAGAGAATTCAATGCCGTTTTCATATCATTTTTAGTTCCTGTGCATGTTTTTGAAACTGAATTCCACACAATTGCAGTTACACATTCTATAGTAAAAACAGAGAATGAATCAATAAGATAAGGAAAGAAGGTAGCATTTCCTGCGCTTGTTTTTGAAAGTGAATTCCACACCATGCCTTTTACCAATTACCTAATTGTAACAATCTGTTGTAGCAGATCTTGGTAAGTGATATATTTATGCGCCATTAGATCACGGTTCCCAAAGATATTAGCAACAAGGATAATTTTAATGTGAAGAAAATTGTTTGTCATTTCTCAAATCCACAGTCCTACTTAATACCACTAAGCCATAAACCCCATCTTGTATATTTATGAAGCAAAAATAAATAAATTGTATAGCAACATCAGATTTCAAGTTATTTTAAGATAATCAATAAAGCAACATGTATAGATTACCCCAAGTATAATTAAAAGTAATTTAAAAACGAAACGTAAGTATACGAAGTAATTGTTCTACTGGTAAAAAAAGTCGTATAAAAACCGTTAACCTCAAACTGGGTGAAAAACTTTACGACATAATAAATATCGTCCCTATATTACTTGTTAAAAGTAACAAATATATATTTCTTTGGTTCGACACAAAATCTTTAAATGTCATTGTGGCGAAGAAGTGTCGTAGCTTTTTGAGAAACTCTAGAGAAATTCTTTTCAATGATATATAGTTTCGTGTGATATTTTCTCATGGGAACGGCAAACGGCGAAGCAGGCCAGACCAAGGGTTGTCGCTGCCGTCGCCAGCGCCATCGAAAAGAACTGCAACTGCTGCTGAAAAAAGCCCAGAGAGACCACCGGACATCGGACAAGTTTTATGCGTCAAAAGACGACCTACTGTCGAAAACCAAATTCGATTTTGCCTGTTCGTAGTGTCATGGCACCTACTTGCCACGCGGAATTCACAAGCGGAAAACTTACACCCAGAATTCATAATTATTTTCAGATATCCAACACGCAACCAGAATTGAAGATGAGATGTGAGATGGTCAGGGAAATATTGCCATTCATATTTGTATATCAAATTTTTATATTTTCCAACTTCTCTATCTGCATATTATTCTTACATCAAAAATAATTGTTTTAAACTTCAAAATCTTTCAGATCATTATTCTTTATAGAATTATATTAGTACTACTAACGTTTTTGTGTAAAGAAATATTAACTTGTCAAAATATAGAAAATAGCTTGAGGTTTAATACAAGTTCTTTAATTAAAATCGGCTCTTTTGAACAGTACTGTTTACTCCAGGATATTAAATAGTCATTAACTACAATAGATAATGTATGACAAAAAGAAAGAAAAAAATTGTTAGTGGTTCGTTATTGCTTTATCTATGAAAAGTACTAGTAGCAGTATTTAGAAAATATTGACAAATTAATCATTATATTTTAAACTAATTATAGTTTTTTTTTAATTTAATATTTCTGTTGAGTTTTCTTTCTTTATCTTGCATTTATATCGACATATACTTGAGAAAACTGAAATATATCAATAACTTCATATTCGTTATTACAAATTCTTGAATCCACGTAAAATGAAAATAGATTTTCCGTGAAATAGGAGTATCAGAGAATCAAAATTTTTATGACTATATATTCTTATAAGTACCTGCTTATAAGAAAATATACATTCTTTTCTATGCAGACATGTTTCACACTTTAGATACCTCGTCTATATTCTGACCACGTGTATTACGATAACTCAATAAGATCGAAACAGAAACAGGGAGCTACAGTCTTATATTTGGGTATTCTAAATTCAATACTGTCTGCATTCACCATTCGAGTTGCGTTGTTGCGCGTTGCCTGTGAGTTTTATGAGGCTTTACAGTTATTGTTTGGTTTGCATATATCATCGGATCGTACACGAGAAAAAGATGCTTTATGATTCAACTGGATAGAGGTTTGGTTTTATTATCGATGATTTATTTGCTTAAATGTAGCAATAAAATTTTTGAAGAAGCTATTTTTGTCTTACTGCGGTATTTTGCTTTCTGACAATACTAACTCTTCGTTTTATTTAGTTATGCACATTTTTATATTAGAATAGTTAATATTTATATATATATATATATATATATATATATATATATATATATCACTTACAGAGATGGGTAAAAGGTGTGATGATATATTTATATTTTAATTTATATTAATAAAATATACTGTAATTTAACATAAGTTGACTAAAATTATTAAAAATAAAATAAATACTGTCATATATTTTACTTTTTAAACGTTGCAGCTCTGTGCCCTACTTTATATTAAATAAATATAACATATATAAGTTTTCTGTAACTTGAAAGAATAGTGTGACTGGAAGGTGAGTAATTCATACTGTTCTGAATTGAACTTATTATCATGATGTTTAATTTAAGCAAATAGTGCAAAGTTAAAAGTTGGTAGTATTTAAATAACTAATTTCAGTTCTATTGTTTCCATCATGTTTATTTTTTTTTAATTTAAGCAATGTAAAATTGAAAAGCAAGCTGAAGACACGAAGATTCTTACGAGATTTACAGATTTTAGAAGGAAGTTAAGGAACAAATGCAATGTGAGGGTGACACGAAAGACGGGAGTTGAGACGCTGAGACTGGCGGCTGGCGGAAGTAAAAGAAGGCGTCGAGAACGGAAAAGGAAAGAGAGTGAAGGAGCGAGACAAACAATAAGTGTCAGGTGCGGATGGCAGTGTATGTAAAGTGCATCGTAATAAACAGGTTCACGCGGTCATTGTATAATATATCCCAACCATCTTTAAATATTTTCCTTAGATATTGCAATATAATATTAAATTCCTGAAATATCTCGTATCAGAAGTACGCTAATGGGGTTTCAGTATACATGCGTTCTTGCGCAAAGCAAACTGAATTCCAGTGCGAAGCATGTGAACGCCCGAAGCTGGGGTGTAGGGGAAAACTGAAACAGCGCCATCGGAGGCGTTCGGGTGCGGTCGGACGCCATCGTCCTTCTTCGCCGGCGGCGGCGACGGGGGCCACACAAAATGGTTCCAATAAGTCAGTGTCGCAATCGTCGAAGCATCTAATTAGTACTGCAGCATCTCTGACAACGTTAATCTAGGATTAATTCTTGTTTTAATGGAGGTTTATTTTGCGATTTTCCGTTTGTGAACTGTATAACGAGTCGATTGTGACCGAATTTTGCACTCCTTCCCTCCATTCCGCTTAATTTAGAGGTTAGGAAACTTTGCGCTTTTTTACCACTTCCTGATTTACATGCACCGAACGTACCTCCCTGTTTTTTGCACGATTTCCACACGTACGCGCAAAATTATATTCTAATACCATTAAAAATATATTGCCCTAAATATTATTCCATTCTTTTTATCCACTTATTATGTATACATGCATATTTAAATCCGGTTTTAAAAGATACATTCTAAAATATTCCAGAAAATTATTTCTCTGAACAACTGCGTCCTGGCAGTAAATTTTCTTCTTAATTGGCATTATTATCTTGTGCGACATAACTAAAGAAATTATTAGAAAATAATAATAATACACAATAAAATTAAAACCTACATCTTGACAATAGGATATGAAATTCTAGGATGTATCTATCAGAATTTATTTAAATTTCGAATGCATAAAATTATTAAATTATGTTGTAATTATATAGATCGTCAGTAATTCAAGTAATCACTTTGTCCAATATATACTAATTTTGGAACGAATACAAATAAAGGCGAGGCTCTGCTGAATTGTCTCACTTAAAAACAATTGTTGCCAATACACTTCAAGAAATATGGGAGCAATAGGTTAAGAATTCAAAAGTACGATGTGTGTTTGAAAAGTTATGAGACTGACTTTATATTTACCAAAGTTGTTTATATTTTCAAACAACAATATTATCTCCTTTAAAGTAGTTCCCTTCGGCAGCTATACATCGGTGGAGTCGTTGTTCCCAGTCTTGGTAGCAGCGCTGGAAGGCTTCAACCGGTATGGCCTTCAGCATATCTGTCATATTCTTTTGGATATTCTCCACAATCCCAAAATGAAGTCATTTTAGGACATTTTTCAGTTTTGGGGAAAAAAGTCACAAGGACTGAGATCTGTCTCAAAAAGATTAAGACACACGTTTCTTCGATTATCCTCTGCTCAGTTGTAAGGGTTTTCGGCACCATTTTGACACATGCGAAATGTTCTGTCCAAATTTGATGTACGGTGAAACTGTCTAAATTTAACTGGTCACTCATCATCCTTATTGCAAAACGACGGTCTGATCTCACAGGATCCTTCACACGTTCGACGTTTTCTTCGATTTTTTAAGTTAAAGGTCTCCCTGAGCGAGGTTCATCTTCAACGTGTTATCGGCCTTTCAAAAATAATTTGTGCCAGCGAAAAACTTAAGCTCTTGATAAGGAATGTTCCCCATAGGTCTGTTTCAACTTTTCAAAGGTCACACTCGCGGATTCCCCAAGTTTAACACAAAACTTAATGGCACAACGTTGCTCCAAATTCCGCTACTCCATTTTGCGAAACACGTAACAAAAACAAAAATCATGTGGTGACAGTATGGAGTTGAAACTCGGACAAAGCAACTGCAGGGGATTGACACACACATGCCTAGTGAAGGAGAACAACATAGCGTTGCCAGTCTCAATACTTTTCTAACACACCTAATATTTCGACATTTTAAAGATGAGGTTTGACTCATTTATAAAACAAACAAGGTTTCTGTATTGTTTCATACTAGTAAAGATTAATTATTATAAAAGTTAAAATATATCGGTAATTGGTTATAAATCTTCTACTAAAATTCTTTATCAATGACAAAAAGCAGATTTAATTTAAATTCGGAGAAAAATAAAACAAAGCAAAATTAAAACAACGAACTACATAGCTGTAAAATATGAAGTGCTATTTTACAGATTGTAGGAAGTGTTTAATGTTTTTAAAATCTGCCGGCCAGCTCGGTCTTCGAACTCTTGATGCAGGCCGGCAGCAGCCGCGTGGTGGCGGTGGTAGCAATGGTGGTGGTGGTCAGCCAGCTACATATGCATGAAGTCATGTGCAATCTATAGCATCAATGTGCCCGCATTGTGCAACCAGTCTAAACTTAACCTATTCAAACTGCGTTCGTTATTTAACCATGTCATGCATTTTAAGATATTACCGGACAAATTCATTTACTTTATTCATGATTAAACTATTGTATATAAAGTTGATAATAGCGACTATACATTCGTATTATGTTACAAAACTGAGCTCCCGAACTTGGTATATTGTTTACATTATAGGTAAGTTTTCAATGTAAAGTTTGCTTTGTTCCATATTTTGTGCATGTATAAACATCCACATTTTTATTATCCCAAGATACACCCGGAAAGACACAACACTGATTTCTTATGAATATCAAAATATTGAATTTCAAAATTGTACAAAAAAATTGTAAATGTATTTACTCAAGATCGATGATAAAAATTTATAATTAAAGACGAATGCAGAAAAGTAAAAACGGATATTTTTAATTGAACACCATTTATTAAATATATAAAATCAGTCGACATTGTCAGAACTTGATTCGTCATTTCCTTTTGAAAAAAGATAAAATCTTCATACGAGCAGCAAAACAATACCGTTATCAGCAGCGTACTCACACGATCCAAATGCACAAATGCAGCTTCCTATTCGCTATTCGCTTCCATGCTCATTCACATTGTTTGCTAATCCCATCTAATCGCTGTTGTATACAAATCGACAAGTTTAAGAAGCTTAGATAAAAGAGTATGCGGCTGTTATCAACGGTATTTGCATATATCAACTACAATAGCCAAGATATATACCTAACCCGCAAATGTAATGGTGCCATTTTAAAAGAAATTGAGAAATGGTTTTTAGAAATTTAGAAATATCATGGTTTAGGTTGATTAAAAAGATGAAGATCTTCTAGCATTTTAATATAATTTCTCAACAGGATATTAAAGATAAATACTACTTTAATTTTGAGGTTCTATTTCAGATAACTATCTAAATGATTAAATTGTTTTTTATTATTTAAGTAATAATCATAAAATTATAGAGTGAATTAAATTCTATTCAAATAAATTTTTTTTATAAGAAATAATATCATAACGAGTGTTTCTATTTTCCTCCGCTAAGCCGGTGCTGCCAGACGCTGCGGCCCTATAATGCAAGTTTTATTATTCCATAATCTTTTTTTATTATTATATTTAATTGTATAATTTATATACTTTTTGTAGCTAAATTGTTTATATTTGTAATATTGTAATAAATTATATTTCAGTAATTCCGCTTTGGTCCCAAAATTTCTGAATGGGTCTGGCGAACCTCGATTATAGAATTTTTGAACTAGTTGGCCCTGCATGTCTTCCAGAGGATCACACCACTTTGAAGACTATAGCTGGTGATCTACTCTGCAGCAGCAGTCACAGATTAGTGTAGCAAGTCGTTAATACGTCATTATCGTCACTGTACGGTGCATGAGTCTCTTGACCAGCTTTGAATAGAGCAGGATGCATGGATGCTGCGTGGTAATTGAACCTCTGCAACCGTGAAATGAGGGACTGGACTATATTATACTGTGCCAGAGTGGGTAATTGTTTCTTCGCAGTTTGGAGATTAGCAATATTGAGGCTACGTGTTAAAAATCCCAATCTACCGCAAACAATATTCAATTTTGAAACTTGATTTAGTTCAATTTAACATCATCAAACATAGTATAGTGAATATAGTTACAGTTTAGTTGATGCTTGATAAATTATTTTGAGATTTAGTTATGCATTTTGAGTTGGTATCATTATGCACTAAGTTAAATTTCATTATTGATTTGTCAAGTTTGAAAGTTTCTGTCCTTTCTCTGGATATACTGTAAAAGTACAAAGACGTACAGACAGACATCATGAAGAAAACGGTTAAGTTGAGTTTAGAACAAATTTCATTACATCTACAGTTTTTTTTATTACGAATAAGAAAGTAAAAATGGATCAAGTTTTGGTGACCACGACGTCTACGAGCACGGACGAAGTAATTCCGTGTTTGTAGAGTTAAGTTTCACATATCGTCGCGAGTCGTCAGCAGCAGCACTGTCGCTGCAAGCACTGTTCAGTGTTCAGTGTTCGCGTTTAATAGGGGATCCGGCTGCCGATGCCGGATGCCGAATGCCGAATGCCGGAGTCTGGCCATTCGTTTATCGTAAGTCAACTACCCAGTACCCAATCCGAAATTACCGCTTCACTACAGACTACAGTGCGCATAGCGCATCACAGAATCACGCGTTTAATGATTCGAAACAATAGTCGGGCCTTCGTTTACTTTAAGTGCCGCTTCTGGCGCGTGTTCGACGAATTTACAAAGCACCGCTGTATACGGGCCGATGTCTTAATCCGACAGCAAATTGAGTCCCTGAACTGAACTAACTAGAGAACAGCAGACTCGACTTCTAGCATCTAGTTTCTAGTTGTTGGTGTAGCGACAACGATACAACTTTACGTTTCTCTTTCCAGGCTTGTCTTCTGACACATTTCAATTGCGTTTCTGATACCTTGTTACTACTACCTAGTAATACGCGGGTAAGGAATTTCATTTTGCACTCCTAGTAAGATCTAATCATGCTTCACATGATTATATTTTCCAGATAATAAACTTAAATAAATACTGTATACATTACAGTATTTAAGAAAAACTTTCATTTTATTGTAATTATTAAAAAAAAGTGGTGAAAACAACTATATACAGAATGTTTCTATACTTAATGATCAAACATTAAATAAAGTGCAGCAAACATATTTAGTATGACTGGTTGGACAGTTATTTCTAATATGTTAATAATTAAATTATAATTATAAATACTACAAATAGGTAGTCATTTATCTAATGTTTTATAATGTATAAATTGACTATAAAAACTATAAAGTAATTATTAATGTATTGGAATTAATGAACAAACCAGAGGTACTAAAACGTTTATTCTAGTTATAAACAGAGTGTACGTTTATATTTTCGTTATTACAATTAATATTATGTTGTAGTTATTAGTAACTTTGGTATAAATAAAAAGTAAAAAATATAAAGTAAACACTTGGCTATGTTTCACAAAATTCAGCCAAGTGTTTACTTTATATTTTTTATTAAACCTTGTTTCACCAAGTGTTGGATGACAATTAATTTTGTCTTTGTTGTTATTTAAATAAAAAGTATTGAAACAAACGTTACAATACGATATCAATTTTTAATTCGTGAACATAAAATTCTAATATAAATATAAACAATGAAATTTCTTCTATCGTCAATTGATTTTACAAAAAGTTATACAAATTTAATTTATATATGGTTATAACAATTTATACTGTATGTGTGTTGTTTCATTTATTTCCTAATTATAAAAATAACTTTGACAAGTAACTTTGTTCCATGTTGGCACAGTAACTTGCAAAAATAACTTATTACTAAAATATTTTTAAAAAGTGACTTTCAGAGCTCTGGATACATGTAATTCCATAAAAAGTATAGCATACAATATAGATTAAAAATGCATATGAGATTCCGGAAATATGCATTGCTGAAAATATACAATGTGAAGTAATATAACTTCTGTTCTATCCGCTAATATATGCAAATTAGTAACAGTAGGTCTATCCAGTTATATGTGGTAAGAAAAGAAATGTGTTACAGTTTTGGTCTTAAAATTTAATACAATTAGGTTTAGACTCCACATCGAAGGTATAAATCAAATACGTACAAGACTATGTTGCAATCCGTTCAAAATTTAATCCAAGCAGAACATTACAAAACAACCTAGTGAACATTAGTGTGGAATCCAAGAATGAGCAGGAGGACGAGCACGAGCACGAGTACGAGCACAAGCACGAGTAAGAGCAACGCATCTAGTAGCTATTCGAATATAGTATCGTACATAGGTAGGTAACCGCAAAATCGTAGCATCGAATGATGATTGCAATGAAATCGTAACTCCATAAAGCAGTAGAAACACATCCCATATTCCCGTATGGGCGGTTATCAGGCATCGGATCAGTTTTGTTGCAAATCGATGGCGCGTTGGTCGCGTAGCCGCATGCATACTGTTACAGGGCAGCAAGCGCAAGCAACGAGAGGAAGCAATGCTGCTGGTGCCTGCAGGAGCGTGAAATGCCTGCGTTATCAGGCGGCGCCAGAGCTACGCTACGCGGCCGGTTCTGACTCCGATGCCCGCACTCCGCTGTTGCTGCCACCCAGAGTTGCTGAACCCCTTCAACTAAGGGTATTGTCTCTAGACTGGCCTAGCACAAAATTCAGTGCAGTGTCCCATATATTTTACCTCACACCAGCTCACAAATCATTCCTCACCCAAAAACTACCCCCTAATAAAAAAATATAAATCGTTTAATGGAAACATTTTCCGTTAATTTTAAATATACTGGTTATTTACATTATTTTTTGTTTCAGATGGTCTATTTTAAGAAAAATATTTTTACGACTAATTTTCCATATTCTAATCAGTTACAATTTGATGTACGTAATGCGAATAATAGTTATGTGTCTACGAGTATACTTATTTTAATACGAAACAGTAAGTGACGTTAAATGATTGATATGAAAATAATATTTAGAGTAGAGTACGTGGTCAAAATATGTCATTAAATGTTAGCATAATGTGTCAAATATATTTAAGAAATTATAAAGTTATAAATAACATTCTGTTATTACTACGTGTCAACTAACAATTTTGCATATAAAACTACTATATCCGGAATTGGGCCAAAGCATAATAATACATTTAATTTGTGAACATTATTTAATACAATTGGTTAAATGGACGAAATGAAACGATTTTAGTTTTTTGTTCCGACGTAATGTTAAGAGTTAAATTCAATTAAATTTATGAAAACAATACCGTTGAATTTTTTATGAAATTAACACGTACTATACCATATTTGCAAACGTGAATTGCAAAAAGCAACCATGTACGCTACTGAACTTGTCGACAAGAGTATGTCCTCTTACCCAGTTCTCGTCCAGATGTTGGGCCCTCACTTATTCTCGCATTCGCGCCGTCGCATCTCGCATCCGTCGCGTAGCGTCGCGCAACGCAACGTCTTCGTTGACGTTGAGCGTCGACGCTCGACATCGACGCTAGCGCCAGCAGCCAGCCGCGGTGACGTCACAGCACAGGCTACATTGTGAAGATAGAACTTTAATGCGGATATACGAAACAAGTGCAGTGGACTATGAAAAGCAATGATACCCGTAAAAGTAACTGAATTCGTGACTCAGATATAAATGTACAGTCGCCGAGATTTCGACTTGACACGGAGACTTCGTGAATGAATTCTATAAGAAGGATCAAATGAATTTTCATATAACGCGGCTGGGCTGACCAGCAACCGTGTGACGTCACGCTCGCTGCTTCGGTGCTTCCAGCGCTGACTTGGATTCCCGGATTGTTTTAAGATTTACGGATTTCTCCTGTAAGCCACACGTCAGACGTTTTTATTTATATTTTATTTTTGACACCACGTTTTCACTAACTGCTCACATATACTGCTTTTTACTTCTTGTACGCAAGCACCGTGAAATGTCGTATTTCTACAGAAATACACGTTTTACTTTCGGTAAATGTGTTTTGACAATTTTTTATTTTGCCTAATTTAGCGTTGTACTCAACATTTTTATTTAAATAGAAACTTAAACTATAAAATATAATTATAATTTGTTATTCAGCAGAGCCTAAAAACATTCTGATCAAATTCTTGTCATCGTCTCGACAAACATTTCCTGTTGTACATGTCAGCAATATTTGTAACTATTTCTTCATTAAAAATATTAAAATTGTTACATAATTATGCAAACATCCATATGAATTGTTAAAACCATGAACATGCATTAAATAAACGTTTTTATGAAACGACCTGTATTTTTTTCTTATTCAGTTATTTTTCGGAAATGTCTTTTATAAAAATAAAAACTAACAAAGAGAAACAAAGGGATATGAATGAAATAAAACATCTCTTTTCTAAAATAAAAATAGAATTCAATGGTCAATTTAATTTTCATATTCCAGTAATAACATTTAAAAATCTAATACGGTCCTGTGGTAAAATCCTTGTGGCTTTAACAAGGTACGTTTGTATCATACATACGAGATGCTAAAGAAAAGTCCACAGCTTTGCGGTAAAAAAGTGATGAAAATTAGGGATTTTTATACGCTGCCATGATGCGCATATAAATGCTCCTCATTTATAGATCGAAAAAAATAAACTTGTCATTGCTTCATTCAACGGTACGTGCTATAAGTTAAATTATCACTTTCTGGAAATGGACAATTTCACGATACTATTCATAATCTTTTTATATTTGGTTTACAGTTGAAATTAGAACCATTTTCTTTATTCAAATTGTATTCCACAAGTCAGAAAAGTTGCATTTTTTCACAAAAAACACGAGATATTATGATAAAACTTGCGTATTACAAGTAAAAATAGCCAAATTGGAGAAAAATTTAGTAGAAAACTTTTCTTGGATAATTTATTCTTTTGGTTTCTGTCGACTATGCATAGCAGATTGAAATCTATGTACGAGTTGCATGGAACTTATCTTTAGCTGTAAAATATCATGTTTCTTCTAAAACTACTTCAATAATATCAAAGTAGATTTGTCTTATGTAAAACATGACACATATCGGTAAAAACATGTCTGCGCCTTATGTTGTTTTCCGTGTTCTGACTTTTAGTAGGATTTTTTTGTTTTCAGAAAAGCGTTCACATAATATCTACTTTAATGTAACGAAATATCGAAATGATGACAGTATACAAAATAAGGCTTGAATTCTACAAATACAATTATTCTTTTTTACAGTATAAATATTTATTTCAAACAAATAATTTTTAATTCTCGGTTAGCTTCAAATGCGGTTATATATCAATAATATTCACAAATATTTATCGACAATAAACCACAAAAGAACCACAGAAATAATTTCCTGCGCTTAAATATAGTATGGTTCGATGAAAATTAAATAAAAATAAATATATCATCACGTCATTCACCCATTACTAGATATGACACTCTGCCGTAGCAGATCTCGTAAAGTTCGGTTACAAGCCGTTAAATAACGGTCTCCAAAAATGTTAATAAAGGGGAATCAGAGAAGCAATTCTAATGGGAATTGAACCCGGGTTCTCAAAACCACACTGAGCTATCTACCCCACAATAATAATAAGCTCATTATTTTTTAAATATATTTTCAGATAGTTTATTGTATTCACATAGACCCACAATAAATATAAATACTTTTTTCTGTCGTCGCCTCATAAAACTTTTTGGAAACAATTTATTTCAAAAAATCATTATTTCATGAATTTGTTTAGAAATTGATATTTATACATAAAGATGTATCACGCCATTTTACTGTATTGTTTCACAAATTTTTAAATAAAAATCAAGGCGAGTGCTGTTCTTAGTGTTCTATTTCTCGACAAGAGCAATTATATTACGATAAGAATCCCAGATTCCTTGGTTTAAAATTTAAATATTTACAAATAAAAAAAGAAATATTATATTAATTTATTTTAAAATGATTATATGAATAGCTGTTCTAAAATAAAATAATTTCAATTAAAAAATAAAATACAAAAAGCATTTCAGTTGTCCATCCCTCATGGGAGGATTAACAATATAATATATTTATTAATTAGAATAATTTAGTTAAATGTAACTATAATAAATATTACAATTTTTTTTAAATCGTTATTTTATATAAATAAATCATAATTAAGAAATACATACTCAAAAAAAGCTCATCAAATTAAGAAATATGTATGTCTACTAACTACTGTCAAAACTAATTTACTAGTAAAATAATTAATATAAAATTATTCTGATTATACTATATTTATACTCAGTGGTATCGAGTTGGTCTGTGGATCTTGAGAATCCTGGTTCGATCTCCGCAGCCGTCAAACAATTTTCACCAATTTAAATCTACCCTCCCTCTCCACTAACATCTTTGGGAGCCGTGATCTGACGGCTAGTAAACGCACTTCACGCAAAGAAATATATCACTTACCGAGATGTGCTACTTAAAATGATCAAAAATTATTTAAGATCTACAATGGGGCAAGAAAAG
Organism: Pterostichus niger; assembly: GCA_947425015.1. Lineage (NCBI taxonomy): Eukaryota > Metazoa > Arthropoda > Insecta > Coleoptera > Carabidae > Pterostichus > Pterostichus niger. Next base: position 20,388,272 of record OX380347.1, on the reverse strand, counting down.
CTTTCAGAATTATCTAACATAAGTATAGAAAAGAAAATTTCTGAAGACATAGATGTATCAGATATTACATCAGAGTTCGCTTTTAAAAGAGCAAGAAAAGGAAAGGGTTTTAAAACTTTTTATAGGTACATTTAGTATGAACAGCACTGTAGTGTGGCATCGTGATAATTTTTTGGCGCAAAGTGCGGTTACCAGTCGTCAAATTACGCTCCCAAATATATTACCGGAGGTGAGAGTAATCAAGACAATTTTAATGTTGTACAGTTGTTGGCTGTGAAAATCGAACTCGGGTTTCAATTTCACAGTCATATTTATAATTCGAAATAAAATTAAGTTTAGCACATCAGAATCACATGCCGAAAACGTGATCTAATATAAATCCTATTATTCTATTATTATATGAATTATATATTAAAATGTATTTTGAAATATAAACGGAAATGTAAGTTGAGCATGACAGAGCGATAACAATAGAGCGTTAAGTTTACGGCATAATTAAACCGAAACTGGAAATCAAAGAAAAGAGGAAAAAAACAATCGTTGTTAGTTGTCACAGTAGCTCGAATATCCGTTAAACATCACCGTAAGTAAACACAAAAGTAAACAAAAAATAGCATTTACGACACGGGAGTCGGCATCTACGTCGTGTCAAGGCCGCACAATCCAGTATTTCCGGTTAACCAGAGCGTTAATAGAATCCGAGCGTTAATAGTAGCGGCGTGTTCCCGTTTTTGCAATAATACGTGTAAGCGAAGTGGAGGAGTCTCACTCCAACTCCGCGGTGGTCGGTAAGGCAGCTCTCGCAGCGGTAACAAAGATGAATGGTGATAAAGACAGTGCGCGGTCTTTAAACAGAGAAATAGCCACACAGACGCTGTGCTGTGCAATGGCTCGCTGCTCGCTGCTCGCTACTCGTTGCCGTCAGTACCGACGCTGCGGTGCCTAGAAAATTCATCACGTGGCCGCGAACACTGTTCGCTTGTTCGTTGTTGTGTCAGTGTGCGTAGCCGTAACTACACAAGCCGAATGGGTAATTTAATAAGACGCCAGTCAATACTGCTATTGGTAAATGAACCCGAATACCGATTTACTTCCTACATTACCTCTTGTTGGACTCGGATACGGCATGCGGCATGCGGCATGCGAATGAGGATCAGGATGCGGATATTCAATGAAGAGTATTTGTATTGTTCTCAGCTGTTCTTTCACCGATCCGTTTTCACTTAACAATTACATTTATTTACATTTCAACTCTTATTATTTTTAAATTTAAATACCAACTTAACATGTCATTTTTTATTTCTAACAAAACCGATTCAAGTCTTACTACAATCTATCAATCAGAATTGGGCAGTAATTAATAATGTAGTTAAATTACTAATTAAATCCCTTTTTGGCAGAAAGTAGTTGTAGTTCATTATTTTTAAATAGAGAGCAATTGGTAAAAATATATAAAATAGTTGGTAGGACGAGTACAAACTACCAATTTTAACTAATTCTTGGTAATTTAACTAATTTTTATTATTTTTTCCATCAAATTAATAATTTAAACATAAACATTCGTGTTCAGACAAGTATGAATAACAACTGGTTACTATAATTAATGGAATGGAATAGAATTATTAATAATTAATATATCTTTACCATCATCAGTACCAGTTGGAGAATTCTTTCATAACAACATAACAAATTCATGCCTACTTGAATATCAATTATTATAAAAAAAACATTACTTTGAAGAAAGTACTTAGTTATTTTGCATAATTTTATACTCAATAACAAAATAAATAATATTTAATATTAAGGATATTTTTTTAGTATTTTCAAATAGTTAAAAAAATAATAAAAGTAGTTGGTAGTTAAAGTACTTTTTAAAACAAATAATTAATTATTGAGTAGTAAAAATCTATTTATTGGTCAAGTAATTAGTAACTGTAGTTAACTTTTTTGAGTAGTTTGGTAGCTCTGCTTATAATATAAGTTGAATGTTGCAAATTTGTGGTTATATTTTTAAAACAATAGTTGGTGTGTGATTTGTTCTTTATCTTAAAAAATGAACATTAGAGTGACGGTCGAGGGTGATGGTAGTAAACGATGGCGATAAACGGTTCTAAAAGTAGTTTATTTTGTTTACTTCCAAAGAAGAGAAACGAGAAAAAGAATAGTTTCAAGTTGAGAAATAAACACAATGATATTTCTGTTTTAGTTAACTTTTGTCAAAATTGCCCAAAAACCTATTTACTCGCGAAATAAAAAAATACAATGGCAATAACAATAATAATTCCTTTAACCGATGCTATATTTCAACCTTAGAGTTTATATTTATCCCTTTTTATATCCCGCACCCAGTCATAACAGATTACTTAAAAAAATCTATTTTCCAGATCAGCAAATCTGCAATTAATTCAGATAATCGCCCTCCTTCTGTATAATATCACCCTATAGCCGACCACCGCGCTCAGGGGCGGAGGCGCGGGTTTTTAGATGGGACGCCTCGCGTCGAACCCCAAGCACTTTGAATTTATGATCGGAATCGAATGCCATATATCAGCTCGGTTTTACGATTTTTTTAAAGTCTTCGTAGATGCTCACACGGCCGACACAGGGACAATAACTTGCGAGTTTTCACTTCGCTACGCCCTGCCTGCTCTGCGTGAAAATCTGCAGAGTTTTGCGGAAACGAATTTGGGAACTTTGATTTTTATGATATGGGTAGATTCTTGAATTGCTGCAGTAAATAAATTAATATAAACTGTTTCACAATAATAAAAAAAACCTTCAGATATCACATCAAACTATTACACAAATATTCACAAAAGAAAAAGCTCACAAGCTCTGTATTTTAAATAAATGGTTCCTACTCACTTTATTAGCAAAAGGAAAAGTGCATCACTTGCAAAATATATAATTTTATCAATGTATTGAACTTAAAATACAGGGTGTTAAAAAGAAACAAAATTTGAAAAATTATGGGTAACTTAACATTTATGGAGGACTTCGAAATATCAAAATTTTATGTTAAATTCAGAATATGGAGCATTCAAATATGAATGTTTTAGGAAACCAGGATTTACTAAATATGATAGAAATGATTCAAATAAAAAAAATGATAGAAGATGAAGTTACCTAGTAGTTATATTTTCATTTAATGGAAGCCGACAGAACTTTGTGAAACGAGTATTTTTGACATGAAACGATAAAATATTCAGCAACCTCTCAATTTCTCTTTGAACGTAAAGCCAATGCACCACTCACCACTTAAACGGAGTATAATCCCACAATGTGAAAATATAAGAGGGAAAGCTACTCTCTAGGAGGCATCTTTCAATGCCACCCCCCTTGACGTCTGTGTCTCACGCTTGGCACATGTCGCTGAAATGTGACCTGCTGTAGAGGCTACATTTATTGCCTGCTTGCCTGCCGTCCTGCGTGCCCTCCTGCCCTCGCGTCCATTTAGCAGGCCAGTGGGGCTCACTTCATGTACACGGACTTGCTCAATATGAAAAAGATGCTAGAGCTCTCTATTGTGACATTATTAACCACTTATGTGCCATTTAGCAATCGGTTTCAACGTTAAATCGAACCGCAAAAGGAAAAAAAGGAAACCCTATTAAAGCACATTTCGGAAAACGGCTCTGTCATCGAATTTGTTTGTGGAACATACAGTACTCATTTTGTTTCTATTTCATTTTAGAATAAAACAATAAAGTAGGTGCGTTAAATCTATGGTAAAAATATACAAATTTGTTTACGTGATGTAACTATTTTCCAAAATGAAATAAACTCTACATTGTTCGTTGATCGTTGCAGTTCTTTATGAGAATACGTAGTTTCTTTATAGCAGAATAATTTTATGAAATAATAAATAAATGTGAGTTAAATTCTGTTACATTTTAGTTAAATTATAAAGATCGCATACTTGTCATCTTATAAAATATGCAATAATTTTAAACAGACGAAAACAAATTAACCTACATTTCATATTTTAAAAACTAATAATTTATATATTATTTATCATAAAAATAAGTAACTAGCATATTTCAAATTTCGCTATTTTGGCTTGTCATAATGTTGGTGTCTATCTGAAGGTCTCTTCTATCTGCTTCCGGCATTTACATTTTTTCTCTCCATATAATATTTGAAAAATGCAGTTGAACTATGTTCATATTTCTGACGAAAGCTTTTAGATTTAAATTCTTATTGTTAATAATATTGATTGTTTTTGTGGTTTCCAACCATTTAGATGGTAATTTTGTTGTTTATGACAAATTATATATTCTTTAGTTTTGATTAATGTTATATTGTACTCTAATCACTGAAAATGAACTTGATCTTCAGTTCGAAACGTTCGACTGTAAACATGAATTGTATATTAAGAAATTGTAATAATATATGAAATATTTTAATATATCATCACACTCTTTACCCATTATTGGGTGTGGCACTATGCCGTAGCAGAGTTCGCTAAGTGATATATTTATGTGCGTAAAGGTGGTTATCAACCGTCAAATCACGCCTCCAAAGATGTTTCCGGAGAAATATTCACCGAGATAATATTAATGTAGTGAAAATTGTCGGTTGTGGGAATCGAACACGGATTCTCTAATCTTTATTCCGATTCTTTACCATTGCTTCCAGGGTTCGTAAATATCATGATATTTATAATAAATATCAAAATATCTGATATATAGGTTTTTTCAGATTTTAATTCAATTTTCCCAAAAATCCTTAATCGTAGGATTATTAAAACGAAAATTTACATACATATGTATTTTGACCCACTGAATCCAGTGGTGCAATCTACAAATGCATATGACTTCTGGTTTTCGAGAAAATGTTAAAAAACCGCTTTTGCGATTTTTTTGGCGGAATATTGAAAAAAATAAAAATCGCTGAAACTATGTTTATAAGTTAACTGAAGCACGAGAAAATTAATGCCGTTGGCCGCGTTTTCATATCACATTTAGTTTTCGAGATATAGCCTCGTAAAAGTAGAAAAACTGAAAAATTCGAAAAATTTCACTTTTCCGGAGGCTATATCTCAAAAACTAAACAAGATATGGAAATGCGCTCAACGGCGTTGAATTCCCCGTGACCGAATTGACTTATAAGCAAATTTTCATACAATTTTATGCAATTTAATATTTTTAATTATTTCCTAAGGGGTAAACCCCTTTGGTTTTTTCAGATTTTAATTCAATTTTCCCAAAAATCCTTAATCGTAGGATTATTAAAACGAAAATTTACATACAAATGTATTTTGACCCACTGAATCCAGTGGTGCAATCTACAAATGCATATGACTTCTGGTTTTCGAGAAAATGTTAAAAAACTGCTTTTTGCAATTTTTTTGGCGGAAAATTGAAAAAAAAATAAAAATCGCTGAAACTATGTTTATAAGTTAACTGAAGCACGAGAAAATTAATGCCGTTGAGCGCGTTTTCATATCACATTTAGTTTTTGAGATATAACCTCGGAAAAGTAGAAAAACTGAAAAATTCTAAAAATTTCACTTTTCCGGAGGCTATATCTCAAAAACTAAACAAGATATGGAAATGCGCTCAACGGCGTTGAATTCCCCGTGTCCGAATTGACTTATAAGCAAATTTTCATACAATTTTATGCAATTTAATATTTTTAATTATTTCCTATTTCCCTTTGGTTTTTTCAGATTTTAATTCAATTTTCCCAAAAATCCTTAATCGTAGGATTATTAAAACGAAAATTTACATACAAATGTATTTTGACCCACTGAATCCAGTGGTGCAATCTACAAATGCATATGACTTCTGGTTTTCGAGAAAATGTTAAAAAACTGCTTTTTGCAATTTTTTTGGCGGAAAATTGAAAAAAAAATAAAAATCGCTGAAACTATGTTTATAAGTTAACTGAAGCACGAGAAAATTAATGCCGTTGAGCGCGTTTTCATATCACATTTAGTTTTTGAGATATAACCTCGGAAAAGTAGAAAAACTGAAAAATTCTAAAAATTTCACTTTTCCGGAGGCTATATCTCAAAAACTAAACAAGATATGGAAATGCGCTCAACGGCGTTGAATTCCCCGTGTCCGAATTGACTTATAAGCAAATTTTCATACAATTTTATGCAATTTAATATTTTTAATTATTTCCTAAAGGGTACCCCTTTGGTTTTTTCAGATTTTAATTCAATTTTACCAAAAATCCTTAATCGTAGGATTATTAAAACGAAAATTTACATACATATGTATTTTGACCCACTGAATCCAGTGGTGCAATCTTCAAATGCATATGACTTCTGGTTTTCGAGAAAATGTTAAAAAACCGCTTTTTGCGATTTTTTTGGCGGAAAATTTTAAAAAAATAAAAATCGCTGAAACTATGTTTATAAGTTAACTGAAGCACGAGAAAATTAATGCCGTTGACCGCGTTTTCATATCACATTTAGTTTTCGAGATATAGCCTCGGAAAAGTAGAAAAACTGAAAAATTCGAAAAACTTCACTTCTCCGGAGGCTATATCTCAAAAACTATTTGATATTTTTATATAATGGATATATATCATTGCAAAAATATGACGATATATATCAAAATAAATATCATGATATATATCGATCGATATATATCTTCGAACCCTGATTGCTTCCCATATATATAAAATATCTCAATTAATTTACTAATATCTACAAATTAATACAAAAAATAAGTCTTTTATTTCTCATTTCCTGGCAAAATTTATTTAAGAAAATATCATATCAAAGAAAGAAAATATTAACATATAAAAGCAATTAAATTACAAAAGTAAACAATATTATTCACAGAATTGTAATTCTAGAAACAATATATTAAAGAAAATTCTTAGAAAATAAATAAGATAAACTACTATTAAATTAAATTAAATACTTATCTATAATTGAAGTGAAACATAATTTATTTCACAGAATATTTCGTGGAAAAGTCAAATTACATAAAAATATAACTTGACTGCAATTTTATGAAGCAGTTTAACTGTTGAGTTTGAGATTTGTTGACGCTGCACACTATTCGTATCAGATTCGAATTCCTTTCGAGAAGATGTGTATATAATTTCTGATATTGCTTTTAATTTTTTTTGTTACTCGCACAATAAGAACTTAATTCCAATTAATATAACTATAATTTAAGTTGAAGTCAACGAGGTTTGAATTTGAGACATTTTCCTTGTATACATTAGATTACAAATGGATGTGGAAACTTTAAACTTTTTGGTTTTTAGTTTTATAAATTTCATATTAAATGTTAGCGTGATCAGAAACCACATATCTACAATGGTTTCTCCTAATGACAGCTGACAGCGTATATGTTTTATAATTTTTAAGCTAATTAAAGCTGGAATTGTAACATGAAATATTCGTTTGTAGCAAACATTGAAATATTCGATTCAGTCCACAGAAGGCGAAAATCATCTAAATCAAATATTTCAAATTTTAATTAGCAGTGTACGCGTAGTTTTGATAACATTGTAGTTAATTGAAATTGTGAGTGATAAACTATTGGATAATTAAACGTATATTAATGTCGTTTGATAATATAAATGTATCCAGACTGGATTTATGGAAAAATATTATATTGATAATAAATAAAAACATTGAACAGAACACATAATGAAACCAGATCATATTGGTTTTTGCTATTATTATTGAAATTGCATTCAAAAGTTATTTTTATATCTCACATCTGCCGCAATCACATTAATTAAATATTTATATAAACACGAAACAACCAACATTTTAATATTTTTCTATCTTTTACAATAAACCAACGGTATCATTATATTATCAATAATTGTACATTATAATTGTTGCATTTTCAAAAAATATTATACTTAGTTTAGATAAAAAGATGTTCGAAAAGAATATTAGTACTAGTACTAGAGTTGTCAACCGTACTATAATATATAGTATTATACTATATTTTGGTTCGATGTGCTATATACTGTTGAAAAATAATATAGTACGCAATACTGTATTTTTAAACATCCATAAAGTTTAAATTTTTAATTTAAAAAATGGTATTGTGTCTCGCATCTATTATTGATTTAGATTTACAAGAAAAGCTAAATATTCAAATGGATTATGTCAATTCCGAAATAAACATTTTGAACTAAGTTTACAGTAAAATCAAGGTCTGCTGATTTTATACATAAAAATACAGGATAAAATGTCAATATTAAAAAGGCACGTAATGCCTTTCTAAATTTGTTCAAAATAATTTCATTCTTTCTCTGTACGAATATTCCCGCCACTTCTGCTCTTACAGAGATAATTTTTTCTATAATGAATCAGAAGTGGAGGGAAGATGGAAATAAAGTAAGAGTTTGTTTAATAAAAACTGTTTATACATATAAATTTGGACTTTCAGTGTAATGATGCATGTAATATTTTTTTCAAAATACTGTAAGTTGATTAATAACGTAGGATCTACAAAAAACACACATTTAAAAAATAATTTCTTATTTTTTTAAAACTACCTGTATTTCCAACCACTTTTCATTGCCATACTATAATTTTTTTCCATATATTATATTTTGTTTGGTTATAATCTCCGAAGTACGAGTAGTATATTTCACACAAAAAAAAATTGGAAACCCTAATTAATATAATAATTATCTTTTAAGTTATTTAACTCAATTTTAGAAATGGAAATATACTAAAATTAATATGTTCTAAATAGACTTTATAGTTTTATCTGATTTGTGAAGATAATAAAAATAGATTTTTTCGGAATTTCGGAGAGAAATAATATTATCGATATAACATCTTCCAAGTTTTTGGACGGCTTATAGATATCAAACAAATTTAAACGTGCCTTGTTATACGAAAGCTGTCACAAGTGAATACAAGACGCAAAAGAGTGAAAATGATGTAAATGTTTACTTTACCGATAGCAAGTGTGGCCTGCAGAATGGTGCAGAGAAACAAACGTGTCGTACGACCAGCGATGGACATGTTGGACAGCCCTGTCTCCAGTTGGAATTAATACTGGTCCGGTCCTGCAACGGTCACGGCACCCGCCATCTTGAATCCTAAACACACACAGGACAACATGATGTATTACAACATGGCTGCAGAGTGGATAGTGATAGAGAAGCAGATTTCTGATGCAAACATTTAGATTTTTTTTCGTTTTATGAAACTTGTGATATTAATTACTTGTACAAGTGCTGTTACTATCAATAAATATTTTAATACTTTGCACTGTCACGTCTTTTTCTAATTTACATATTATTTTTTGCACCTAACACATTTTAACAGGGTCGTAATTTAATAAACTGATACTTAAATTATGCCATATCACATAAATTCAATCATATTTGCAATATTTCTCAAAATAATTTTACATTTTACTTCAAATACAAATTAATGCCAGATGCGTATACAATTGCATCATTTAATTTCAGGGTTCGAAGATATATATCGATCGATATATATCATGATATTTATTTTGATATATATCGTCATATTTTTGCAATGATATGTATCCATTATATAAAAATATCAAATAGTTTTTGAGATATAGCCTCCGGAGAAGTGAAGTTTTTCGAATTTTTCAGTTTTTCTACTTTTCCGAGGCTATATCTCGAAAACTAAACGTGATATGAAAACGCGGTCAACGCCATTAATTTTCTCGTGCTTCAGTTAACTTATAAACATAGTTTCAGCGATTTTTATTTTTTTCAATTTTCCGCCAAAAAAATCGCAAAAAGCGGTTTTTTAACATTTTCTCGAAAACCAGAAGTCATATGCATTTGAAGATTGCACCACGGGATTCAGTGGGTCAAAATACATATGTATGTAAATTTTCGTTTTAATAATTCTACGATTAAGGATTTTTGGGAAAATTGAATTAAAATCTGAAAAAACCAAAGGGGTACCCCTTAGGAAATAATGAAAAATATTAAATTGCATAAAATTGTATGAAAATTTGCTTATAAGTCAATTCGGACACGGGGAATTCAACGCCGTTGAGCGCATTTCCATATCTTGTTTAGTTTTTGAGATATAGCCTCCGGAAAAGTGAAATTTTTCGAATTTTTCAGTTTTTCTACTTTTCCGAGGCTATATCTCGAAAACTAAATGTGATATGAAAACGCGCTCAACGGCATTAATTTTCTCGTGCTTCAGTTAACTTATAAACATAGTTTCAGCGATTTTTATTTTTTTTCAATTTTCCGCCAAAAAAATCGCAAAAAGCGGTTTTTTAACATTTTCTCGAAAACCAGAAGTCATATGCATTTGAAGATTGCACCACTGGATTCAGTGGGTGAAAATACATATGTATGTAAATTTTCGTTTTAATAATTCTACGATTAAGGATTTTTGGGAAAATTGAATTAAAATCTGAAAAAACCAAACCTTAGGAAATAATTAAAAATATTAAATTGCATAAAATTGTATGAAAATTTGCTTATAAGTCAATTCGGACACGGGGAATTCAACGCCGTTGAGCGCATTTCCATATCTTGTTTAGTTTTTGAGATATAGCCTCCGGAAAAGTGAAATTTTTCGAATTTTTCAGTTTTTCTAAATGTGTACAAAAACTAAAATTAAAAAATAAATATCCAAAAAGTGATATTTATCTGATGTATATCCTATATATCAGATATTTTGATATTTATTATAAATATCATGATATTTACGAACCCTGTTTAATTTGCTTTTGTACAAGACACAACGTATAAGTTACATATTTTGTTCTGACATATTTATTATACTTAAAAAATAACAACATAGTTCATTTATTGTTGCGCCATCAAAATTTTCATCCCATTTTACATGTCATATTCTATATAATTAAAGTACGTACCTTAATGAAAAATTAATTTGAACTACATAATATATGCATATACTAACTATTTACTTTGAATAGTAATATAAGTCTCGTGAATTTCGATATATTCAACAAATTTTTAAAATATCTTGACATAATATTCACCGCTAATATTAACAACCGATAAAAGATAACAATTAAGTAATTTAATTTTTTTAATTCTTTTACATACACCCAAATATAAAAAATTAAATATTTTTCTATTTTGATTTGAAATATATTTTTTTTAATAATTTAGAAACATGTGAAATAAATCAAGTTCTAGATAATTGCCTTCCTTCATCCCGGTAAAGTGATAATTAAATATTGGGAATTATATAAAGCCATCAATATACTCAGTTTCATACATACAACACATTATAACGTTCAAACAATTTCGAACGCATAATTTATACAGGGTGTTTCTATACCTCTGCACGAAACTTCCTGAATAAACAATTGCACAGAAACAATATTGTAGTTTGTTTCAGTAATTACTGATTCACAATCACAGCACTCAGTTTTAAATTTTGCGTGAATAATTACTAAGATTACATAATACTACAGAGCAAATAAAAACATGCCTGCTTACAAGCAATGCTCGTGGTCAACTATCTACGATGATAAAAATTCAAACAGTGGTTTCCAAACTTTTACGTTCTTCTTTTCATAATTTATTTCGTCTAGGTATTTAAAACATTTTAATAATTAATTTCAAGTACCTATATAGGGAGTTTCTATACCTCTGAACGAAACTTTAATGACATATAATTTGATATATTGATTCTAGAACAAAAAGAGTTTTTGTAAAATTCGCAAAAATTAGGGTATTTCATTCCTAGCGAACATTTTAGTGTGACTGGTTTAATTTGGAATTTTGCGCCGTTTCTCCATACACTAACAGCATATCCACTAATTCACTGTTTCTCAAATTTCTCCCACAACAACTTACCCTTTCAATACCGTCTACGAAATCACACTAAGTTCTCAAATAAAAATAAGGCATTACACCAGGTACCTACATAATAACTAATTCATAAATGATTATTTGTAGGCAGTGTTTATACTTTTATATCATTACTAACATAATTATAAATAATTAAATGTACTATTAAACCAGTGACACTTAAAAAATATTCACTAGAAATGAAATACCCTAATTTTTACTTTAATACAAGTAAAATACGAGATTCTCACGATGTCTCGTATGAGGTGCTTGCTCTCGTAGTCATTGATCTCGTCTCAAATTTTCTATTCTGATATCGTTCCGGCTCTCGTCTCTCATTTTAGTTGCGTGGCAAGGTGAGATGCGAAAGAAATCTCGCCGAATGTTGGTTTTGTGACAGAATATAGAATTATGACTATATTTCGAATATTTTATTTGTTCTTTTTACTGAAACCGTCAAATAATTTCTCTTTTATCTATTATACAACTTTCTTGAATCCAAAGGAATTTTTTGAATTTCATATAGGTAACCAAATTTATTTTAAATTAGAACAGTATTCTTAAAACATTTTATTAGAAAATCTGTTATTATAAGTTTGTGAACAATTCAAATTTGCAGTTTAATATTTATGGTACATAAAAAGTGAGTGACAGGTTTTCCGAATGAATTAGCGTTTAGCATTCGATGCTCAATGAAGCAAATAATATTCCATCCCAAATCCTGTATTAGTGTATGTGAACTCGTACTCGCAAAAGCCATGAATCCAAAGTCGTGTTTGAGTGTGCGGAAGACGACCATCTCAAACCGGAACCGGACCCAGAAACGGGACTGTTTTTGCCATGCTTGCGGATATAATAATAAAGTGGCCGGACATAATAGTAAACTACTCGATATTTGAATATTGAATGCATTTGGTCGAGCAGTGCGGACAGCGCGGGTACCAACACTCCGACTCTCCAGCTCTCCGGAATTGAGGTCTGGACTAGCGTTGGATCGGACCGGACACCGGACACCAAAGCCTCGAAGAGCGAAGAGCGAAGAGCACATCGTAATATGTGTGAGTCAGCGTTATAGAGGTGCAAATTTGTGAACCCTTATTATGAATTCGGCGATTTATGAGGGACATTTCATAACTCTCGCTGTCAACTCTTGTTCTGTACCTGCGACTCGTGAGAGGTTGTCACACACTTCAGCGTCGTCTTTGTCTCGGGACTTGATGGCTCGAAACATAACCTATGTTACTGTATATAACTTAAACATCTCTAAATTGATGAAAACTTTTCAATCACATCATGTTCATTTTCATTATATTTTCTATTGTTTCACAATATGAAAATTGTATGTGTGATTCGCAATTAACAATAAACTATACTTGAATACAATTAAAATTTATATCTTCTTTGAGTCCCATCATTCCGTGTCGGAACATAGGGACCGGGCACACCGAGCCGCAGTTTTTACACTGCCGTACTGCCGATTTCTTTAGTCAGATTATTTAAGGCGTATAAGTGACTAGCTTATAGCGCCCGAGTATGATGAATACATGAAACTGTATTTTTATATTTTACGACAAATCACACATTGTCGGCAGGCGGATTCGAACCGACGAACCTTGGTTCGGGTGACGTCACAGTATGCTAAGAGATGTGCCTTAACACGCTCGGCCACCGCGCCTACCATTAAAATTTATATATTAATACTCAAACATCTACGAGAAGTCGAAATATAGCAGATATCGGTAAGTGATATATTTCTTCGCGTGAAGTGCGGTTACCAGCAGTCAAATCACGCTCCCCAAAGATATTAGTGGAAGGGAAGCCACAGAGGTAAATTTCATTTGGTGAAAATTGTTTGTCGACTGTGGGAATCGAACCCGAGTTCTCAAATCCACAGACAGACTAGATACTACTGTCCCATCTATACAAAAAAATTTAAGCAGAAGAAAGATGTCATAGATCGTGGATAAAACTGTACAAAATTAAAACTTACTTACACCCACGTTTGTCAATTTTGTTGTGATTTGTGTGTTATTTATTTGATAAATATTGCCTAAAGCATTTAAAATGTTAGGAAATTTATAAACGTAGCCGTCTTTGACGTCATTCTAGTTACAAATTTTGATGACATCTTTCTTCTGCTTCAATTTTTTTTGCATATCCCATATTATTTTATATCAAGATTATTTAATTTCATTTCCAAACTCTTTTAAAAATTGTTTATTAGGTGTGTTTGAATGTAAAAATATTTAAAAATCTTTTGATATTTAGGATGTTATTTAAAACGTACGTTTCAGGTTACCAAATAAGTGAGTTCTCCAATTATTGTAGTTGTTAGACGTGAAAACCTTATTTGAAATGAGTATCCAGGTCATTCATCCCTCTCTTGTTATTTATTTGCTTCTATGCGACATCCTTTACTTCAACTAGTTTTTGTTAAATTCTTTCAGCCCTATCATTTAAACACAGCCGGGGCCACCGCAGCCGCAAGTGGCATAGGCGTTAGTCGGACGTGTCAGTGTCCGCCCTACTTCCCAGGCGCTCGTCGGCCGCCGGTTCTGGCTGCATCGCGACGCGTCTTGCGTCTAGCGCCGTGGTATTCAAACTTACTGAGAGCTGTCGCAACTACAACTTTCCAGATCTGGATAAGAAGCACAGCGTTTCGATTGCAGCGTACTAAGGGCGGTTGTGGTTGCGGTGTTCCGCAAATATTAAATTAATGCAGAAAAACTTCACTAGAATTAAGCTACTCTCGTATAAGTTGTGCTTGGTTTATAACAAGATAATACTACCGAATAGAATAACTGTCGATTTTGACATATATAACCTCAAACTCTCAATAGACCATGCCAGAACAAATTAATTAGAAGTTGAAACGATAGCTGTCAAACTCTATTTTTATTCACTACTCTTGCATTTTTTTATAAAAGAATAGCTATATAAAAACTAATTTCACATATAAACGTCTATATGGGGTAGGTGACTTTATTAATTTTATTTGGATCGCTTTTCATTTAATAATATATGAATAAAATAAATATATTATCACGCTTTTGCCCAATATTGAGTGTGGCAATGGTAAAAATTTAATTTCGCGGTAAATTTATCTATATTAATTTTAATATAAAAGATGTTAAGAATTAAAACTGCATGTTTCATTTGGTAAAATAATTTTTAAAAACTGTGATTATTTATCCACTTTTTACGAAACTTTTTATATATATAAATATTCGATTTACAGTTTCAATCATATAACACAAAACATGATATCTCAAATGTCATACTTTATAAGCTTTGCAATCTCAACGATTTAACAAAAAGCAAATATGAAAAACACACTTCCTGTAACAGCGATTCTTAACCGTTTAGTTAATGCGGACCACCAAATTTAACAATTATTATTCCCGTAATTGCGGACACACTATTTTTGGTGAAATTACTTTGACTTAAAGCTAGAAATATAAAAAGTTCAAATTTTGAACGACATTCAAATAATGATTTAATAAACATATAGGCTGGTAGCTTAAGCTCTGTTTTTGCCTGTTTTAAGAGCAGTGTTTTTGGGTGTTTTAGTTATCTCTAACATGTTAAAACTGTGCTCTTAGAACATCCAAAAACAGAGCTTGTGCTACCAGCCAATATGTTGAACAAATTTTTAATTCTGAACTTCTATATACTCAAAACTTGATGATTGAGTATTCATTTTGCAACAGTGTGTTTCATTACGTAAATGATTACAACATTTTTAGTTGAAATTGAATTAGTATATCTAATAAACCGACACATATTAAAAATAGTCCTGTGGTTCCCCCATCACTAACATCGTTGGAGGCCGGGATTTGATGGCTGGTAACTGCGCTTCACGCGAAGAAATATAACACTTATCGAGATCTGATACGGTTAGTGCCATATCTAGTAATGGCTAAAAGGCGTAATAATATTTATTTATTTAATTAAAAAAATATTGCAGATACATTTTTAATAAATTTAAGTTAAGAATCGCTGTCCTGAAGTACTTACTATATCTTTTGAAAATGATAAATTTAAACTATTATTACATAAAATGTATATAACTAATGAGGCATCAATGTCTTTGATATTGGTAGTATATTTTTATTATAGTATATTATGGGGTAGGTGGCTCAGTGGTATCGAGTCGGCCTGTGGATCTTGAGAACCCTGGTTCGATCCCCACAGCCGACAAACAATTTTCACCAATTTAAAAAATCTACCCCTGTGGCTCCTCCACCACTAATATCTTTGGAGGCCGTGATTTGACGGCTGGTAACCGCACTTCACGCGAAAAAATATATCACTTACCGAGATCTGCTTAGACAGAGTGCCACACCCAGTGATGGGTAAAAGGCGTGATGATATATTTATTTTATTTTTTATTTGTATAACCTCAGAAAACAATTTAAGATGCAAAAAATAAACCAATAAGAAATATGAATAATAATGAGAAGTCAAAAAATGATATAACATTTTTAAATGAAAGAAAAACAGAACATTATTTTAATAATTACAAGGTTTACATTTCAATTTAGATTTGAGACGGATATTCTGTTTTAAATGGCAATCTTAATAATTAGGAAAAAGTTACATGTTTCCTCATTGTATATCGCGAAATCAGTAATACCAGGAGAAATATAATTACCTTGGCATTTAATCCTAGGCTCAATTTGCATAAACTCCCCAGTAGAGATTCGGTAATCGGCGACACTGGAGTTGTTTCACAATACACAAACGGGAGTCATCACTAATACAATTTGCATATAGGTACCAAACAGCAAATAGATTGAAGTTAAGATTTCTCCAATGAAACAGACAGTCTGAGTCGTGAATCTAAATGCAACAAAGGCGTGCTCTGTCTTGCGCTTGCGCTGGAGTTCAGATATACGACGTACTACGTTATTAGGCAAGTTTTGCCAACAGCAGAGGCAGAGACAGCCTACGTTTGTATGTACATACGTTGGTACGAATGTGAGCCATTGTTACCAGCACTATTTCATTATGACGTGTAAGTAAACTCAGTTAGTGACTAAATGTTGAATACTTTTCACACAAAACGACGAAAATGAAACAGATAAGGCTGATTTAAGCAGATGTTGTAATTATGGAACTACTAGTATTATGAGGAAATTCGGAACTAGATTGTTCTCAAGTGTGTTTGATAGTAACTTAACTAAATACAGAAACTTGCGATTCACTCATAATTCCCTATTTCTCGCAAAATCATGGACATTATTCAGGTGAATTATGTCCTTAATTGGATTTAAACTCTGAACACTAATCTTTTCAAACAAAATATTATTGTTATTATAAATTAAATATATTATATATTGCACATATTTTTAAATAAATACAAATAAATATATCACGCCGTTTACCCATTGCTGGGTGTGGTATTCTGCCGTAGCAGATACCGGTAAGTGATATATTTCTTCGCGGGAAGTGCAGTTACCAGCCGTCAAATCACGACCCCTGAAGATATTAGTGAAGGGGTTGTTTTAATGTGATGAAAATTGTTTGTTGCTTTTGGGCATCGAACTTGGGTTCTCAAATCCACAGGCCACATCCACTAATGGGTAGAAGGTGTGATGATATATTTATACATACATTGTAGATATGTTATGATCTACATTTGTATATTCTTCCCATTCATAACCGTATGTGAAATAAAGTGTAGCTTTAGAATACATAAAAAATAATTTGATAAATATATAATTAAAATCATTCAAATATTCAGGATTTTAGAGAAACTTTTAGAAGTCTGAATGAAAAGAAAAAGTTTAAAAAGTAGTTATTTTTATCATAGAAAAATATGTTACTAACTTATTTTGTGCAATGTTTATGATTGTAACGTACAATTTTGCATATATTATTGTTAAATGCAGAAGAGCTGATAAGATCTTCCATTCTTGCTCTTTGATACATAAAATTCATACGATCACACATTCGTGCCAGAAATTTCATTTGAAATGTAACAAACGAAATTTGTTTCTTTTACAATACACACTTTTTCAATTTTAAGATAGATGATAAAAGAAAAGACAATATTGCTACCCTAAGTAATTGAAAAGCAAAAAACATCAAATTTTTATTAAAATTTTACGTAAGTTGAAATCCTAATAATTTTCATTTGGAATCTGTCCATAGAAACAGAAAAGTACCGTGTAAACAAGTCTTTATTACGAACAAAATAAAAGTTTAGCGATGCGTTAAAAAATGATATTGACGAGAAATGATTTCGTTTTATTCTCGAAATAAAGAAACCTAAATGTTCGGATCTTGCAATACTGATATAAAAGGAACAAGGAAAAAATATGACAGATATTTGAATGCCGGTTAATTCTGCTTCGAAAAAGTCACAAGCAAGGCACATAATAGTGCAATTTTTACCAGTACATTTTGAATGAATATAGCAAACAGGTGGGTTTAGAAAAACAGCGATATTTATTAAAGAAGAAATACTCACTCTCTGTTTTTGTCTACATTTTTGGCATTTAATATTCTGTCACATTTTCGTTACAAATTCATTCTTTACCCTCCAAACATATTCGTTCTTCGGTTTTTAATATTTTCTCTTCATTATTTCTTTTTGTACAAGAATATTTTGATATATCATCTGTCAAGATTTATATTTTTTAATGAGTTGCGATATTTATTTATAATATTTGCACGACAATGAACCTAACATATCATTTTGAAATTATTTTATCATGTTTAAATTCCAATACTTAAATGATTCTAAATGCGAATATGGTACATAGCTTAAATTTCGAATCTACTAATATTTATTTATAAGAGAATTTTGTGTAAATTTATAATCCGTAAATCTGTAACTAATGAACAATATCGCAACGAAACTTATGACTATATGAAATATTTTCTACTACTCAACAAACATTGATGCGATTTTGTTCATTATTTATAGATTTATGGATCTATAAAGCTTGTAGATTTATCACAGATATCCACCATAAATGCTATGCTGCACAAAAGAACAGTAATATCCAAATGCAGTTTATGGGCATTTATTTCACCTATAAATGTAAAGGAATATACGCTGCAATTAGGATTATTCCAATTGATATTAACAGTTGGCTGTTGTAACTATGCTCTCGCCTGTCTTAGAAATCCAGAAAACCACAAATTATTGCTGCACGAACTTGACAATATAAAAAATTAAATTTGTTGCAGTGAATTCCTTGTGTCGAAATTGAAATAAAGAGGTAGTATTAAAAAAATAATCCAATTCATTAACGCACCAATCAGCCGATTAAAAAATCGGTAGTGGATTTGAGTTGCTGTGGCCAGGCATCAGGCGGAGCATCACACAGCCACAAAGCGTCGTTTACGCTGCACAGCGGCCGAACAGCGAACTAAGCGCCAACGCTGCCAGTTCCTGCTTGTGACCAATGACCCAGCAACGCGACGCAGCGGACGAAGCATAAGTGATGATTGAACGAATCCGCTTTATTTGATGAATCTGCAAATGGAAATGCGAATATGACGCTGTTTATCTGACGGCAGCCAGATGTGTGAACCAAGCATGGCAACGGCATACGGTGTAAACTTACGTATACACATAAAAGTTTCGCTGATTGTGTTTGCTTTATACTAATTTTTTTTTTGCCCTGTTGCTGTTTGTTTTTAGTCTTGTGTATCTGCCATATTTTCATGATATGCAGTTATAAATAATGTACTTTAATACTGGTTTAATTCTCTTTTCTCAATTCGGATTGGTCCAGTTAATTCACTCACAGTCGCCCAATAATAGCCGTAATATTATATATTCAATTCTGCAAACCCCCGAAAAAATCGGTTCGGTTTTTGTTCTGGTTTAAAATTACATATAAATATGTAAATATTTTTAAAATATAAAATTCAATTCAATTTTATATCAATAAAAAAAACAAACTTATTCAGTGCACATGCGTAATACTACCAGTTAGAATCGCTTCAAATTGGTTCACTTGTTCGATTTGGTTCAATTAATTGGTTTCACGTTAAGCAAACATTTTTATTTCATTTATTAAATTAAATTATAATTATAAGCACTAGAATAGTCAATTTACTCAGTATACGAGGTCTGTTAGAAAAGTATCCGATCTTTGGCTGGGGAAAATAAACTGGCATATTTGGAGCGTTAGAAACCTAATCACCCTCAAAGTAATCTCCTTGGGACTCCACACACTTCTCTCAGCTTTGTCGCCCTTGTTGGTAGTATTCCGAAAAACCCTTTTTCGGAATGGAGTTTAGCTTGCAGAAGTTGCAGCCATAATGTCCTCTCTTGTCTGAAATCGTGTTCCTTTGAATGGCCTCTTGAGTTTGGTCTGAAGTCGCAGGGGGGAATATCAAGAAAGTAAGGAGCCTGTTGAAGCACAGGAGTCTGGTTTTTCGTCAAAAAAGTCTGAATCATGTGCGAGGAATGTGCTGGAGCATTGTCTTGTTGAAGGCACCAATTTCCTGTTGACCACAACTTCGTCTTCGTCTCTTGCGCCGTATAGCATCCCTGTAATACTCTTTGGTGATTGTTTGAGCCTGTGGTGCGTACTCGTGATGGAGCTGGTCATTTCGGCATGTTGATGGCAGACCGGAGCTTGACTCGCTCTCCACTAATGTGCGGCCGTCTTTAAACCGGATGTACCACTTCTTAATCTGTGTGATGTCCATATCATATCACGTTTCCTTGGTCACTATGTCAAATGACATTTCCCTCATTCAATTTAGCTGTGATAGTTATCGTTTCTCTTACTAGTGAGGAAAGTTATTTACTTTCATCACTAGTTAGGGAAACTGAATTGAGTGAGGGAAATGTTATTTTCACAAGAAATATAGAAAAAAATCTTTCTGTTTTATGATCGTTACAACATAAACCCTTATTTTTTCCATTTTCCATTTGAATTTACTAAATAAAATTAATTTTCTGCCACAATTGCATGAGCAAATTACTCTTATATTAGACAAAACTACTTTGAATAACACTTGTAGAGATTAAAAAAAACTTAAGCCAAACAACAGATTTAATTATACTCATTTTTAGAAGAGACAAATGTTACTATAATTTTCTTCAAATTTATTTTGTATGTTTAAGAAATTTATATGACAGTATTAATATTACAAAAAAATCATCAATATCAATTTTTATACTTTTATCATGTTTATAATAATTTATTTTAGAAATTGTTATAATGTGTTTAAGTCAGGGTTCGTAAATATCATGATATTTATAATAAATATCAAAATATCTGATATATAGGATATATATCAGATAAATATCACTTTTTGGATATTTATTTTTTAATTTTAGTTTTTGTACACATTTAGAAAAACTGAAAAATTCGAAAAATTTCACTTTTCCGGAGGCTATATCTCAAAAACTAAACAAGATATGGAAATGCGCTCAACGGCGTTGAATTCCCCGTGTCCGAATTGCCTTATAAGCACATTTTCATACAATTTTATGCTATTTAATATTTTTAATTATTTCCTATTTCCCTTTGGTTTTTTCAGATTTTAATTCAATTTTCCCAAAAATCCTTAATCGTAGGATTATTAAAACGAAAATTTACATACATATGTATTTTGACCCACTGAATCCAGTGGTGCAATCTTCAAATGCATATGACTTCTGGTTTTCGAGAAAATGTTAAAAAACCGCTTTTTGCGATTTTTTTTGGCGGAAAAATTGAAAAAAAATAAAAATCGCTGAAACTATGTTTATAAGTTAACTGAAGCACGAGAAAATTAATGCCGTTGAGCGCGTTTTAATATCACATTTAGTTTTCGAGATATAGCCTCGGAAAAGTAGAAAAACTGAAAAATTCGAAAAACTTCACTTCTCCGGAGGCTATATCTCAAAAACTATTTGATATTTTTATATAATGGATATATATCATTGCAAAAAAATGACGATATATATCAAAATAAATATCATGATATATATCGATCGATTTATATCTTCGAACCCTGGTTTAAGTTAATTTAACTTATTGTATAATTATTTATAAATATTAGTTGATATACTAAATAAATAAATAGTATGCATTATTATTAATTATAATAAAACTTTCTACATTACTACTTCATATTGTCCGTCAGTACGGTGGTGTCAATAGCGATACGGAATTCGAATCCGGAGATCCCGAGTTCGAATCGCACTCAAGCTAAAAATTATATAAAAAAACTATCACACTGCGGCTCGGTGAGTGCGGACCCTGTACTGTAATTGGAATTAAATTTCTGTTGTACAGCGTAACATAAATAAATAAATAAATATTTCAAAATTGTAACAAAAAAATACAATTTTTAAAAACTAATTGTTTAGTTAATAAACTATTAAAAACTAAATTGGTATAAATAATCTACTTTAATAATATGAATCATAAACACATAAGCCCAAGTAAAATAAAACTAATATTATAAAATAAATAATTATTATACTACACTGTTATGAGTACATCAAAATTGATTATCGTTTTCAATATTTCAGTTAGTATTTAATGTGTGTGATTTAAATTCAATAATCACATGTAAATACAATATTTAGCATCTATTTCGTAAATTCTATTGAACTAACACTATTAATACTACAAGTACAAAAATAAACTCTCATGTAAAACAATTCGCGGTTTAGCATTACCACATAACATCATAAACTAGGTACTGATATTCGATGTGATTTAGGTAATGATGATTATTTAAACAATTGTCTGTTTAACAAGTAATATTGACAAGGGATTTAATAATATAATTATTTGCAGATATATGTATGAACTAGTTGATAGCAAAAGCTGACACGTTTCTATTATTTAACGATGCTGTAGAATTACTGAAAATCTGCTTAAAATCATTCTCATTGTCAAACAGGAATCAAAGAACATAAGTGCACAATAATATTTGAGATGAAATCCTTATTATTTTATTTGCAATAACAAATTTGCAATTTGTAATCTGTTGAAAATTTAACAATTAACCAAAGATCATTACGGAATTTTATGAATATTAATAATACAATCAATTTCATTTTTTTTACATTTTTGGGTGAAAATAATTACTTTGGTGTAGGTTATTTAAATTTGATTCAAAAAATATTTATTATAAGGGTAGGTGGCTCTGTGGTATCGAGTCAGCCTGTGGATTTGAGAACCCGGATTCGATTCCCACAATTTTCACCAAATTAAAACTACCCCTGTGGCTCTAACATTTTTGAGGGTCGTGATTTGACGGTTGGTAACCGCACTTACTTACTTACCGGGATCTGCTTCGGCAGAATGCCACACTCAGTCATGGGTAAAAGGCGTGATGATATATTTATTTATCAAAAATCTGTTAAAAATAATAATTAGGTATATAATTTTTTATTTAAATTTTAATATGCTTGTATTTTATTTTTAATTGAACGTGCCGTAGCCTATTTATAGCCTATAATTTATATTTTATGGGGTAGGTGGCTCAGTGGTATCGAGTCGGCCTGTGGATCTTGAGAACCCTGGTTCGATCCCCACAGCCGACAAACAATTTTCACCAATTTAAAAATTCTACCTCTGTGGCTCCTCCAAAACTAATATCTTTGGAGGCCGTGATTTGACGGCTGGTAACCGCACTTCACGCGAAAAAATATATCACTTACCGAGATCTGCTTAGGCAGAGTGCCACACCCAGTGATGGGTAAAAAGCGTGATGATATATTTATTTTATTTTATTTAATTTATATTTGTTGTGAATTTTTCATAAAATATACGAAAATTTTGAGGGCTGTTGAGAATTTCTCACTAGAATATGCCAATTTATATTTTAGTATCTACGAATTTTTATAGGAAAACAAAAATATGTCTAAATTGGTCCCGTAATAGTTAATTCTCCAGCACTCCATGTTTAAACAGTTTCATGAGGAAGAAATAATGATTTTGCTAGTGATGTACAGCAATATACATAAAATTGTTATATTTTACCCGCACTCTGTCACCACATTTTATTTTTTTCTGTAGAAGTTAAACTACACTATCTAAACATTAACTACAATAAGTGACTATCAAAGAAAACAACTTTCTTGTAAGAAATTTTATTGGCCATTGAGAACTAAAACGATTACTTAAGGACATGTAATTATTTATTGATATGAAATGATATACTTTTCTGACGCTATAAATACCTATAAAATTTATTTTATCATCTGCTATTAAGAGTCATTTAGTACTTCACGAGAAGTACATATTATATTTAATTTACAACATTTTTTACTTCCCGATCGGTATCGGTCACAATTACAAAAATTTCGCTTATGTAGTAAGCGTAGTATCCTAGCTAATAACTCCAGAAAGGCATTTTTACACACGTGTTACATTAAAAAAATATCTTTAATTAATTTAAATAATATATTGAAAAATAAATGTTACAATTGGTCATTGTAACACATGTTTTTTATCTTATTTTTCCTACATGGCATTTTTATTAAAAGTAATAATAAAATTTCAAAGTGGTAACACTGATAGATCAATAAGTATTTGACATTAATTTATTTTTACATTTATTAGTTAGGTTAAACTTCAAATTATAATTATCTTTGTTATGTTATAAAACTATACGTTTCAAATGAAGAAGTCATTTGTAGTTTAATGAACTCGAAATAAATTATATATTGGTTGATGGTTGATCGGTTGATGTTGAGGCGAAAATGAACTATCGAGCTACTACTGCTAGTTTTAGTGGCGTTTATATTATTCACTTGGTATATAGTTTAACTATAGTTAAATCAAAATAATAATAGCGGTCGTACAAAATAATAATTAAATATTTATTCAATTGACATCTTTCAGATTCCAGTCTAGAGAATATTCTAATCAGATTATTTAATGCACTATTATTAATAACATTTCGTAGATAGTGTGAAGAGAAGTGGAAAATCAGTACAGATTCTGTATCCACGTCTCACGTCTACCGAAGCCCTAACATGAGCGATGGCACGTTGACATTTCGAGGTTAGAAGGTAGAACGACTTGTTGGTCGGATGAAAGATTCCAAAATATTCAATGCTTCGAGTCGGGTAGGTCCCTCCGAGGGCAAGGAGAGTAAAGGGAGCCCATCTGAGAGGTAGATGTTTGTCAAGAGGAGGACAGTTTATCGATGGAAATGCAATGGACCGAATACCAAACACACCAGACATTGAACGTATAAATCTGACTATCTGCTTCGAACACCGAAAACAAGCACAACGGTAATCTTTAAAGATGCTCAGGACCGTACTCAAAAAGTTGCTTTTTATTATTTTTTGTTTAATCTTGAAGGTACAGGAGATAGTTAAAACTACAAAAGAAATTAATAACTTGATGTAATATTTAAGTAAATTTAAAAACTTTATAAAATAAACTGACACTGTCAAATATATGTTATTTTTGTGATATTATTTTGGTTTTTTCTAAATTACTACTTACATAGCATCACGCTATATCCTATCAACTGAGGGAGCACGAACATTTATTCATCAGATTCATCATACAAGTTTATATATTCATCAATCGAAATCTTCCGTCCACATAAACCTTCAGCAATATTCATTTATTTATTCCTATGTCGTCCACGCAATCTCTCCCCCTTAATTTCATCAGCATACACCTGTTTCACCAATCTTTCATTCGACATATGTTCCACGTATACTCAAATAATCTTAACTGACATATCCATTCTTCAAGTACAAATTTAGTTACAATACTAGGTTCCGCGGACCCTAAAGAAAATTATTAGTGGAGTATTGATATTGTAAAAATTACTGGTTGCTAATTTTGCTGATTAATTTTTTTCATTATCTCTCAATTGCCAAGTCCATAAGTCTTATTATTTTTGAGATAATGTTCAAAAGCAAAAGTTATTGGAGAACATTTTTCGAAATTTTAAAAATCGCAGAAAATTTGTTTATAAATTAATTGAAAAACGAGAAATTTAATGCCGTTAATCGCAACTCAATAGTTTGAATAAATACAGATATATCATACGGTTTGTAATATATGGATTACATGTATTTTATCCTCATTGTTGTACTAATAAAAGTTCAATTTAATGAAATGAATACGATCTTTCAGAACTATATACAAAAATCGAATCAAAATGTATAAAAAAAGTGACTATTGTATAGTGACGTCAAAAGTAGTATCAAATACTGACCGTGTGACTTATTTTAAAGTACGTGAATATATGAACTAGATAAATTTACACTTGTATCAGAATCAGGATTCAGAAATGCCAGTTAGGTACTGTAAAATTTACATTTATAAAATTTGCACCAAAATCCACTTCTTTTAAAAAACACCGATATAAAACTAGATATCATTTCATTAAAATAGAAGAAAAAAAAACGTTCGAAACGCCAAATCAAAAAAGAACCACATATAGCTAACGTAACAGAATCCAACGGTAAATTTCCATCAATGAGTGGTGCAGTCCTGGCCAGTCTGTCATATTGTTCATTTTCATCTGAGATTGGGTATTATTCATTCGGAATATAGCAAACTAACCAATATTCTGTCCGTACGACGGGTATGCAAATGATCGCTCCAATTTTAAAATCGACCACGCTTCTGGTTATTTGCTGGTAATTTTTAACGAATTCACTGACGCTGTATATACCGATGGGCTGCACTAAATCGTTGGATTCACGCCAATATTTCGAACGGAAAATTTTTGTGATTATTTGTTTTTACAAACATTTAGGTAAATTACAAACTAAATGTATCTGCTATTGTATTGATAAATATTATATTATTATATTCTGCAGCTTATATATATAAGTAGGCTATCAAAAACAATTTGCAAGAACAGTAAATGCTTGTTTACGGTTGCTAAGGGTTTACTGCACTAGTTACGTATTATATAAATAAATAAATATATCATCACACCTTTTACCCATTACTGGGTGTGGCACGCTGCCATAGCAGATCTCGGTAAGTAATATATTTCTTCGCGTGAAGTGCAGTTACCAGCCGTCAAATCACGGCTCACAAAGATGTTAGTGGAGGGGGAGCCACAGGGGTAGATTTAATTTGGTGGTGGTGGTGGCTGTGGGGATCTAACCAGGGTTCTCAAGATCCATTGATACCACTGAGCCACGTACCCCATAACACCTATTATATCATGGCACCCATAGATTTTAAATCATAAGGGTTGCTTTCAGCGTTAAAATAATTGAGACATAACTGCAGTCTGGAATCGAACTAAAGTCTTTACGTTGAGTGTAAGGTACTGAGGCATCGCCGAGTATTTTGATCCATGAATTAATCAAATAGCCAGTTTTAGTTGATACTGAATTTGATATTTCAGTTAAAAGTTAATTTTAAATATATTTTACTAAATTCAAACTTTGGAAATGATTAAATGAAACAATATAGTACAGCTTTATAATATAAAAAAGGTTCAACTCAAAGCAATTTAACTTCAAAAGGTTTTTATAATATTAAAGTTAGATTAATATAGGTACGAACAATAAAATGATAAATTATTGCTTATTAAATTTGATTCATATAGGTAATGTATAAATTTAAAAATTGTCGTAATTAAGAAATAGCAACCTAAAGTTTTTTAAGTAATTTTAAAGGCATTTATTTAACAATATACCTAATAGTTTCCTTCAGAAGAATTACATCAAAGAAACTTTAAAATATCGCAATCTTAGAAAACAATGAAAGAATTATATAATTATATACACAAAAAAGTTTTACAAGCACAGAAGTTATGAATGAAATAAACAATACTGTTGGAAATAGATCCTATTACATTCACATGACAAATGTCATTATTTCAATGTTTTCACAATAGGTTCCGCGAACAAAAAGCCTGAAAAATAACAATTTTTAATAAATTAAAACTTCGCGTGCTGCTGGGTTTCATAGTTGCAAAGAAAGTTTTAAAGTTAAGAAACGTTCAAAGCGTAATTCTAAAATAATTTAAACGGTATAAAGACCCCAGAATAAAGACATTATTTCTACTATAATAAAAGGAAATATTTACCATTGTTAAAGTACAGTAATCAAATCAATCGTATAATAACTTCAAAGGAAACAAATATTTTATTAAGTTTTTGCAGTTGACTGCACGCGATTTTGCAAATTTAAATTATCGACAATAATAATTTAGTTTTACCTTCTGCACACTAAGAAAGTTAAATTCAATATTTTAAAATATAAATTCACACCAATAATGCATATATAATGGGCCCTCCAACCGGCGAAACTAAGTTTAATTTGCATATGATGTATTTTTTCAAATGTTGAGCGATTTCTAGTCGACAAAACTCGACCCCTTTTAGTTGTTTCTAATAGAGGACCTAAGAATTACAAGAGTAATTATTTTTATTATGAATTTGAGTTCTCATTTTTACATTTCAGTGCTTCATACATTGTATAATGAATTAAAGAAAATATCGATTAGGCTAAAAACTATAATTTGAATGATAGTTTAGTAAATAAATTTTCTTCATAAATGTCGTCGTGAATGTATAATTTGTGTGCTGCTTTTTCTCAACATACTTGTATATACGGACCTGAATAGATTGTACGTTTTCGAAAGCAGATATTCTTTTAAATCCTTGTTAGTTGAATCTGTCAAAAGCGGAGACCATTTTGTATGTCGTCAGGTCAAGAAACGTTGACAATAGCGCTTGTCAAGTTGCAGACTGTTAATTCAATGCACCGGTAGCAGCAGCAGCAACAGCAGCAGCAGCGTTTACGCTTACATCGACAATCGCGAGCGGAGAAAGAGATGGAGTACAAACACATCTCGACGCGACAGAACGTAACACACCGTACGGCGTACAACCAGTTCGTTTTAATATACGCCCCCCGACCGCTCACATTCGTATTCATAATGCGTAAATTATTTAGAATATTGTCAGCAAAGTTTGTAATGTAAGCTATGAATATACGCTATCTGACAATCTGAGTGTTGTTGTTGTTGTGCGCAGGAGCGGGCGACCGATTTCTAGTGCGAAGGCGAAGTACACGTTGACTTGACGGTGAGCAACAGCTCGAACTATACGCCTTGTGCTTTGCGTTGCTGCTGTAAACTCCCGTACGCTCGGTGTTCGGTGTTCGGAGTTCGGTGCGCTGGAACTCACACAACGCACCCCTTGTTGTTTGATTGTTACTCGGGGAATTCATACACGGGATGTTAAGCAAATTTAGGCGCAGATTTCCACAATAATATAAGTAAATTAAATTAAAAAACACTAGGTTAGTTCATAAACTTTACATTATTTGAAACTAACCTAGTGTTTTTAATTTAATTTTATTATAAAATGTTTCAACGAGAACCGACAGTTAAATCTATCGAATTTAATATAAGTAAAGTACTTTGCAAATTCATCCCCATATTTTCAGTATGGATAAAGCAAAAAAAAATCAAGTACAATTAGGAATATGCGTAGATATGAAAGGAATTGAGTTACGAATGTATATGATGCAATAGTGATGTCATAAATGTTTAGCGAAGCTTGATTTCGGAATGCTTTTGCCGTGCAAATGATTGATTAAATTATGATGATCTTAAAACAAAATTAGCCACAAAACATATTATCAGGAAAAGTTGTCTGGAATCTAGAAATGTCCTGCACTTGAATTATTAATAATCTTTTATTGTATAGCAAATTATTTATATAAATAAATTACAAAGTATAAAAACGTTTAAATCCACAATTTCAATTTATGCCTTTTCCTTCATGGCCAACACATCATAAGTAAAACTACGCAATAACAAACTTATCAAAACCCGCTGACGACATACTATTTAATTAATCCAGTCTTCATTACGTTAGATTGAACTACCGGCCATGCGGCCCTCGTTAAACGTTTCTCGTGAGCGTCTTGCTGTTCCTACTGCCAACGTCTCGACGGTCCCGTTTTCGGAACGCCGGGACAGCACCTGCGATGCCATGCATAATAACGTTATTGCTAAACAATTAAAACCCGTTGTTTTATAGTCGTATGCAGCGAAGGCCGCTTGCTCGGATATTTGAAATATGGGTCGTATGTATTTCGGACTTCATCGGGAATGTTCGGATGGGGGTAGAAGAGTTGATTAGTCTAAATGAATTATTGCTTCTTTAATTTCAAACAGAAATTCTATAAAATTGCTAAATTCGTTCTAAGTAAAACGAAGACTACCAAAAACAATGAATCCATTTTATATCAAAAATTATATTATGTATGGCTATCCTAATTTAAATTAAGTAATGACAATAAATGATTACAGATAATAAAACTAAATCTACTACTTCATAACACAACTTCATTTCCATTGAACTAGTCGAAGACTATATAAAAGTTAATGAAGTGAATTTCCATTTTCTTTGTGAAGCCTCAAGTAAATGTCAAGAACTTTACTAATTGCTTCACAAAAAATGAGTACAATTCCTGCTATAAATCTTTCAACGTATTCATGTACTATCTCTGTGAATATACAATTTACAAGTGAAATCTATACCATACAGTCCTTTAAACTCGAAATTCATCAAGTTGTATTCGCATTTCTCGACTCCACTCTAATTCCTAAATTATTAACTGATTAACATAAAAAAGTGAATTTTTCTGATTTTAACAAAAAGTTATGTTTTATTTGATGTTGCATAAAACTCTTATTTATTGCGAAAATTTTACTAGAAATGCATTGTTTGTGATTTACAGAGCAAGTAAATACTTTGTTCCTATCTAGACACGATTTCAAATAAACAAGTGTTGCAATTATTCTAATTATAGAAGCTATATAGATAATTATTCATTCATGTATTTTACACGTGTACACATCTATAAAATAGATATTTGCATATGCAAGGTAATATTTGAAGTAATTGCAAATAAGTAATATAAATTTAATATGTATTGGACGAGAAATTGCACATTTTAATTCAGCAACATTACTGTCGAACTATTTTCCTGATAAGCATTTTTCGGTAAAATCCTGGGACATCTTTTACCCGAGAGTTTAATTATGACGTCGCCATAAGGCGTTTGGTTGGGCAATCCCTTGTACATAATGAGTCAAAAGAACAATGCAAATATCCTGAGCCACATCCTGCAATTTCGCATGTGTGAATATATAATTGAATAATTTTCATTTACACTTAGAGAACAATAATTTTTGGAACACACACTTTCACGAGGAATCGTGAAACCATTTTCCGTTATGCATTTCTGAACAACTGAGAATGGCAATGGCGAAGCAAGAAAATCTATATCACGCTACAATGCATATCGTTAAATTTTGAATGGCAATTATTTTATATTGTTGAACAGTCAGTTTGTCTCGGTTTTCTATTTGGGAATTCAGATTCGTTGCTGGCGATGAACATGTAAAATTTTACGCATTAATTTATTACATTTATCTTTTGACAGCTCCGGTATTTTTTATGTAGTAGTTTTTAATTCTTGATGTATTGCTGTTGTGTATTTACAGTCCTCTGTGATTTTAAACTTGATCAGTATGAAATATGTTAAAATATATTGAGTTCTTTTGTTCCTGATACTACCATTTATTTCATTTGTTGATTTTTCTAATCTTTTGAACACATTTGTTTAGAGTTAATCTTTTATTGTTTTTATTTGCTGCCATTAAATCTTTGCTGTTTGAATTTACTGACACAAATAAAAAGTAGGCCTTTGAAATGGTAAAAATTCGAGCGATCGTGATGTAAAATATATTGTTTGAGTTGGTAAATGACATGCAAATATTTACAAACATGCTAGATTTGTAGTTATTGAAATAAATTTATTATTCAATAAAGTAATTGTAGTTTTGTCTGTAATATTCA
Source organism: Pterostichus niger (assembly GCA_947425015.1). NCBI lineage: Eukaryota > Metazoa > Arthropoda > Insecta > Coleoptera > Carabidae > Pterostichus > Pterostichus niger. Next base: position 20,356,705 of record OX380347.1, on the reverse strand, counting down.
GGTTAGTGAAATTTATGTATAAACTCATTTCCCTTTTCCGTGATTCTGGGAACATTCTGTATAGGTACCTAAATATAAATCGTAATTTGAATCTTTATATAACCTTAAAACAGCAAAATCGAAACTAATAAAGGAGTAAATAAAATATCGATACTCGTGCTCCTATAAAATTTCCAAAACGTACGAGGCAGATAAAAAATTTATCACAGTATATCCAGCAATTCAATTGAAGCAGAGTACCATAGTAGCAATTTCGAGAAGCAGAATCTCAGTGGTATCGAGTCGGCCTGTGGATCTTGAGAACCCTGGTTCGATCCCCACAGCCGACAAACAATTTTCACCAATTTAATAAATCTACCCCTGTGGCTCCTCCACCACTAATATCTTTGGAGGCCGTGATTTGACGGCTGGTAACCGCACTTGACGCGAAAAAAAATATATCACTTACCGAGATCTGTTTAGGCAGAGTGCCACACCCAGTGATGGGTAAAAGGCGTGATGATATATTTATATTTATTTATTTATTTAGAATCTCATAACCTCAAAATCGAAACGATGGTAGTCATGTAAATAATATTTGAAAAGAAGGGTCATTGACACGTGAAAGACAGCGAACACTCCCGATTTATGGAACACTAGGCGAGATAGTACACTGCAATGAGCGGTAGACGAATTGAAGTGTGCAACTGTGGAGAAAAGGAAAAGGAAGTGATTGAAAAGCGAGTTAACTGCAAAGTGTGCAGCGGTTCAACGAGAAGTAATTGACTAAGAATGATTTTAAATGAAGTAAGAAATCGGATGAGTTTAACTAAAAAGAACACAAGAAGGATTTTTAAATTCGATTATGTCTTGATTTTGAAATGGGGAAAGAAAATGAAACGAAATTACTCGTTCTGAACGTCAAACACGAAATATTAATACAATGTTATGGCTGTTAACTCTTAACTTTCGTAATTAAAATTTCGACAACTTTATTATTTTTTTATTGCTTTTTATGTAAAGCTTTTTATATTTATCCTTAAAAATTCTTTCTTTTTGTCTCATAAACATTAAAAAACTAAGTATTTTAGACATGGAAAGAAATATCGCAGTAAATAATTACATAGTTTTTCTTTTATCATCTGTTTGAAATTTTCTTTAATATTAATAAATTCATTATCTTAATTGGAAGAAAACATTATTCATACAACATTCTAGGGGCTTAAATAAATATGTCTAAAAGTAGACCAAGGATCTCATTGTAAGTACAACTTTAAAAAATGATATTATAAAGTAATTCACTTAGTTTGAGCAAGTAGGATTTTATATTGCCCGAAAAAGGAAAGAAAAGACAAAACCACTAAGAGGCAATATCGTGAAGAACACTGTAGGCAGCCGGCAGGCTAGCCAACATATACAACGAAAAACCTTTACGGAAGCAATGTTGCCAACTGGAGGACACGGTATTTTCCCGCAGGTAACCAGACTTGACTGTTGCTTTCAATCGAATTTAGAGTCATGTCAAGTTTTGTTACTAAATATTTTTCTTGCTGTGTTTTACCATTGTTTGTGTCTTTCTTAATTATATATTGATAATTTATATCTATAAACTCTATATGTTTTAACCAATTAATATTCGTAATTCTTGTAAAAAATAATAACATTATTGAAGATGAAGGAGCAATAGTCACAATTTAAAGTTCATCAACAAATTTGTTACGAATTTTAAATAAAATAACTAATAGGAATGATTTAAATATTCTTATTATTTGTCTCCTTTTTATTTTCAAATAAGATGTTAATTCTTGTAAATGAAACAAAGAAAATGTTTTCTTATTAAAATTACTAAAATAAACAATATTTATTCGGCAATATTGTTTGAAATACATCTTTCTAAAATTATCAGGAAACCAAATAATTAATTATACATAAAAAAATTATTAGATCTATGGTTTACAACCAATAACATAGAGTCTATTTTTCAAATGGCACCCTACATATTTTTTCGTTTAAATTAAATAGAGCATTTTGTTTTGTACTAATTTTGAGTATTACATAATTAGTTATTTGAGAAAAATGTATCAAAAGTAAAAAAATCAAATAATATATATTTTTACAACATCCAAATTTGAGGATATACTCTATATATATTATTTTATTTCGATACTTATCGATGTATGGCTTCAGCGAAAATTAACGATTCTTTTCATATCGAATATCAACATTAAATTTTCGATTTAACATATCCGCAATAAAAACTTTAATCTCCTTGAATAAGAACAAATCTGAAGATATACCTACCAAAAAATTCGTAAAAGAATACTTACAGTATTTTCAATGTAGTAATATTTACATCATTACTGATGTACGTATGGTTTTAATTTAAAATAATTTTCATATTTAAAAACCCGTATATTAGTCTTATATACCATACTAGTTTTTCATTCAACTGGTATCATTAATTTCAAAGATGATATTTTAAATGATACTCATCGCATATTCTCTACATGTTATTAAGGTAAAATTTTATGGCAAATATATTTGATTTCATATAGTCTATCTCCTTTAAATTACGATAGCCCTTAGATTATACTTCAATCGATAAACATACATATGTATATAACATCACGCTATATCCCATTAAATTGGGTAGCACGAACCCCTGAAACATTCACAGAACATTCTCATCCTGACATACGATACTCGTCTCAACCACATTAACACTTCCTCCATACGAGCTTTTTCATTCCTCACAACCAAAATCCATCATCACGCAACAAACCTTCATTCACATCCATCCATTCGCTCATGTACACCTGTTTCGTAAATCTTCACTTACGCCCACTTCTCTAACAACGAATCTAACAAGAAATAAAGGCAGCATCGCCTGCGCTTGTTTAAAAATACATTTAACACAATTGTAGTTAGACACTCTATAGTAAAAACTGAAAATGAATCACAAATCAATCAATATGTAGTTTCAATTTTAGTACATTGTGATAAAAATTATATCGCGGTACACCTTCATTTAATATTAGTATAGATATAGATATATATATATATATATATATATATATATATATATATATATATATATATATATATATATATATATATATATATATATATATATATATATATATATGAAGAAACATGAACGGCGTATAACTGCTGTGGAAATGAGATATTTGCGGGGTGTGTGTGGATATACTAGAAGAGATCATGTCCGGAATACATTGGTGTATGATGAATGTGAGATTGGGAAGAATGTTGTAAGAAGAGTGGGAATAAGTCAGTTGAGATGGTTTGGTCATGTAGAATGTATGTCGAATGACAGATTGGTGAAACAGGTGTATGTTGGTGAAATTGAGGGTGAAAGTTTGCGTGGACGGCCTAGGAACAAGTGGATGAATATGATTGAAGGGTTGTTGCGTGAGCGAAAGATTCTGAGCGTGAAGAATAAACGAGCTTGTATGAAAAGAATTATGAATGTGGTTGAAGCAAAAGTGGTGTGTCAGGATAGGAATGTTTGGAGAAAATTAATTGCTGGATAAATATGATGAATGAAGACAAGCGTATGATTCTTGATTTTAGATTAATTGGTTAGATGTTTCGAGTGTTTACCTGCAATTGTGTGGAGACCATCTTCAGAAACAAGCGCAGTGTACAGGAGCGAATGGATGAATGTTTGTTGTGTGTTGATGGATTTTGGTTGTGAGAAAAGAAAGAGTTTGTATGGAGGAAGTGTTAATGTGATCGAATCGAGTATCGTGTGTCAGGATGAGAATGTTGACGGGTTCGTGCTACCCCATTTAATGGGATATAGCGTGATGTTATGTATGTATGTATGTATAGATATATTTATTTTTAATTTCTTGATTTGAAAAGTAATAACGTGAAGAAAATATTCACAGTAAACTACTAATTACAAATTGCAATACTTTTAGAAAAGATAATATACCTTTCAAAAAATGTTTGATGGCATGTAATTCGACCAAATTATGCGTGTATGTATGTTTGTCTTTAATAGACTGGGACAATAGCAAGCACACATTATCATATTGTGATCACATTTGTACTAGTGGCAACCAACAGATTTGCATTATGCCAAGTACCTGAATATTATCATGGTATATGACAGTCTGCATATACATACAACAAGCTTGTACTTGCATTTTGATTTATGCTAAATTTAGTGTTTTATGGAAATTTAATTGTTGCTATAAATTACGATGATTTAAATTTAAATGATTATTTTTTAAAAGCTACAAGCAGATAACAGTTAATGCATATTTGCAAAGTAGAGTGAATATCTGAAATTGTTTGACAAAGACGTGTTGAACTGAATTTGTTCAAACAGCAAAAGAGAATACGAAGAAAACTAAATATTAAGAAAGAAAATATTGCATCAGTTATCGATAGCTTTATCAACATTAGGATGACGTTCTATTTTATGTCAAATTAATTCAATTGAAACATTATTTTTGGTATTGTTTGAATATATGTCATTTCACGATGTTCAAATTTGTTTCAATAAAAATACAATTTTTAAGTTGAAAGACTCAACAGGCAGATTAATCTGATTGAAATAATCAATTATAAAAGAGGCCATTTATCCATTACTGGGCGTGGCAGCCTGTTGTAGCAGATCTCGATAGGTGATATAGTTCTTTGCGTGAAGCACAGTTACCTGCCGTCAAATCACGGTCTCCAAAGATTTTAGTGGAAAGGGAGCCACAGGGGTAGTTATAATGTGGTGAAAATTATTTATCGGCTATGGGAATCGAACCCGGTTTCTCAAATACACAGGTCGACTCGATACCACTGAGCCACTTACCTCACAAATAATTGCACTGTAATAATTAATTTTAGTTAATAATATTTTGTATTCATTTAAAATAAATTAAAAAAAAATATGCAAGACCTCATTCCAAAATACATGAAAAGTAAATATTTTATCAAAGATTCGGGCTATCATGGTTTAGTGCCATGTTACATATATTTAATTTTTTTAAATAATTGATTCAATGCTTATAAGACTATAAATCTACTCGTACATTAATTGTATATTGAAATAAGGAATACCACAGATAAAATTAGGAAAATGTGAAGTATATTTATTTACTTATGTAACGCTGTACAACAGGAACTTAATCCCAATTACAGTACAGGATCCGCACTCACCGAACCAGTGTGGTTTCGCTAAAGTGCGATTCGAACTCGGGATCACCATCCTGACGAAAAACTTAGCAATTAAATAATGACATATAAACATATTTAATGATATTGATCGAAGACTGCTATATCTTCGCTTCAATTGCAAATTTTGTTATTTTGAAATAAAATAATGATTTCATAGTATGAAGTTATTTATGATGAAAATGTCAAACACTGTTCTGAAGTTGTAGCTATTTATGTTATTCCAATGGCAAAGTATTTGTAGTTTATAACAATAAAACAAACTTGTAGATCTGTATGGTTTTGTTCTGAATTTCTGCGGTTTAATGTAATATGGGAGAAATAGCAAGTGTAGTTTGATCAGTTACTTTACTGTCGGAAAAGTTAGTTATTGCCAGAACCGTACTCCAAAAATTAGTGCACTGTCAATCTAATGACAAGCAACAAATTATATACATTCCTCGCAGTTCGTTTGAATTATTTCCCTTATTTTGCACGCAAATATAAAAGATTTGTGTTTGTCCCATTTCTAGGATATACCTACTAATAAATTTCAAGACAATTTTTTTGTTGATGGATTATTAATTTTATCCGGATATCAATAAATTATTTGCTCTAGAGCATACTTCCTATTGTTTGAAATGCAAATAAATTTACATTCATAGAAAAATGAGCACGATCGTCAATAGATTGACCGATAGCATGTGGTCCGGTATGGCTCATCCTTAACTTTAATTCTCATTATACATATTATGAGGTATTTTTCTGTTATTAGGATTTAAATGTGCACATCGAGTATTGGTTTGCAGGTCGTTATCTATTAGCTGTATCGAGTATTTTCGACAATTAATAAATACGTAAATTTGATACTTAATTTATTAAAAAAATAATATTTATGACACATTTTGCATACTAAATGATTCTCGTAGTAACTGAAAGAATGAGAAACGATAAATGCATAATGAAAAAACGAGAATTTGAGAACATGTACAACATGTATGGAGGTGCAAGGGAGTGCTCGTTCATCCCGCTGGCTTTTAAACTTAACAGTAGTAAATAAAACAAAGAATTGATGCAGAACGTAACTTTTTAATGTATTTTTTTAATGTAACGACTTTATTTTAATATATTATGTTTTATTTTTTTATTTTAACTAAAAAACTAAACTGAGGCAATGTTAATCAATGTGTACAGTAAAGTCCTTTTCTTGACTTTTGAAACAAAAACCTGATTCGTCTTTATTGTTGGCCAAGGTCGTTGAAAACTCCACAACCAACTTTCGTATAATTCAGATAATACCTTGTCTAAAATAGACGAAACTTGTTTAATTTAGATAATTGAATATCTAAACCAAACATCTTCTTGTTTCAGTGTGAGTATTTTTGTTTACTAAATAGTAAAGACTATATTAAACGCAACACTTTATTACTTAAACATTTTTAGTGCAGTTTTACTTTAAACTCTATATAATAATAAATAATTTCTGCGTTCTCGCGGTTGTAATTCCGTTCTAAGTTGCAAGTCCCCTATTATTTACTGTTTTAGATTTAAATATTTTTTACATTCGCCAATTGATAACAGTGCCCCAAAGTTTCAATATCTACTGATAAAACATTTGCAATAGCATTTAACAACCATGAAAAATACGTGTTTCTTTAAGTTTAAGTTCTTCTTAATAGAATCCATTACTTCTTGTTGAGAAGGTTAATTTGTTTTCGCAAAGTGTCGAACCCCACGAATCACCTTCTGTTTCAATTCCATTCTACCATCCAGTGATAAAACATTTGCAATAACAACCATCTCCGATTAATTTCCCAATTTTTAACTCATCATCACCGGCTGAATGCACCTCTGTCTGTCGGAGTCACTGAAGTCCCGCGATCCCATCCCTCGTAACCCCCGCATTTCCCGCCACGCTGGAGCGGGTGCCGGCCGTCATTCCTGAAGTGCTCAATGGACTGGGAATGTTCTCGTCAATACCAGCTGTCAGTTACATTCCCTCGCAGCGAGCAGCGAGAATCGCACCCAAGCACCCGCGCGTTGCATGTTATACACCGACAAATTAACTTTCTACCAGAGCTCTGATTGCGTATTAGGGTTTTTAGTGTTGAATACGAGGGGTTGCTAGAACTGCAAGAGCAGTATGTTTCAATCATAGACAATCTATCATTTACTCGTGTATAATACGTATCCTGAGACTTATCTTGTTCCGCTAAATTTTTATTTATTTTAAGTAGTATTTTTATACGACCAGTAAGAGTTGAAAGTTAACGCGTTTTTCAAAATTTTTTAAAGTACTGGTTATGTTACTTGGTTTTAACTTTAAATTTGTAATCTTTAGTTTTAGTATTATTGAAATATAATATGTATAAACTCAACTCAAGACTAATTTTGGTAAATCATTAAATATCAAATTCAATAAAAAGAATAGATGTTATTTTCTTGAAAAACAAAGATGTTATTGAAAAAGGAAAAGTAATGATGTATGGAATGCAATTTATTTTTAAATAATAACCAAAATTTATATAATTTTGTCCGTATTGTTGAAAGGTCATATTGCCTATATTTGCGAATTTATAAACAACAATTTTTGATATAATGACAGCTTCACACGAGTGCAAATTAGGTAGAAGTAAAACAGAATAAAATGACAAAAATGGTTTTGATTTTAAAGTATTGAAAAATAAATAGTTATCATTAACATATCGATCGGTAATTGATACCTAATGATCGAATTACAGAATAGAGGGGAGTAAAAGAATACAGAAACACTTTATTCTTTGTTTGTTTAAGTTTGATACCGATTCGAAATAGAACTGCTTCGATTGTTCACTTTTCACAAAGCTTTGGGGGTAGTAGTTCCAATTGTAATATATATAATATATATACAGGCTGTTTCTATACCTCTGCACGAAACTTTAATGACATATATAATTTGATATACTGATTATAGTACAATTTTTTTTTTCAAATTCGCAAAAATTAGGGTATTTCATTCCTAGCGATCATTTTTAGTGTCACTGGTTTAATAGTACATTTAATTATTTATAGTTATGTTACTAATGAAATAAAAGTATAAACACTGTCTACAAATAATCATTTATTAATTAGTTATTATGTAGGTACCAGGTGTATCGCCTTATTTTTCTTTTTAATTAAATGTACTATTAAACCTGTGACACTACAAATGTATTTATCAAACTTTTAAATAGATTTAGTTACTTACAAAAACAATATGGAGTCGCTTTTACTTTCACAACTAATTTGTTTTGAATGTTTCAAAGAACCTATAAAAAAGAAAAAAGAAATTAATTTCCCATGCATTCTTAAATAATACCTATTTCAAACACTTCCTCATTTCAATTCAAAATAAATTAGTTTGTACATCCATCATTAATTTAATTGAGTACTGGCCTGCACGCAAATAGTTTCATTATAGAAAACCTGTAATTACGTATAACAGTTACATTGGGTCACCAACGAATGAACAAAATGTGCCTACAGTGATAGTGCATGCAATTAAATATTTCAATGAAGTCCTGATACCAAAATCATTTCGAACATTTTGCTAACGCTTCGCTTGATTTTGCTTATTCGATATATTTGTTTTATTAAACGTATCTGTAATGGTATTTATTCTATTTTATATTGCTATAGTTTAATTAAAAATAATTATGTCTTTCTCTGTTAATAACCTTTTAATTAATTATTGATTGCATTGAACTAATTAAGAATGCCTGTAATTACATTGTTCATTGTTATTTTTCCTTTGTATTCATGTTTGGTTTCTATCATTTAATGTGTTGTATGTTGTTGTTGCAGAAATGACTAATAAAAAATTGGTCAACAAGATTTATCACAAGATTGCGAAGCAGATTGAGGAGTGAATGGAATTATAATTGATAGTTTGTTTTCGATACGAATGAAGAAATATAACAAATATGAAGAATAAGAAAAACATACTATCTAATTCACTTTTTAATGTTTTATATTTTATTTGTACTTATTTAAAAAGTATCTTATCACTGTACAAATATTGAGTTTCATGTTTTAAATAATAAAATAGATACTTGAAATACTAAAATTATTTACATAAATTTTGCGAACTGATTGTGAGTACAATATAAATTTTTAACTGTAAAATTCTTTATTAATAAAATCGATTTTAAGTTAATATCCAGTTAGCTGTAAAATAAAATGTTACAAAAACAAAAGTAGCCATAAAAGCAAAGTAGTTTTTCTGAGTATTAGAGGTTATTTTCTCGGAAAATAAACTGATTAATTTTTATAGTAATTGCAAAAGGGAATCTGGTAATAATTGGCAATATTAGCAAGTAGAATTCGCACATGTGGTAATTAAAATATTTAGCAATTATTAGTAATGATATATAATATTGATACGCTGGTGAAACGTTGATATCGATAAAATAAATTATGAATAATCCTCTTTGCGCAATTCGCAGCGTTCGACTAATGAACATTAGAGGGTAAAAAGGTTTTCAAACGCGTTCCACGCAAAATTAAAGGTTCATCGCCGAGAACTGCTTCGTTTAACCACCCAATGTGTTTATGATTTTTATTTTCTCGCTGAAAGTTATACCTAACTGTTATGATGTTTATTACATTCAATCTTTTTTTGTATATAATCACAATTCAGTTTTGAAATCTACAATTTGTTGTGTTTGGAGTATGTAGTCATATTTAATTTTGGTACAATTTGTTTTATTTTTAATTAAGAAAATAAATTAAATAAAAATTATATAAGAGAAAAATGGTGACCCTAATTTGACACGCAATTACGCGACACTGTTCCCAAGAAAAAGTCCTAAACAAACAGCAATTTTAATCACTATCGAAAAAACTTTTATATTCTAACTACTGTTTTCCCTCATATTGGCACATGGTTCTTGCCTACGGCAGAAAATCACAAACACAGCTTAACAGGCTTCACATTCACGATTCACAAGCGCATGGCAAGCAGAGCGATATTGTGTCCTGGCCACAAAAAGCAAATGATTACGAAACACCGGAAACTGGTGTCGCGTCACGGAGCGACGGAGCGTAGCTCGGCGTTGTGAAGCGTTAGCGCGCGGTGTGAGGCGGTGTGAGGCGTCTAGTGTCACAGCGCACAATGTACTGCGAGGATTTTTCAGCTTGCTCATTAGATTAATGCCCTCAGGGTAAGATAATTTTTCACTCAATTACGACGATGCAAAATGACGACGATGAAATAATGCTAAGTTCAAGTTTGTTATAAGTTTAATGTGGTGGAATTTTTATTTAGTTTTACGAAAAATCATTTTACTCGCGACACTAACATTACCTATATTGGTTTGAAAAGTATGTACGTTTTGTAATCACTTTTAAAAAAAGGTTGAAATTTAAAATTTTGTTTATTTAATGGTGAATTGTTTTTAATTTCAATCTCTTCATTAATAATATAAATATCTCATTATTCAATTTTATTATTAAGTTTAAGTTTCAATTTTTAGTTCGAGTGTAAATACTAGAGATGAACCCCCGTGAATGACCCGTTCAATTTGAACGGGTCACTTTGGTAAACAATGAGAGTCGAATTACTATCTTATTCTCGAACGGGTCACTCTCGTTTAAGTATCTTTTAGAGGTTTCGTTCATATTTAAATCAACATATAAGAAACAAAAATGATTCGTTCAACGGAATGAACCGAATTATAAAAATAGTTTTTGTCTTGTGTTGATGCTGATAAATAAGTCAAATTTACTTATTTTCAAATTAAATATAAATATTTACGTCTGTAACCTCAATATCCCATTGTTCAGATTAAATCTTAATAATGAAAGATGGTAATTTCAATAATCAAATAGTTAGAAATAGCTTGTACACTTTATTAAAAAAGTGTATTCAAGAATGCAACTAGCATTCATGTGATAAATTTTGATTTATGTTAAATCATTCACTTATTTTAATTTGCAAGAAAAATCGCTTTGGGTTTATATTCACACATATTCTATCTAGGCTTGATGATAACTTTCATCGTTCAAATACCACTATGGTGATTTGAAAATTTGTATTACGTTTTATGTATAAGATTTTTTAACAGAACGGTTCAATTTGAACGGGTCATTTTAGTGAGCCGATTCTAATGAACCGGATCACTCAGCTGAACTAGTATTACAAGTATTAAAGTGCTTATATTTATTTTCCCTTGCAGCATTTTGTATTATGAAAGCTAAATTGAAAACTGTTCACAAAATTATTGACTAAATAGAAATACCCATTTAATTAAAGCAAAGAGAATTAGAGTAATGCACAATATTTCGTAAATTTAGTAATTATTGATTTATTTAAAAGTTGATTCAATTTAATTCCAAATTGAAAATAATTCCAGATATTGTATTGTTCGTTGATATTTTATTACATTTTTCGTAACCTGTTCGATGTTTAATAATGAAATAAATTTATTTCAAATAAACACTCATTGTATTTCAATATTAATCAAATGTATTGTCTGTTATTAATAAAATTGTTTACTTAATAAACGTAAACTACAATTTGAATGAATATATAATAATTTTTTTTTTAACTGTGTACATAAATAAAAATTTTATATGAAAATAAATTGATTACCAAATAATATTAGAAACATTATGGAACATTCAATATTCATCCTTGTGTCTAGCATTAAATAAATTTGATGTAATTATTTTATTAATTCCTTATTTCATTTAATTTTTGTTTATACAGGATGTTTCAAAATTATTGCAAACATAATTTTTCCCAAATTTGCAAAAATAATTGCACATTACTTGAAGCCAATATTGTTCGAGCTACTAGATTGATACGTTACAGTAATGAATAAAAATTAGTAAATATTGATATTTATTTAATTAAAGTAACGTAACAGTTCTTTTAAACCTTAATGTCTTTTTGCGTTGTAACCAGTACATACAAGTACAGTACAGGAATTAAAATCCGATGATCCCGCGTTCGAATCTCACTAAAACTTAAAATTATACCAACTACCACACTGCGGCTCGGTGAGTACCGACCCTGTACTGTAATTGGGATTAAGTGCTTGTTTATAAAAATATATCCTTAATTTTATTTGAAAATAATTATGAAACAGCCTGTAGTTTTTTTAACTATTGTATTGTGATATATGTACTATAATTCATTTAATTTTTAATTTCGCACTATTTATTGATAACATGAAAACATTTTTGATTATTATAAAAAATGATTATTTTTTTATTATTAAATTAGAACTTTTATTTGTTATTATTAATTTGTAATAATTACTTAATAAAAATAAAATATTATTAACAAAAAAAAATGTAGTAATTTTGATTTAGAAACATGTTTGTAAACAAAGCAATATGTGTCTGTTCTTTTTTTTATTTCAAAGTGTATTTTACATAATTGACGTCAGGTCTACTAGTGACACAATTTTTCTTTAATTGAACCGAAATTATAACTTTTATAGTTCTTGTAATCTCAACAATGAGTTTTGTTTTTCGGAACATGCTGTACTCATACATGCAAATTCTGTAAACAATTCAAATTTCAAATGGAAGAAAACAGAAATTCAAACCGTATTTCGTAAATTTGAGTTTCAATATAAAAAATATTCAAATCAACAGATTTATGATTAAACAAAATTTGTAATTATAGAAATTATGAATATTGAAAATAATTATAAGCAAAACGCTATCATTTTGTCACGATTGTGCGAATAAAAGGATAAATACGACGAAATTTATCATTTATATTTTTTTGTTTTTACACAGAGAGTTGTGTTGAAAAATACATTTAACGTCAGTTGGTAACCATGAGTTATTCTACGCACGAACCATTACAGGTTGAAAATATACTGACACGTCTACACGGTCTTGTTTACATTTAAATCATTTGCGCCGTTTTTACACCTCGACATCACATAACCGAACAATTTGGAAATTATAACGAATATCTGGAATTCAATGATATATCGCAGTTTCAATTTCATTCCTGCAAATAGTTTTTCAATTTGTTTGAAAAAGTTTCAACCCAAAATATACAGTTATGCAATACGTACAAATTTAAAAGTTAGTAACTATATATATATATATTTCATAAGATAAATTATGCTCTTAATTGGATGTGGACACTGATCTTTTGAAAACGAGATACGAGTATTATTATTATAAATGAAAGAATCTTAGTGCTTCATTTATAATACCAATAATAACTTGTTTAAAAAAGCTTAATGTTTAGGTGCAAAGTTCAAACCCAATTAGATGCATGATTTACCTGAAATCAAGGTTATCGTAGATGTTAATGTACGGGAAACACAAAGATAATTTAATTGCTGAAAATCTGTTGTTGGTTCTCATTTCTCAGTCCGATGCATTGCTAAAGCTATATACCTAATTCGTATGTATGTTTATTTTCGTATATTCAAATTATTTAAAAATATTTCAATATTGACATAGTATATATTTTAATATTAAGTATAGTATGTACAAAACTATGCAACCAAACTAACATCTTGTGCTCTCGCAGCGACTATGATTTGAAAGCAGGTATATATTTATTGCGGGGTAACCATAAACTTTTACCACTACGGTCACAGAATATTTTTTATCAAAAATAGTCTGAAGGCTGACGAAGTTCCTAGCAAACGTGATCTGAACAAGAAAAATAAAATCGAGGATCAACTAATTTGTGCAACAACAAATTTTGATAAAAATGTACTAGGTTTGGAATCATTATTTCTTCCCAAAATACAGTATTATTTAGTTTTTTTTTTCATGCAATAATATGAAGGCTTTAGAGGAACGAACTATCTGTAGATTCCACTATGTATATTGGTGAAAACGTTTCCTGTAAATACTAAGTGTCAACCATGGTGTTAGTTCAGAAGTACACACGCAAAAGCTTCGTTGAGATGACATATTGAACCGCGATTTGACGGCTGGTAACTGCAGTTCACAAGCATAAATATATTACTTACTGAGATCTACAACGATAGAATACCACTGCCAGAATGAGTGAAGGCATATTTATTTTTTGTGAATTTTTGGTTGAACTGGTTCAAAAATAGAAAATTTTTAAATTATGTTTCTATATAGCTCAGAGCACGAGAAATACACTCGTTCAAACCGTATTTCAATATCTCTTTTAGTTTTTAAGTTATATCGATTTTAGACTTTTTTTAAAACTCAACTTTGAGAGCCCATATCTCGAAAACTAAAAGAGATATTGAAATGCGGTTTAAACGAGCGTATTTCTCGTGCGCTACTTAACTTATACCGAAATTTTACCATTTTTGAAAATTTTTCAACTTTTGTTTCAAAATTTTCTTTTCTCAATATTTCCGAAAGTTGAAGAGATAACGAAAATCTGAAAACACCAGTGAATTCCTCGCGTGAAAATACATAGGTATGCAAATTTTTACAGCAAAATTCGTACGGATAATTTTTTTATTACAAAAAATCAAAAAATGGCCTAAATCCGTAAAAACGCCGAAATTTCTAAAAAATGGCTATTTTCGATTTTTTGTAATAAAAAATTTATCCATGTGAATTTTGCTGTAAAAATTTGCATACCTATGTATTTTCACGCGAGGAATTCACTGGTGTTTTCAGATTTTGATTATCTCTGCAATTTTTGAAAATATTGAGAAAAGAATATTTTGACAAAAAGTTTCAAAAATTTTCAAAAATGGTAAAATTTCAGTATAAGTTAAGTAGCGCACGAGAAATACGCTCGTTCAAACCGCATTTCAATATCTCTTTTAGTTTTCGAGATATGGGCTCTCAAAGTTGAGTTTTTGAAAAAGTCTAAAATCGATATAACTCAAAAACTAAAATAGATATTGAAATGCGGTTTGAACGAGAGTATTTTTCGTGCTCTGAGCTATATAGAAACATAATTTAAAATTTTTCTATTTTTTAACCAGTTTAACCAAAAATTCACAAAAAATAAATATGCCCTCACTCATTCTGGCAGTGGTATTCTATCGTTGTAGATCTCAGTAAGTAATATATTTATCATTACAATCCGTAATAAATAGACCCTCGGCCAGCAGACCACGGCTCCAAGAATAGTAACATGGCAAGTTGCTGGGTTTAGTGGGTGCATAAGATTTAGGCTCAAATACGAAAATAGTATTCACTCCGGAGCGGCCTTAATAATAAAATAAATTCATTAAACTGAAAGAGTTTTTCATTGAAAATTCAAGGTTTTAAAACATAATCCTTAATATTTATATAAGTAAAGCAATTTCTCATTTCTGTACTATAAATGATTTGAGTTATTTATATTGATGTTGAGTAAATTGTTATTGTTTCTAATCTAATAAATATTTTAACAATAATAAATATTTTAACAATAGATACTAAATACAAAATAACGTGCAAATTCGTCTAAATCTTAAATGTCTGTGAAACTCGTATCATCATAACAACATTTAAAAAAATTACAATCCCTAATAAATAGCCGATACGTTAATGCGTCCAGAGTTCTATTTCTGCATCGAGAAACTATAAAATAATGAAGATATTAAATAAAATTTCGTTAAATTTGTACAATAACGTCAATATTCATTTGTTATTATTTTTATTTTGTGTCGACATGCAGTCAGCGAAAACGTGAATTCAATAAAATATTGTATTACCTGTTCGTCATTATCAAAAGCTGCAAAATCAATAAAATGAACCAAAATATCACATCAAGATATTAAAATATTATTTGTTTAATGTACCATGTGGCCACTTTGCTAAAATATATTTTTCAACAAAATGAACACCTATAATCTGCCAATATTATTATTTGTTTTATTTAATGGCGAAAAAACGCTGGGAGCGATAACTGACAGCTTTCAATGTAATATAATACGCGCTACGAATTTAGAAATGAACAAAAATAAAATTTGAATTGAACACTAGCGAATTTTATATAAATACTATTGTGCATATATTGTTCGTATATATTTAAATAATTTTTAAATTGTTGTATAGGTGTACTAAATGCAATTGTATAAACATATTGTTTTGTTATAACATATATATTTTTACAATAATTGTTTTTAATAAATATTTATTAGTATCGAAATTATTCAGTTTATTTATAAAACCATAAATGGAAATATGAATAGTTCACATTGAAAATATTTTATTGGCAGTTTGATTACTTTTTAAGTTTAACCTTTATAGCGACGGCTATAGACAAAATTGTATTTATGAGGAAGGTTCATTAAAATTACCACTGTAACATGTTTGGGGGCTGCTAACTTGATGCGAATAAATATATAGATAAAAGTTTTTCTTTAAGGCCGCTCCGGAGTACAAGCGAAAACGCTTAAAATTGCTATCAACTTATCTACTCTTCTAACTGACCAAAGTTATTCAAATTTTATATAAATAATGATGGTATAAAAATATTAACATTTGTCAGTCGGTTGAGATGACATATTGTACCGCGATTTGACGGCTGGTAACTGCAGTTCACAAGCATAAATGTATTACTTACTGAAATGTACTACAGCAGAGTGCCACTGCCAGTAATGGTTAAAAACCATGGTATATTTATTTTTTGTGAATTTTTGGTTGAACCGGTTCAAAATTCGAAAATTTTTAAATTATGTTTCTATATAGTTAAAAACACGAGAAATACACTCGTCCAAACCGCATTTCAATATCTATTTTAGTTTTTGAGTTATATCGATTTTAGATTTTTTTAAAAACTCAACTTTGAGAGCCCATATCTCGAAAACTAAAAGAGATATTGAAATGCGGTTTGAACGAGCGTATTTCTCTTGCGCTACTTTACTTATACCGAAATTTTACCATTTTTGAAAATTTTTCAACTTTTTGTCAAAATTTTATTTTCTCAATATCTTCAAAAGTTGAAGAGATAATAAAAATCTGAAAATACCAGTGAATTCCTCGCGTGAAAATACATAGGTATGCAAATTTGTACAGCAAAATTCGTACGGATAAATTTTTTATTACAAAAAATCAAAAAATGGCTTAAATCCGTAAAAACGCCAAGGGGTACCCCTTAAGAAATTTTTTAAAAATGGCTATTTTCGATTTTTTGTAATAAAAAATTTATCCATGTGAATTTTGCTGTAAAAATTTGCATACCTATGTATTTTCACGCGAGGAATTCACTGGTGTTTTCAGATTTTGATTATCTCTGCAACTTTTGAAAATATTGAGAAAAGAATATTTTGACAAAAAGTTGAAAAATTTTCAAAAATGGTAAAATTTCGGTATAAGTTAAGTAGCGCACGAGAAATACGCTCGTTCAAACCGCATTTCAATATCTCTTTTAGTTTTCGAGATATGGGCTCTCAAAGTTGAGTTTTTGAAAAAGTCTAAAATCGATATAACTCAAAAACTAAAATAGATATTGAAATGCGGTTTGAACGAGAGTATTTTTCGTGCTCTGAGCTATATAGAAACATAATTTAAAATTTTTCTATTTTTTAACCAGTTTAACCAAAAATTCACAAAAAATAAATATACCTTCACTCATTCTGGCAGTGGCACTCTATCGTTGTAGATCTCAGTAAGTAATACATTTATGCTTGTGAACTGCAGTTACCAGCCGCCAAATACATGATGTTATTCCTTAATATTTATATAAGCAAATCAATTTATCATTTCTGTACTATAAATGATTTGAGTTATTTATATTGATGTTCAGTACAGTTCATTTATTTTAATTGTTATTGTTTCTAAACTAATCAATATTTTAACAATAGATACGAAATACAAAATAACTTGCAAATTCGTCTAAAACTATGTGAAACTCGTATCATCTGGGTTAGATATTTCGGAAGTCGAAGATACTACAACGAATATTTGAATACACAATAACAGCATTTTAAAAAAAATTACAATCCCTAATAAATAGACCCTCGGTTCCAAGAACAGTAACACGGCAAGTTGCTGGGTTTAGCGGGTGCATAAGATTTAGGAGCAAATACGAAAATTGTATTCACTCCGGAGCGGCCTTAAGCTACCCGAAATTGTAGGCACAAGCCTACATCCATCATGAATATTCCGCATGGAAATAAGTTTATATATGTATCGTAATAAAAACACCCACATGCTCAAATCTAATTTTTCTATCCTTCCCTCCACAAAAAAAAAACAATCCTAATGGTGGCCATCATTAATTTTCGGGTGGTGACCGAAGCTACAGGCACACAGCCGTGTTTTTCTGCACTGCTGACTGTTGCCTGAAGATGGCATCGAGATAGAACACGCTACTGTCGAGAATTGATAGCAGTGACCACCGGCCAGTTCCCCCACTCTGCATGTGTCGCTGCTGGGATGCTGGGATGCTGGGATGCTGTGCGCTTCGTGCGACGTGCGCTCTCGCAAGGCTATGTGTCGTATGTAGGGAGGATCTTTGGACGTCAACGGAGATTTAAACGCAGGGTGCTTGTTTTGATGAAAGATGTCTAGGTTTTTTGTTTATGACATGAGTATTTTACGAACTATATTTTAAAAGAATTTACATACTCACGATTCAAATGTATTTACAAACTAAAATTGACTCGACTATTGGTGCATACGTAAATCGAATCAACAGTTTCATCAATTAAGAGACTGTTCAATATTTTATTCATCTGAAAATTGACGTAGATCAGATAAATAAAACCGTATAATTTATTTTTATTTTACCACAGCACACAATCACACAAATTAACATAAGGAAACATATTTTCTTGACGCTCAAATTATTTTGGAAAAATTCTTGCAATAACTGTTTTATGGCCGACATTTCAATCTCCTAACAAAGTTCCTAATACAACATTAATAATAATAAGTAATATCATTTTTATAATTTGAACTATGATTTCGATCTCTTATTAATTCTGCATCTAAATTTATTTTGTTGCTTTATCAAAATGAAAATGAGCTATAAAGTTAATAAAAGAAAAAAACTTTTACATTGTTTAGTAATGGATTTCAAATAATATACAAAACTATTGAATGCATAAAGTATCGGAAAAGTTTACATTTTGCAATTTCAGTTTAATACACATTTTTAAAAGATAATTTTAATTATTATAACTATGAAAAATGTTGGAAATAAAAATAATATGCAAACTTTTAGTTTTTCTTTGAATAACTCTCAAAGAAAAGGAAAAGCATAATTTGTTTTCCGTGACTGGGTGTAAAAGTTGGTTTCTATGGTATCAAATTTAAAAGAGCAACGGGAGTAAAATGATCTCTTTCTTCTGTTAATAAAAACATGACAAAAAGTGTATTTTATACATCGCCTCGGATAAATTGCTGCCCCGTTAAATATATACTTTTTAAAAATCTTATTTTTCTTCTTCTGATGGCACTACAGCCCAAATCGGGCCTGGGCCTACCGGACACTCCAAGCATCAGTTTTTACACTGCCGAATTGCTGGTTTTCGTAGTCGAATGCTACATTATTTAAGGTATATAAGTGACTAGCATATAGCGCCTGAGTGTGAGAAATACATGTAATACATGTATTTTATATTTTACGACAAATCACACATTGTCGACAGACGAAACAAAATCTCATTCTGACAGTTCAGTTCAGTGTTATTAATGTTAATTTTTATAACCATTGTATCTACATTGTTATAGTCCATAAATTGCTTTACTGTGCATTTGTGCATTATAAAATGGATTTATTCAGTACCGAAGAAAAAATGCAAATGTTAGGCTTTCTCTTCACAACATATTAGGTTATTGTTTGGCATAGAATGGAAACATATTTGACCATTTAATATAAATTTAAACTTATTTATTTTGCTGGTATTCTTTTATTCCAATTTGTGTGATTTATTTCATTATTAAGTATTTGATATAAATTTTAGGATAATTTATCATTTTTAATATACCACCTTAGAAGCATTAAATCGCTTAAAATGAGCTAAAAATTTCATACTTATTATTATTAAATTAGTTCAACCAAATCCTTATAAATTAAATAGTTCAGTGACAACGCGTAAGACTGGATTTGAGAATAAAAATTCGATTCCCGCAGTCAACGTACTGGTTTTTACTATATTTCAAAATTATTTTTTAAGTCGGGATTTGACGAATTGTAACCGTACTTCGCTCAATAAAGAGAAAAAGGTGCCGAGAAATACTCAATACTGCTTAGTTATGAATGACTCTTGTATACAAATGCAGACTAACCGATATAAATAAATAAACAAATATATCATCACGCCTTTTACCCATTACTGGGTGTGGCACTCTGCCTAAGGCAGATCTCGGTAAGTGATATATTTTTTCGCGTGAAGTGCGGTTACCAGCCATCAAATCACGGTCCTCAAAGATATTAGTGGAGCAGAAGCCACAGGGGTAGATTTAAACGATCTGATTGTTTATTTTTTGCTGTGATTGAAAATTGAGGTTGGCACATAAAAACAGCAGGTTTTGTAGCATGCTTGAACCATTTAACTTAATGAGACATTTAGATTCAGAAGAAAAAATAAGTGTATTGAGAGAGCAACAGAGAGTTTGAATCGCAGAATCACAACATTCCTAGAAAAAACAATGCATGGAACCTGCATATTATAACCTGTGGTTGGAGGGTAGGTATCACGGTATACAAACAACAATATCCTGAATAATTTAAGCAAACAAAACATTGCACACACGAGACCACATCACAAAGCTTAGCGAAGCATTTACTCGTCAGCATGAACGCTACAACGCTAGTGTTTTACACTTCACACTTGATGCAAATAGAACCGCACCGCAAAACAATTATAGTCTTTTAATCACATTGCATTCCCGGCAAGACTGTCTCGTGAACGTTGCGATGGCGTACGGTGTAGGGGTTGCTTCGCTGGCTGTTCCAGTCTGGCGGTATGCAAGGCCACCCTGAGACCCCGAGTGACGCCCACAACTGGAACACAATCTCCGACTGCGCGCTGCTGACGCTCCAAGTCTCCAAGAATGTTCCAAGCGATTTCATTCCAACCGAATTTCTTTTCAATCTAATATTATTTAGACATTGAACGTACATGCGTATATTATTCACGCATTGCTTTATGTTCATTGTTCTTTATATGGATTTCAAGTATTTCTCGTCTCTTCTACAAATTACAGCACTAAATGCATTGCGTCGAGTAAAATTAATTTAGAAACTACAGTTGTAGCATCTACCAAGACTATTCAAACCTTACTGACTTTAACTTGGGTTTCTGTTGTACAAACTACCAATAAAAAAATTCTCAAACATGAATATGGCAAAATTAATTTACTTAAAATACGAGAAAATAATTGTAGAGAAACGCATTGTAATATATAGATTACAAATACGAGAATTACATGTACACGCGTACCTACCTAACAAATAATTAGACTAAATATTATTAAATAATAAAATATATCGTCTGTAATATACTGTTATTACATTACTATTTTCATGCAGAAAGCTATTATCATTTTTAGTATGGTGGTAATAAACTATATTATATTGAATGTACAATAATCATTGAAATTGTGTGCACTCATTATATAAAAAATAAAATGTATAATAATAATGTTATTTGATTGGTATTATTACAATAACGAAAACGGCTGGTGCTAACTAACGCTAAGTGAACTCATCACTGAAAACTGTTATCATGTCCAAACATTTCAAACAGGTACATAACTAACCTAAAATAATTATTTGGGATCTGCGATGGACTTCGATATTCCCATCGATAAAGATATCAGTTCCAAGGTATCATAGCTATAACCTAACAAATTTGTTATGGAATTAAATTAGATTGTGACTAAATTAAAAAAGTATGATCAACAAAAAAAAATTGTAACTAACTCATAAGTTAAGCGACCTTATTGAACATACTTGATAGTGAAATAATTATTAAACTATGAAATAGTTTTAGTAAAAGTGAAATTAATGGAATGATTTTAAAAGCTGTGCAGAAAACACAATTTTTATTTTGTAATAAAGATAATACGGTTACCTAATTTAGGATAAAATTGAGTAGCGCATTTTAAAATATAAAGTGTATGACGAGGTACATGTTCTAAAAAATTTAAAAGTTAAAAAATGATTAATGATATCTGATTACCCCCGTTTTGTTCATTAAGCAAGTTTAGTTCCAAGCCCTAAACGGTAACTTTCGAAATAACAAAGTTGGCAGCTTGTTGTACGATTGACGAGTCTGTTTTCGACACTAAGAATTTTACTGCACTAGGGCACCTAACGTTATTTTTTTCCTAATACAAAAATATCATCAAATTAAATAAATATATAAATATATTAATTAATAAAAGCGATATGAGCAAATTTCAATTCGGTTGAATGGATTGGCGAAAACTTAATGAACTATTTTGAAATAAATAAAACAATTATTTTGTTTCAATTAAAATAAAAATATTTATATATAAGCTAATAGCCACGAAACAAATTCATTAAATGTTTTTTACAAATATAATCATACTTGAAACAAATTATAAAGAGTAATGTATCGTTTACAAATGTATAATAGAGGTCGAAAGAAGCAGCTAAAAATGAAAAAAAAAAACAGTGAATTTAAGCAGGGCCATTGAACGTGGCACAAAGCACAAAACTGCCATAACGAACTGGCAAAGCAATCGCGACACAGCAAAGAAAATCAAAGGTTCGCTGGGACCAAATTGCGTCGCGTCAACTGGAACTGGAATCGTTGTTACTGCCACTGCTTAGCTCCATTCCGGCCCCTGGACCGTTTAGTCCGTTTAGCCGGGTACTAGGCACTAACAAACCGTATTATTTACTCGTTTAGCTGACGGTCACATTTTTAACAGAAAATTAAATCGACTTTGGTGTTGGCAACGGAGCAATATTGCGCACGCTATTTCGAGTTTTAATTGTCAAAATCGAAGCAATGAAACGGGGGTCATGCTCTAATAGCAAGAAATAATTAATAAAGGGTCTACATTCTACATTTGAATTCATTATAAGTGAGTTTATCGCACAACACAGATGGTATGCCAATAATATAACTCGAGCGGGACTAGCTCGAGGTGGCACCGCGGCAACGGGGGAGATCAAAGTTGGCTTTACGATGCAACTGAGATTCAGCATTCAGCATTCAGCATGGCGCTGTATTGCGTTGTACGGCGCGGCGTTGCGACTTGCAGCGTTCAGGTGCCTTCATGGTTCACAAAGTCACGACGTCGTACCATGCTCCACTTAAGTGCGAAATGACTGCATTCCTTCTATGTGCACTTCACGGCAGACGAAATGGCCATTTCCGTCAATACATATTTTTTTATTATAAGATTGGTTCTTCTATTTTCCTTTATTTTGTTTAGTTTATGTTTCATGCCTGTGGCTTATTTTCTTTAGATATATCCTATTCCACGGATATTCCCCTAACGGATGTAAACATTACGTAAATGAAACAGACCGCTACCGCTAGTATCAACTCCAATTAAGCGTGACTAACTTTATTTTATTGCTGTCGTTTCTAAATTCATTTTGAGAAAAATATTTTAAATAGCACCGATAGAAACGATTTATTTCATTACAACTTAGGAGCAATTAGGTTTATATTATTTCTCTTGTTATGTTTGTGAATTTCGACATGAGTTTTGTATTTTTGAATATTTTTCTTAATATATATTGAGGACGTTGTTCTTAAAAAGTTCTCTACAAGGGTATCTTGAACTAACGCCAGCAATTAATCTTTCTTATTGCGATTCAAAAATGGATAAAAGATGGCGTATTATATTTACTTGATGAAAATTATGACTATCATGTTTTCTTGTTTTAGTATCATGTAATATATCTTTTCTATTTTTTTTAACCAAATCGAAGTGAAATCTAATAATCAGAATAGTTTACGATGCATAATCATAAAGTTAAACGCTTGGAAGATTGAACTTTAGATTTAAAATATTCTATAAATAATTCCAGTGACATATAAAGTGTAGTGTTACCAGTACTGTTGCAGGATCACACATGGTTTGTAATTAAACAGAAAATATATGTAGTGGTGTTTATAGCAGATAGAAGTTTAGATACTAGGAATATATGAGTCAGTCTAAGCAAGGGAAAGTCACGATAGCTCTAATTAGTCGCATAAATTCCCCTTATCACGGGTTTCGTAACCTACGATACACTAATGGCGTGATAGAACGTGTAAAAACACCAAACACTCATTTTTCAATCCCTAGTTTAAAGCATCAATTTTTGTTGCTGCTTCTCTGTAACTTTCCAAGTCATCTGCATAATCTTCATAATTCTAATCGTATTACAGTTATATGGCAACGAAGTTACCAAACAACTCTTCTGTCTAGCTTTTAGAATATATTACGAAAGGAATTTTGCTACTTGTTTTTATTTTTAATGCGTAGTTTTTATTTTGTTAAAAACGTAACCAATATTTCTAACAGCACAAAATCAAATTGTCATTTGTTGATAGAATTTTCATGCTATTATGTATATGCTTTGCTGCACGAGATTTCACATATTTTCTAAATTCTTGTATGCAACCTCACATAAGTGGTTCATTCTGTGGACCAATGTGTCTGAACTATCTAGAATTTGTTGATTTAAATTTCAAATCCCGTATGCTGCAAAGAGTTAAACTTAATCCCAATTACAATACAGCGATCCTACAACTTATAGTGAAATACGAACATGTATTTCTTTGCTTTGAAATAATTTGTTCACGTACAATATATTGGTCGATTGTATTATTACTTACTTTTATCTACTTTTAAATACATAACCTATAAAATTATAATTCTCTGTCGGCCATCTTAACACGTGCAAAATTTCACCGATTTAAAATGTTTTTTCACATGTGGTTTATCCTGTTAAATTCACAAGTTACGTTACTTTTTACGTTTATGACAGTTCCTCATCCGTGAAGCTAATTTCAGCTATATTTAAAAAAATTGACAATGTAAAAAACAGACATGTATTAGGATTGGAAAATATTTTTGTTCAAATAAATGCTGAAGATGATGGTTTGACCATCGAAACGTCCAATAAATAAATAATAGTATTCAAGGATCAATATATTCCTTCCCAAAATTGAAACTCAGGATCAACATATTCCAAGCAAAATATAAAATAATACATATTTCGAAATAAATACATACAACTAAATAAATTAAATTAGAATAAATAAAATTATAAATGAACTAATTATTCGATACAATATCTCTTTGACATTTTGTTTACAAGAAACTGGAAACTCGTTACCAGTTTATAAATATCTACCTAACCAACACTTTATATCTCATTTGAATAATGTTGAACCAAAACATAGGTAAACGGGTATTATACACTACTACAAAATGTAGTGATGTATTTATTTGAATTGCAAATTAAATGAGGATTGCACATCGACTATTCTAATCATTTATTCGCTCTTTGATTCATCCTACACGTATCAATATAATGATAAGCAGTGGCGAATCAAGAAAATTCTTCTAAGGGACGATATTATGTATGTATTTTTTACGGGACATTCAAAATGATGCGAGTAGGATCACATTTTATTTTATCATATTTGTCGATGAAATTAAATCAGTATGAACAATAACTTTAGAAATTTATAAATAATAAACACTAGATAACAGTCGGAATAGATATATCAGTGACATTTGAATTTGACACAGTACATTTTTATACACTCCATTCTTCAATATTCCGTATACTTTAAAATTTAAACCACAAACATTATTTGATTTACTGATTATGAAACCTCTGCGCAAAACTTTAAAGACATATAATTTAATATACTGATTATAGAACAAAAATATTTTTTTTTAAATTCCCAAAAATTACTGCATTTCATTCCTAGCGAACAAATTTAGTGTCACTGGTTTAATAGTACATTTAATTTTTAAAAATAAAAATAAAGCAAATACCTCCATAATAACTAATTAATAAATGATTATTTGTAGGCAGTGTTTATACTTTTATTTCATTAGTAACATAACTATAAATAATTAACTGTACTATTAAACCAATGAAACAAATTTTTGCGAATTTCAATAAATTCTATTTTGTTCTATAATCAGTAAAGCCCGGATTTTTAGGCAATTGCCTAGATTCAAATTTTAATATACTTCAGGCAATTTAGTTTTTCTATACATGGGTAACATGTTTACGTGTAATGAAAGGTTTTTTTTTTTCGTGCCTTAGAGCCTATTTTTCCTATATTTTGGTTTTTGTGCCTATTTTACCTTATACAGCCTATTTTGCCTATTTTTGTTGTCTATTTCAACTTTTATTGAGCAGACAAGGTTTATCAGCGCCATCATCTATTTCGTTGACTAATTCAACACTCGGCAAAGTACCTCCATCCTAACCTATCAGCGCTATCTTTCATCTATCTATTGCGACGACTGATTCGGTGTTTCAACCTAACCTATAATATTTAAAGTACTTACTTTGTATTTAATCAAGTTTTTGTGTGTGAATTTTAAATGCCGAAAGGCAAAACGCGTTTTAGTCAAAATTTTATGTGGCAATTCAATTGTGCCTTTGTCATTAACCAATGGAGCTGAGGTAACTTAGACGATATGACTAAATATAAGAACGCCCCTGCCACATTTTATGATGTCCGAACGAAGTTTTCAGCTTACAAGCAAGTTCTACTGACCAAAAACAGTCCCTTTCCGAAAATTGCATTGAGCAATTGCTCGTAATATTTTGTGAATCAAAGTATACTACATAGTTTTAATTTGTATAATAGTTAATTAAATCTGAACCCTAAATTATTATTTTATTATTATTTTTCAGATTGTGTTAATTTTTATTTAAAATGATTATTTTTTCTAATGAAGAGTAGATACGAGTACCAATATTAGAAAAAAAATAGTTTATAATTTTTTTAAAGAAACTATTTCTATTTAGGCTGCCTAAAATCCCGCCTATTTTAGAGTAATTATCGGCCTATATGCCTGCTTATTTAGGTGTTTTTAAGTGCCTAAATATCCGAGCTTTAATAATAAGTATATCAAATTATAAATGTCATTAAAGTTTCGTGCAGAGGTATAGAAACACCCAAGATCTTAATTGCAGTAAATTATTAATTAGTATAGTAGTTAATGAATAAATATGAAAAATTTAAATTCTCGGAGAAGCAATCACTTTTTCCACTGATCCGCCACTGACGACAAGTTATAAATACTCAGATTTTCTTTGCTTTTGATCATGGATAATTGTTGGTAATGCGTATATAATCATGCAGCAAATGTATGTTGCAACATGTTTAATATAGAACTGATAGCTATATGCCGATGTCATATGTGTACCTGGGTACCCGAGTACACGTGCATACATGTATGCCTGTAGGTATACGCCCACTCACGAGATGACAGATTCTAGTACATGTGTATAGTATGTGTCATAATTCGGCGATTTTCAAATTTTCTATTTATAAATCACTTTGAAGAGGTTGTGCTATCGAATCGGCCTGTGGATTTGACAACCCGGATTCGATTCCCATAGTCGACAAACAATTTTTACTAAATTAAATCTACTCCTGTGGCTCCCATTCAATAAATATTTTAGGGGCCGTGATTTAACGCGAAAAAATATTTCATTTACCGAGATCTGCTACGGAGGAGTGCCACATCCAATAATGGATAAAAGGCGTGATAATATATTATTATTATTTATTTTTCAAATTATATAATAATAATAATAACTATTTTTTTTAATAGTTTAATATGAGTTTTAATTTGGTATTAAACTGTCATTTAAGCTTTCAAAATGTAATCAAGTACTGAATATAATTGAATAAATTAAATTGCACTCTTTTAATTAAATTTATTCCAAATACAACTTTATCAACAAATTTGCCGAAATTTAAGCAGTTTTTTAAAATCGATTTTCGAACGAAAATTTTAAGTTCTTATTATACATATATTTCAATTAATTAGTCTAGTACATATTTTTTGTATTATGAGTTCATGAAATAATAATTTCTTATAAAGTATAATTAATACAAAGAGTTGCACATTATTGGAAAATTTGAGACTAAATCAGTTTCCAATCCACCTCTATTACTCGTTCAGTTTTCCAGTTACAATCCGCTATGATAATATTTGAAAATGCCAAATATAAAAGTAATAAACTATTTTCAGAGATTTGAGTAAAGCCTCAATAGAGATGATAATATATTTATGTGAATTTAAGTAGTGCGATTCAGTGATCGACTAATATGATTGATGGTTTCTGTGTGAAAGGAAAATTCCGAGTAGGAAGAATGGAAAATAAGCTATGAAAGGAATTATAAATATTGACAAAACAGGAGAAATATGTCAGGATAGAAATGTCTGGCAAAGGATTGCTGCAATATATGAAGAATTTATAAACACTTCTGTTCAAGAAATAACCTAAACATGACACTGTAGAATAGAATGTTTACAAAACTACAATACTTTTATTTACTACTAAATTGTCTTTTATTTTTTATATACTGGCGCAAGATACAAGCATTTTCATAACTCTATTGTTACGGTTGTGATTCACAATATGTTATATAATGTTTGAAATAAAAGTAAATAATTATTTCTAATAAATTGTACATTTTAGAAATGTGTAGTTCCGTATTACTCGAAAGCCTTACTGGTTGCGAGTTAAAGAGAACTAGTATAAATTATTTTAAAAGATCCAAGTAAAACTATTATAGTTAAAAATATCTAAATAATTGTTTAAAAACAAGCAAAAATAGCTTTTTGTGTGTAAGTGTCTATAAGCCGAATGGGTATTTGTGATGGTAGTAAAATAAACCACCAGTGATTGTAAAAATTAAACGTTTCTACTGTAATGTTGATTAGATTGAAATAAGCTTATTTTGAAAGTCTGCCGTGATTTAAACATGAGAATTCTAAGAGCATTCTAAACAAACTCAAATACGAGTATGTAGTTTTGAAAATGAGCAAGTATAGTCGATAGAGCTATAAGAAAACATAGCAACATTGTTGGTTTCCTTAAGTGAAGTTGCTTGGAAAATTAGGCTATCCTGTATAATTCAGGGGGTCAACCACCAGTACCACCACCAGCAACTACACCATCTCCCTTCCCCCTTCACCCAATCAACACCCGCCGCAGGCGAGTTCCTCCAGCCCCATCGTAACTGCAAATTTGGATCGGTTTTCTCGATATTACCAGTCTTGTCACGGGACACGCCACTAGCAGCGATGTTTGATTGATGATTATACACAGGGCACCAGCGGCGGCACGGCTGTGGAACGGGCACGGGGTACAGAGAAGGAGTGACGTGACGTGCCGTGACGCTGGGCATGTGACGTGACGTGACGCGACCGTGGAGTATATATATATACACGCTACGTCAATTAGTGCGTATGTGTGAAAAGTACCACTGGGGAGGAGAGGATGATTAGGATAAGAATTGTTTTTTGAAGACATTCGTGTTGAGTTGTTGGTACATGCTTTCTTTGTTCTTTATTGCTTTATGTGAAACTAATAGGAATGAAACTGAAGCAAAATCTCTACAAGGAATACTTTATAACTAGAAACAAACTATAAGTAGACAGATATCGAGTTGCTATAATATAAGTAATTTTATAAATCTATTATTTAGATGATTGAAGTAAATGAAGATAGATAATAGATTTCTATTACCCAGATGGTGTAGTAGTAATTTAGTGTTTATTAAAAGTTTGTATGTAAAGTTGACGTTATTTACTAACAACATACATACTCATAAGATGTATATATTTAATCTGAAATTCAATTGGAAATAGTTTGAATACGGATCTGCAGTGTTGACCGGAAGCCAGATTGCCGGATGCATGGTACAGCTCGTTAATAATTCCCTGCGTTCCGTTGGCCGTCCGTCGCCGAAGTTCAGCTCCAGTTCAGCGTTCAGCGTTCAGTGTTGAGCGTTCAGCATTCGCGGCCACTCGCCATTCGCCACTCTTAGCTGATGTATCGAAGCTTTCCGCTCGGTAGAATTAAAATATGCAGATAGGTTAAATTAAAAACATTTTTCAGCAAGAGAAAAGTTTGATTGTGGCCGCAGTGAATGGCATTTTAATTTTGGTTCCGGCTACATAAAATCAAGCATTTTTAGCGTACGACGCGCAAGAGAAACGGCTGTGTAAGAGATAAGGATAGCTACGGGATAGCGGGATACCGGGGAGCGTTCGTTACAGACAACCAGACTGAATTGATGCGTATTTGATCATCCGGCTTGGTGGTGCTGGGTGCTGCCGTACTGCCTCACCGTCTGCCGTCTGCTGCCGTCGCCGTCGCCGACGCCGTGTGTACCGAAAACACTCCAACTACCGGAACTAACGCGACGAGCTTCTAACATTTTCACGCACGAATATACTTAAATATTAAACACGAGAGACTGACTTTTACAACTGCAACGCATACATACACTCAGTCCTCAACTAAAAACAAACTATGCACTTGCACTTGTATTTTCTAACAATTTACTCACGGCACTTTACTGCTATATGAAAAGTTAACATTCTAATGGTTATTTGCGTAGCTGATTCCAATCCGATATTTCAAAAATAAATAAAATTTCATCAAAATTTTTATAGACCGTAGAAACTTTTTCATGAATAGGCTTTTTAGCACAATGGGTAGAGAAATTTATTTTTGTCCCAGATCTAAAATCAATACTAACTTATAAAATATTAACCTAAAATTGTATTGTCTATAATTATTAATTCCATGTGAGTCAGAGTGATTAACAATTAGTTGACTAATAATACTTCTAATTTACCATTATCGTTCTAAATCAATATCAACTTCTCAATTTATTGAACAAAACAAAATTTAAGCTGAAATCTATTTAATAATATCATTGTAGTTTTTATTTCAATTGTAGATAACAACTGATATTTCTTGAGGGGAATGTATTAGATTCAACAAATACAGAGTTACTTTGAAAGGAAGAACGAAACATTTAATTTCGATGTCAGTATTCTGTGCGTCACGATACGTCAACGAGAAAGATTTTCGCTGATCCCTATGGTTTAGGGATTTACCTCAAATTCGTCGAATGAATTTTGAAATCAAGTATTTACGATACTCGCCTGGAGATTACACACTAAAAACAATCTAGTCTGACACGGGGACGTTCTAATGATTGTTTGTTAAACCTCTGTTACGTGATTTGAATTATGAATGTGATTTTCGTATTTTTTTGTCAGAAGCCATATCAAATTTTTTTACAGCTAAATTTTCATATTTGATTTTCCATTGATATTCGCACACATTTTAATTTCTAATTTTACGCCTTTTATATTTTTAAAGGTTAGAATAAAATAAAATGGATTATAATTACTTTATTCAAACATTTTTAATTTAAAATTTAATTACATTTTCTACTGCTTTTCAGAAAATTATTCATACATATTGCAAATGAATTGTATTACCTATCTTAACTAACATTTTATTGGATGCGCAGTACAGTTTGTGTCTTTTAAAAAAATACTTTCCCTTATATTAGAAGAAGAGAATGACGCATACATTATATCTACAGAAACTGTTTTCCGAAATGAAATGGACTCTGCTATTGCCACAATTTACCAGGTAAATTAAATGAAAATGTTCTTTACGTTTGTCCCTCACCCTCTAAAATATAATAATAGAAAGTATCCATGAATATGTAATGCGCTTTCTAGGAGAATTAAACTGTCTAATAAGCGTAATTACAAAGAACTGGAAACACTATTTACCCGAACAAAAATCATCACTTGGAACCTGTTGAAATTCATCTGTATCCCCGAGGATTAAAAACACAGACATACGCTACCGCCCTCTGTTCAGTGTTCACCTCTTGCTGAATCCTTTCGAGAGGATCTTAAGAGGAACGGAGGTACAAGGTAATGACGTCGCCCGGCACCCGACCCCCTACAATGTTCAAGACTCTATAGGTACTTTTATAAGCCAAACCGCATTTTAAGTGCTGCTTTGTGAGACGAACATTGGCAGCAAGTGGTTTAGCATAAGTCAGGCGGGAAGTAGGGTGCTTCGAGAGACCGACACCAAACACACGAACAATGCCGACTAATGCCGAGCGCTGACGATGGACGTACTGTTAGTGTTTAGTGTCTCAGCATGTATGTGTGAGATCTGCTGAGCCGATTGTCGATTTGAGTTTTGAGCCAAACATAAGTGACTACTTGATGTACTACGCATTTTGAACTTTAATCTGCTAGCCTTTGTTCCATGATATTAAAGGATTTCAGCAAAATTATTGTGGACGTTTGCTCGAAAAATTGGGATGCATGTGTAAGCGCCTCAATAACTTGCAGCGTAACTTTCATTTTTGTTACTTTTCTAACTTCAAGGGGCTCTTCTATACTACCCAAGGATTTATAGTAATTTCAATTTTTATATAGAAAAAGTGATAGATTTTGTAATGTGAAACAATTATTTAAAAAAAAATGCATTTTGCGGAAGAAAGTAGTAAATGAGAAAACGAGAGCAAGGCGAAATGGAAAAACGGCAGTTGGTGATGATTGTTTAAAAACAATAAAGCACGGAATGTTCGACGAGTGAAAATAAATCCTGTCGAGCGTTGAGTTGTAATATTTTCTATAGAAGTCCACTCATCTAGAAGCGTCACGTGAAGTCGCGTCCTCGTATCCTCGCATCCTCGCATCCTCGCATCCTCACTCTCGAATTGCGGGACGAGCGCTACGAGTAAACAACTAGCCAGCAGCAGCAAACGGCGAGCCGGGCGAGCGAATGAACGTAGGCCATTCACGCGTCACAGTGCATCATGCACATCGCATGTGTGAATAATCTATCACTTAAACGGCTTGGTGTCATTTCCTGCCCACCATAATCAATTATTTGCCTAGATGAACATGTAACTTCAGTAACATTGCCGCGAGCCGACCACTGGCGACCAACCCCGACCGCCCCCGAGTGCGAGTGTGCACGTCACGAATATCACAGCATATACACGTCAAACGCATTCAACATCGAATGAAATACAAATGAAGCTAGTAACGGTCATTGTGTGGGATATTTATGATGGAACGCGCCTGTTTAGACTAGTAAACCATTGGCGCCGCAAAAAATCCCTACATGGTCGCCAGCGGGGGTGTGGTCGACGCTCAACGCTCGACGCTCGACGCTCGACGGTCACTCGGCCGCCTGCTGCTCAAGAGCTGACGTGAAAAGTCCCCGAATCCCTACCATGTGATACCGTTTTGCGTTTTGTGTTCTGTGAATGTGAGCTGCGAGGTGTCATCATTTAAAAAAAATTCCCGCAGATATTTTAGCCGCGATTAAAAGTTTATTTAATTTGTCTGCGCTTGCTGTTAAAAGCCTCTATGAGAACCTTTTGAAATACCAATAAAAAGAAACACTCTTCAAAATTTATGGATTAGTCTTATTAGCAAATTTTAATTACTTTTTTCAACTAAAACAGCACATCTTCTCTTCAATTTATGTTAATGTCAGTCAGCACCGAATTTAATGTATTTTGATAAAACAATTAGATAGGCGGTAGATTTAACGCCACAAACATTCATGTGACAGATTTTCCACGCCTAACGCGTTGGTACCACAGTCAGTACATTAACAAAACACAATCTAAAATTTACACATGATGTTTTGTGGTCAACACATTTTATTTGTTTAGTTTGATTCTCTAACTAACACAGTAACCGCTGTAAAATCAGGGTTAATCAATTATGTTCGAAATTTTCTGTTCGTACAATAACGATAATAAACGCGATTAAAACTAACAAGTTATCACAGTAGGAACGTGACATTAAACTACAAGCCACAAAAATAGCGAAAAACATCTAGAAAATAAAACAATACACGTCGCTGGCGGATATTGGCGATGACAGTTCGAAAGAAAAAAAACATTGGTTCCGGTATGTTTTTTTGAACGTCGATACCTAATTGTATCATTTGTCAATAAATTGATGTGCCTAATCGGTAGCAAAACGTCGGAAGTTAAAAGGAAGAAGAAAAAATAATAATTTGGTGGCAGCGCTGTTGCGCGCTCGTTAGCGCTTGCCCGGTCCCGATGCCTCTTGCTACGTGGAGGAGGGGCTAAATTTCGAGGACTGAGGACTCAGGAAATCGTGAGGGTGTCGAGAGTGCTGACTGACCGAACATCGAATGCTTTGAACCTGATAGAAATTTCGAATTATTTTGTTTGTCCTTTGTGGCTCGATTGAAAACCATTTCGAGTTCATAACTTGTTGGTTTTCCAAACAATTAAAGAATTTCCGTTGCATTTTATTTCATACTATTTTTCGCGTATAAAAGGATATTTTATTCTGAAAACCGAAACAAGTTTACACAATTTACGAACAAATATAAAAATATCTTTAATAATTATAAATTTAAAAACACCTTTTATCAAATTTCTTTAGTAGAAAGATATATATATATATATATAATATATATATATATATATATATATATATATATATATATATATATATATATATATATATATATATATAAAATAAAAGTGATGAAATATTGTTAACCCAACCCAAGAGTAAATAAGCGATATATGGTTGTAATTATATTTATTAAATTAAATCATACATGTCAAATTTATTATTTTTCCATAGCAACCTTTTATAACCCACAGCCTGTCAATTGTCAACAAAAGCACACTTTTAATGACAATCGATAAATTAATATTTTTCTCAAAATGTGATATGGTAAAAGAAAAAAAAATAAACTGCCTTACTAATATACTTTGATCTACCAAAGTCATTGATATTTTGCAAGCAAATTCGGACCACACTTCAAGCTCTAAGAATCGCGTTATAATATTAGTTTTCATTTAATAAAATCAATAATGATTTCAATGAAATTATTAGATCTTGTCAAAGGAAATTTAAATTTAAGTAAATATATCATCACGTGTTTTACTCATTACTGGGTTTGGCACTCTGCCGTAGCAGATCTCGATATATTTCTTCGTTTGAAGTGAGGTTACCAGCTTTTTAGATACGTTTTAAATAAATGATTCTGTTAGAATACTTTGTACTTGATTCCTAGTTTCAACATATAACAGCTAATAATAATAATAAAAAAAAAATTAGAAAATTTCGTCGAGTGGTTCGAAATAAATAAGCAACTGATTCCCTGTACTGCAAAAATAAATACATAAATAGCATAATAAAATAATGAAAATATAAATGCAATATCTAAGTAATTGCTTTATCAATAAATTTAATAAAACTCTATATAAAACAGCATAAATGTAAGAAAAGATATGCGTGAGCAATGAATATATCGCTGCCACAATATTTCTTTGGCGGCGACAGGTTAAGAATTCGATCAAACAGCCATAATTTTATTATTCTCATATTGCCAACCTTCTAAACTTCCCTCAAAGTGTCACCATCTCACAAGAAAAAATCCCTAGGCTCCATTTCAGCCAATATCCAGTCAACTTCGCGCCATATTCATAAAACCTTTTTATGTTGTTCCTTTGAGCTGATGAATGTGTGAAAGAAGGAAGGAGGAACGTGTAAACGGGATCCTTTCCCTTGCTGATGTCCTAGCGTGTCTTGGAAGGTGGATAAATATCTATGGAAGCATGTGTGGGAACTGCGAATTTCCGGCGAGAGTAGATGCGAAGGTACATACGTTTTAAGGTTATATAACACAATCTTGTTGTCAAAATATGTAAACAAAATTATTTTTATTGCCTTTCACTAAAGCTAAATATTTCACTATTGATTAAATCAAATTTATAAGAGGCGCATTGGTGTAGAAAGTAGGGGAACGCTTTCCATGATCTGGAGGGCACAATGTCAAATACGTCAAAATGTCTTTATTTTTAAAACTAACAATAGTTATTTTATTATGTTTTTAACGCGATTAATTTTATTTTCACAAATATCAATTTTAGAAAATTTTATTTTCTTGGTACAACATTTTTAAGTAGAAGACGGCTGCGTTTATAGGATATACAAAAAATTAAATACAATGAATGTTGCATAAATGTATAATAAATTTCCTAACATTTTAAATGCTTTAGGCATTATTTATAAAATATATAACACAAATTACAACAAAATTGACAAACGACAGCGCGAAACAAAATGGAGTTTGAGTCGGATACAAATGTAAACATTTTCAAAGCCAGTAGGTACCAACGCCTGGTAAAGAAATGAACTTCAATTCTTTCAAATAAATTAAAATTTCTTGAAAAACTTTAGCTGGTAGCACAAGCTCTGTTTTTGCCTGTTTTAAGAGCAGTGTTTTTAGGTGTTTTAACATAGCTATCTCTAACATGTTAAAACTGTGCTTTTAGAACACCCAAAAACAGAGCTTGTGCTACCAGCTATTATGTTTAATTTTAAATAATTAAATTTTTTTGTATAAGCATTTGACAAAACATTTATTATTTCTATATTATTTAAAAATATATTCACTAATTAATCAATAATAAATTAATAACTTCACTAGGTAACGCAATTTTTAAAATAAAATTTCAAATTTTACAGAATACATTTTTGGTATTTTTAATTTAAATGTATTAACAAATATGTTTATCGTATTATTTTTATAAATTCATGAAATAATTCACTTGCTCGTTATTTATCCAAACATAATAATGTTCTACTGTAAAATATTAATAATAAGAAATAATCATAGCTTTAATTGCACATTGTATATTTTATGTTTCTCGCAGTCACAATATTTTAAATGTATTCTGCAACTTTTTATGACTTGTATATTGCACCGGCACCAGATTACAAAGATTATAAGTTCATGATGCAATATTTTTTAACAAGGGTTGACACTTATCAGACGGTTTCTACTGGGCAAAGTGGCTGTGATCTTGTAAAAAAATAATAAATGTTAGTGATTCTATACATCATTTGTTGACTCGGTGGAGCGAAGGGCAGTCCCGCGGGATGTAGCCGAAATGATGACAACGTGTCGAAGCAACGCGAAAGCCGACAGCAGACAATGAATCGAAGATAAACGGATAAGGTTACTGGGCCTTGAGGTCGACTTACTTTACTAGATGTGAAAGAAGATACATGATACCTTTATTAACTATTAATAGCACACATCTGAAGCCATGTTGTAGATGATGTTTATTTATGCAGGTTCGGAATTCCAACAATTCATTTTTACACACGTGATACATTAGAAATCTCTTAAAATAATTTCATAAAAATTCTTCACTTACAATGAGCTATATATTTTGCTTATAGGTCACTTTAGGCACAGTGAATTCAATGCCGTTGAGCGCAACTTCATATCTTTTAGAGTTTTTGAAATATAACCTTCGGAAGACTTAAACTTTCCAAACATTTTTCAATATTAGATTTTCGACTTTCCCGATGCCATAGCTCAAAAACTAAGCAAGCTATTGATATCCGCTCAACGGCATAGAATTTCCCGTGTTTAAATTAACTTATAAACAAGTTTTCAGCGATTTTTAAATTTTCTCATCATAATTGTTTGCTATTTTCAATTTATTTGCTATCTTCAGTTATTTCCCGAGCAGAGCTCGGTCTTTCAGATAATTTATTTCTAAACGTAGTTTTTTTACTAATTGTCATTGTTAATTATTCGTACTGATTTTTTTTATTCACCGTAATTTGAACTCAAAATCTTTTACCCACTAAACGGATGCTATATGGCCTGATCTTCGATTCTCGGTAACTCAGTTCGTGGAACGTCCGCCTAGCGAATGAGAAAGTCGTCATTATTCTTTAAAAATTTATTTTAAAACGCAAAAGAATTAGAAAAGTATTACTTTTATTAGTTTATGTCACTTCATAGCATAAATAAATAATATATTTGTACTAATTATTATTTAGGAAAGTTGTATTAGTGTAAATGAATACCTAAATATGTATTCAATCAATCATTGAAAACCACGGTTACTACATTAGTAAAATAATTTTATTTTTGTGCCATTATGTCTAAATAAATCAGTCCAACGTACTTTAAATTTTTAAATTAATGAAATTTTCCAAAATACAAATCACATACATCCATTTATCAGTTTTAATAATTGTAAAATATTGCATTCACCAAATGTAATATAAAATAAAATTTTATGTGCAATATTATATTTTACAGAATATATTAATAAATGTAAAATATGTATTAATCAATAAATGTGCTCTCTCTAGGTTTAGTTAGACATCGAGCACAAAGGGTCTTAGTTCGATCAACATTGTATTTTGTAGGTGTGTCTGTATAGATGTGTAAGTTCACCCTCCACAAACATCTTAGGGTATTGTAATATGTTTGGCTACCAACCGAACATCGTTTGTACAAATATTCACATCCCAGGATTGTTTCAACATTGGATTGTCACTCTCGAAACCATGAATAATTATTATTCTATTAGGTACCATAATTATTTTAAAATAATACTAAGATATTGGCAAAGCACTTAATAAATTTATCGTAGGCACAGATCATTAAATTAGAAAAAAAATTGCCGTTATCAGTATATTGTAAAAATTAAATATGCCTCGTTGGCAGCAATGTTTTAAAATAAATAAAGTAACGTAGATGTTAAAAAGTATTTAACTGATTTTAATATTAGTAAAATAAAAACGTTAAGGTACTTAAAGTACATGTTAATCCCAAAGTGGCGATGGTAATTTAAAAATTCCACGGCCTGGAAATCAAAAAAATCCCTAAACACCGATTAGCGAAAACAAGAGACAAATTTGCCGAGGGCAAGTGGCGAGGTGTTTAGTTAGCAATGTAACCACAGTCACTGGGGTTCGGCAGCGCAAATTCGGTTACGGTTACGGTTACAGTGACGCGTGGCTGACTGCGTTACGTCAGACACAGACACAGCAAAGCAGTGGCAATGGTAATGGCGTGGCGCGTGGCTGAGCGCGAACGCAGACATACACGCTACAGATCGCATGAATATTCATTGCGAATCACACGATTGCTTCACACATATATCTACAGTTATCGCGAACTTATTAATTACACAACGTGTCAGTTACGAAGCTGAAACGTTCTTGTATTGTTTGAGATTGAGCAGGAACGGACTCGGGACATTTCTCATGATGAACAAACAAAACAGAAAACAAATATTTTCACTTTTTACACAAAAGGCTCACAAGCTTTTTGTGCTTTTACAGCCAAATTCTCTCAAAAAAGGCTTAGCTAATCTTGATATTCTGAAAACAAGATATTGATATGAGGAGATTACTTTAACTCGTTACTACCGTCATATGCCGATATATATCCTTTTGTAAATGGCAGTCACGGCCCCAACCCGCGCAGCCATCACACGGGACAAACTCGTTATTATTATAATTACTGTTGCCGAATTAAAACAGAACATAAAGAATAGTATAGTGTATGAATGTAGTAGATATAATGAAATAAAATGAGATTGTGTACCTTGAAAAAATAAAAAATAGAGAAAATGTGGATAGATTGAAATTCGTTGAATATGCTTGCACTAATAAAACGGCCCTGTCTCGAACAAATCGGACAGAAACAAGTCTAGAGAGAGGAGATGGAGAAAGGAAGAAAGAGGTTCCCCTAGCTGCTGCAACAAGCCTTAAGACACTCAGTATGAGGGATGGAGGGAAAGCGACGCCGCGACGCGACAGCACCGAGTAGATGACGGAATGACAGCGACGCGAGTCTCAGCCGGTGCCTCCGGTGCCTCCGGTACGGAGTAGGAAGTACCGAATGCACGCACGGTGGCACAGCACGGGGACAGCTACAGCTACAGCCGCTACTGCCACTGCTCCACGCCGCCACGGCGCAGTGATTGATTGCCTTCTATTTAGCCAAATCCTATAGCCACATCCCGGTAAATCTCATTATTACGTCAAGCCAAGATGCTACTTACTTCAGTTTATATATGAGAAATAGCTCCAGCCCAAGCATAATTTATTAATAGACCAATAAAAATACCCGGCCACACAATGCGCCATACGGCTTCACTGGCGTTTGTTTTCGCGAATCAGTTTCGCAGTTTCGAGAAAAACTTGGAAGATAAAATGGAAAATTTAACTCTTATATAAATCTCGGGGCGATATTCGAGTCATTTTTCACGAACGGCAAGGCGAAGCGTACAATGTAATTCAGCGTAAAATGCTTCTGCTTCTGCTTGTGCACCGCTCCAATCGAATTTGCATTGACGAGATGTGAGACGATAGACGGCACGGGACGCGACGCGACGCGACGCAGATAGCAGATAGCACGTAGCACATAGCACATAGCGGTTCTCACTCTCTACTGACGTAATCGCCGTCATATTAGTCGATGCAATATTACTCTAATCATTTCATTACATCGATGCTCCATTCCTCCACGGCTTCATACCACCGCGCGCCGTCAATGTTCTTTCATCCCCAATTCGCATCATTCGCATCAAACCAGATTTTTATAAAACATTTACGCAAAGCTTGCTGCATTTATCGCCGCTTTCACATTCAAATCAAATTTGTCAAACATGACAGATTTACCGATTATTCTATCAGATAAAGATGTTAAATGTCTAGTTTACACTACTTTACATCCTCGCATGAACGCACGTGAACATGTACGATTTGTTTCTAACTAATCAATTACAAAACTATATATTAATGCAGGACACATTCATTTATTTCACTTCGTAATACCATATACCCTAAAACCATTTATAATATATTGATTAATTTAAGATTTGTAATGAAGTTTCATTAAAATATTAACCTTTTTACTACTAAGTTAATACTCATTAAAGTTAATTTAATATCAATGAATAACAAAGTATTAATAATAAAATATTTGTACCTGCGAAATGTCACATAGCCCTTTCTAATTTCTAATACTTTTTAACCATCGTTAGATGTGGCATTCTACCTTCGAGATATCAATAAGTGATATATTTGTACACCTGGAGTGCGGTTACCCATCGTCAAATCAACTGTCAGCAGCGATGTTATTTGAAACAGTATAGTGGGTATAGTAGATACCAAT
This sequence comes from Pterostichus niger, assembly GCA_947425015.1. NCBI lineage: Eukaryota > Metazoa > Arthropoda > Insecta > Coleoptera > Carabidae > Pterostichus > Pterostichus niger. The sequence goes on along the minus strand of OX380347.1, from coordinate 20,315,646 downwards.
TTGAGATGAGTCGCTTCCTTGACTTCCTAGCTCCCTTATTTATACAAATATGTATCACTTATCACGGTAATAGCGAGTAAATTCAGTTGACGCCCGCTCCGAGATAGTCTCGTGCCTCGGGGGTTGGAACAATGCACACCGTAATGAATGTATGCGTCTTGAAGTGGCGTCGCGTGTGCGCTGCGGTTTGATCTAGTGCGCTACGACACTACCGACGCCGACGCTGATGCTACAGCGTACAGCAAGATCAACTTAGACGCACTACAGCAGATGGTACTTTGAGGAAAACTAAATTGGTATGATGAAATAGGTAAATCTGCTCCTGATGTATCGTAATTCGAGTTAGATTCACTCGAAAATACGAAAGGTGCATTATGATTGAAAATGCAATATAAATTCCGGAAATGCAAACAAATTGGTGCTACGAACGGACAGCAATGATTGGCAAATTGAGGTATTTCGAACATCTCACGGGAGTTATCAATTTCTTAAGTAAAGAACAAATATTTGTAAAATACCTAATGATAAACATTGTTCAACGAATTGCAAACTGGCGAGCGATTATTTGTTAAACGAGATATCTTGAAAGATACCGGATTTTTTAAAAAGAAATTTGGAAACTAAGGTTTTACATTGTAATTTATAATTTGTTCGTTATAAACAGGGATGGGATAATGAAACATATCGTTATAAATAATCTAAAAAGAAACAAAATAATGTTGTATAACGTTATAATAACATTATTTTTGTTTCGTTAGTATACTGTTACAATAACTTTATTCTTCTAATTTGTAATAAATTTATTAGAAATGAAAAAAACAATATATTATTTAATTATTTTACCTTATTTTAGAAAATTAAATTTACTTATTACAAAATCAATATAAGATTATATAAAATAAAATTAAGTATTTTATTATTTTTGTCAATGTCAGATTGTCATTCATGGCAGTAAAATCTATAATAGAACATGAAACAACAAATTATATAACCACCGGCAAAATGGGCAAAACATTAAAATTTGTAAACATGGAGAACTTGTTATGTTATAGTTTCCATAGTTGGTTATAAGTACAAATCAACAATTCAATTTGTATTGTTATATATTATTTTTACATTGTCTGTATAAAGCTTCATTGGTGGCTGTTAAAGACATGTTCCCTAATTGAATACTAGAAACAAGATAGCGGGTATCAGATTGATGAAACTTTTCATTTATATTTCAAAGAGATTTTCTATATTTTTCCATTAAAGAGAATATATTAACGTTAATGTGGTTTACTAAAAATAAAATAGAATTAATATTCACGGTACATATGCGTACTTGAATTTTCAGTTACCGTTGTATTTAAATTGATATAATGTCGTTTATTTGTCAATGGAAACATTGAAAGTAAAAGTTGTTTTATTAAGGCAAAATATACATTTTGTTGAATAAGCACAAGTTATGAATTAAGAAAATATTGTATGAAAAACAGAAACGAAATTAAATTTGCAAGTAAATATTTCAACCTGTCCATTTACAAATTTCAATAAAATATTGTTCTCAAAGTGGAGTTAAGATTGCTTTGTCTGGCTCTATTATTATTTTTTAATAAAAAAGACGTTACGCTCAAACTTCGAGTTCAACGAGATAAAATATGTACAGTCAAATCTTTCAATAAAAATACTTAAACAAAAAACTTAAAGAAACAGTCCGTCCCAAAATTGTTCATTAGACATTTAAATACGCGTCCATGATTCTTTTAAATCCAGGTCTAAATTAAAATTGCACAGAACATGGTCTTTACTCTGCCAAAAACACAAACGATAAGCAACAAAGAAAAATCATTAACCGGTGTTGCTCCGAGAGAATTGAATTGCGCGGCACGACGAGAGGAGACGTCGTTTTCTCTCTCCACTCTGTCTCTCAAGTAGCCGATCTTGCCGCAAAGAGAGAACAATTAAAGAATCTCCAGTGAGACAGCAGGAGTGCGAACTCGCTACTGGAACTGGCTAGCGCTCCAGCTCTGCCTCCGTAGTCCGTACTCGTCAGCCTCAACGTGGCTTTACGATAAATATTCTGGTGGCCGGAAACCACAGCTCTTACTTAGGGGACTCAACTGCTCGAGGACCATTGTCACCGCGTAAGATGGGCACTACCTTTGGAATGCGCACACTTTTACCTTTGTTGCGACTGCGACGAGCTTCAGTTAAGAATTAAACACCGAGACTTTACGCTAAATTATATTTGCACATGTTCAGGGACCCGTCACCCTCGAGTACGATGATTCACACACGGGCAACACGGCGGTGAAATTTTAATTTATTGTACCTGCATTTGAATTTTATTGTAATATCGCGCTGTCTTGATGAAATTAAATTATAAACTATTTAATAATAATAATAGGTAATATGGCTCAGAGGCAAATTTTCAACTTGGGAGAGTCGAGTTCGATTTCAATAGTAGACAATTCATTTCGTTTTCTCTAAACTAACATCTTTGGGAATCGTGATTTAACGGGTGCAAACTGTCGTCAATTATTTTTGAGACAAATGAATTAAGTAAATAAAAATAAATATATTTATATCCGCATTTTTTTCTCTTAATTTAAGAAAGTTTGACACAATAAAAAGTTGGATAATTATTTACTTATTATTCCAGTAAACAATATAGAATTCGAAATGAAAATTTAAACTTTCTGTGAGTATATTTCAAGTTAATATGAATTATATTAAATAAATTATAATTAATTTGTTTTCAAATATGATGCATTTTTTGTTTATTTAAATATTATATTATTATATTGGATTATATGGGGTAGGTAGTTCAGTGGTATCGAGTCGGCCTGTGGATCTTGAGAACCCTGGTTCGATTCCCACAGCCGACAAACAATTTTCACCAAATTAAATCTACCCCTGTGGCTCTCGCTCCACTAATATCTTTGGGGGACGTGACTTACCGAGATCTGCTTCGGCAGAGTGCCACACCCAGTAATGGGTAAATGACGTGATGATATATTTATTTATTTATATTATACATATTATAATTTGTTATATAAAAATGTATTAGAAGATTGAGAATAAGACTGATGTAGATAATGAAGAATATGTAAAAATACATTTTAAAAAGATTGAGGCAAAGAGAGTATATGAAATATTTTATACATTTAATTACTTAAAGTACATTAAGCTTATGAAATATTAGAAGGACGATATTCAAAAAAGTTAAAAATCATATTTTAAATAGAACACATGTCTTATTTTATTTTTAGTTTTGGATCTATGTTATTTAAAATATAAATGTATCAAACCCACAAAAATGTATTCGATTCATATTCGGGTTTAAATACTTTTATAATTAAGTTCAGTTTTGGTTCGAGTTCAACCAACATAAAAATTTGAGGTCAAATTCAATAGTACGGTGCAGTAGTTCGAATTCGAAGATCCTGAGTTTGAATCCCACTCAAGCTATATATGAACTACTATATAAAGGTTAAGTGAGCCCGGATCCTCTACTGTAATTGGGATTAAGTACCTGTTGTACAATGTAGCATAAATAAATAATTAAAATTAACCAGGTTGTATCTTTGCGATTCATCTTTACTTAATGAGAACCGAATTCTACAAATCTTGTATTTTTAAATGAAACGAATTGGTATATAAAATCATAACAAATTAAAACAATATACTGGTAATAAAATAATCGATTAGGGTGGTAAAATAGGGCTCAATTTAATTAATCAATCCGGTTGAATTCATAAAATTGAATGACTATTGAGCCAAGTGAATAGAATTTGAATGAAATTAATCAATGACGTTGACGATCGAATGAAGGAGGTCCTATTTGTACTTGACAAATTAAACCAAAGTTTCAATATGATTGATTCTTGATTGAAAGGTGCAAATTCAACCAAGCGAGTAAATGTAGTCGGTTTCATTATATTCTGATGTAACTTCATTTGTCACCATTTTAAATTGAAGCTAATTCGTTTAATTTAGTGGACACATGTATACAGAAATTGAATTCAATGAGGCATCAGGGTGATTGATTCAATCTGGTTGTTTAATGAAACTGAACCATGTAAACCAGACTTTGCATATGAGCCCGAAATCAATGTATTAGATAGGTACTATTAGTAAGCCTACTACATAACAATATTACACAACTTAATCGGATATTTTCCGTAAAATATTTCAACATGTTTTAAAGCGCAACTTGAATCATTTAAATTCACTTCCAACAAACTCAGTTTTGGATTTGATACATACGATAAATATAGGACGGAAAGTATTATTCTTTCTATTAAATACATTTTTCGTATTTTATATTATATGTCAAAATGTATTTGTATGCTATCTGTTTAAAATACGGGACAATGGCTGGTGCCACAAGCTCTGTCTTTGCCTGTTTTAAGAGCAGTGTTTTTTGGGTGTTTTAGCTATCTTGAATATGTGCTCATAAAATACCCATCAAGAAAGCTTGTGGCACTAGTCTATTCGTTTATTTAGAAGAATCAAAATTGTAATAATTTGAGGCTGAAGCTTTTATTCGAAGCCGGTCCTGATTAACAATATCATAATTTCATAAAATATAACAGAAAAAAATCGTTATATACGGTGGAAAATAATTCGTTCGTCAATTCGATTTCTCTACACGTAGGAAAGAGTCGACTCTCATATACACTCATATGTATGTGTGCGCGTAATGTTCGTGTATATGAATGTGAGGGTGTGTGTGTATGTGTAAGTGGAGGAGCGCTTTCAGTTTTTTCATTTGCACATGTTCGGCTGCTAAATTATGTGGAATATGGCGGCGATTCGAGCCAACGTTCGCTGCACTGCGACACGTAGCGTCAGTGGCGTGGCATAGTGTCACATCATGGGGCCCAACAGACATGACAGGGCCGTATTATACAGAGTGATTGAAAAGACATAGATTCACTCTATTTTTCTATCCAAACATTCCAAATGTTACTGGAATGTACAGGTATATAGTTCATCGGCAAAATTTGAAGTAGCAATTTCTCATTTATGAAACAACAACGTCGTTGTAGTGCTACTAATTCCAAATTGTTTGATTGTGACATCTCGTCTTTCGGTATCAAAGTATTTTTGTAAACTCTTAATTAATCTCTATATTATCTGTTACAAAGAAAAATTATACGTCCTTTTTACAAAGATGTATACTTACGAAATGATTAATTATTTTATCTAATAACAATACGATATACAACATGTGGTAAAATACGACTATTCTTCATGGCAAATAAATTTAGGTGTTTTGTGTAAAGTCGACACCGACGAGTGGTTAATCCGGTCCTGGTGAACGGTGAATAGTGAACGAAGAGCAAGAGTTGAACAGTTTAGCGGGAGAAAAAGAGGTGGAAAAACAAAAACGGAAGCGATGCACTTAACCGACTCGAAATTTTGCAAACAACTTATTCTATCTCACTCGGTGTTTTAATTGTGCAGACTTGAACCCCACCATACGAACAAGTAACACGACTACTACACCACCGGTAACGGTAGCGGTACCGGTACAGCCGTACGGCATCGCGTCGTACCGCTCGGCACCGTACAAAAAGGAACTGATAGTCCAAACATTGTTTTGCTAACATTGTTTGTTGGTTGTATCAAAAAGATGCATTTTAGATTGCGGGACAGTTTGTTTTTGTAAAAAATTGATTTTCATAGTCACTTTTGTATTGTTGCAACTTGATAAACTAGCTTTACTTGACAGTGCTCTCTCTACTAGATACAAATATTTTAACCGATGTTTGACCGATTACACTGCAACAACATACATACAGGCTGATTCATGGTTAGTACAAAAAGACTAACATTATATTTCATTGGTTATTTTGAGTAAATCCATAAGTCTCATTCCACTTTTATAACCAGTGTTGCAAGCCCTATTACGACTGTAAAGACTGCAACTTTAAAAAATATAAAAACTAACAACTTATATTCTTATTATTTTCGGTTCAGTACGTTATTTATACCGGTTTAAATGTACGGTTTAAGAACCAAAATAATATCGGTTCGGTTACATTTTCGGTTACAGAATCAATTAAATTTTCGTTTTGGTTTTCATATTCCAAAAAAAAATATCGGTTTCGATTTTCGGTTACGGTTTCATAAAAAAGGGACTATCGGTGTATCTAACACTATATTCGACTAAGGCCACCAATTATTATTAGATGAGTAGCTGAACGAATTAAAACGTTAACTTGTGGTCATTGAAGTCTCCAAATTGATTTAGTAAATTTCCACAACGTTGAATAGATAACTTTATACTTTATAATAAAATATGTATATCATCTATCGAAATGGTTAAAAAAAAGTGATGATCTGATGATAATTTATTTTATTTAGCCATCCAAACATCCGTACATATTTGAACTCGATGTAAAATAAATGAAATGACATGCTGATGTATAATAAGTTATTAAAAATTCTAGCAGCAGTATCTACGCAAAATAGAAAAAAAAATAGCAAAGTCAAACAGTTTTACCATCGAAAAAACTGAAAGAGATATTAAATTTGTGATTTCATCTATGGACTCTTTATGACAAACGTATTATACATCTTGGTGCATATTAAAAATTCCATTAGACCTATTCGACAATTCTTCATTTACCATTTTAAATGAAATATTTGCCTATATATTCTATAGTATAGAGTAATCAGGTAAATAATGATAATGGATCCTAATGGCACAGTTTTCTTGACACAGAGTATCTTGTCTAATTTCAATCATGGATACTTTTGAAACGGGCAGCGAGAATAATTTACAAACTTTAAATTGATGCGTTTCAACATACACGATGGCTGAGTTTGACTAGAAGCATTCACAATAACTTCACAAATGGCGATTCAGGCAACTTTAGAACTAATAATTGAGTGATATGTACTTTTGCTTTTTATATAAATCCTTGCATTTTCGAATTTAATTCCACAAACTGACCTATTTTTACAAATAGCTTATTTAAATATTTTGCTCCATAGCACATTATCAATTATGTCGTTAGGCAAATAGCAAATATTATATAGCCGGAGACTGCGTATAATGTTTTCCTAATCAATACATGTTTAACAACCAATTAGGAAAATAATAATAATATATTTTTGTGCCATTTACCTCATTTTTTATATTACATATTTTTAAAATACTCGGATCATTAGAATACATTCATTTTGGAATGAATTTACTTGTATTTTACAGTTTGTCTTGTTAAAATTTAATCTTGCTTTTTGTTTTATTTTAATATTTCATATTGAAATAGAAATTTTTGAGTATTTATTCTATTGGATTCGACTCAGTATTTCTTAAGTGACTGGCTCAATGCATTTGAATTGTTTTATAACTATATTCCGATAAAGACAGAATACATATTTTATATTTTCAAATATTACCAAAAAAAAATTCAATATGATATAAAATAAAAGAATTTTTGATACATGAAATAGCAAACGACACTAAAAGTAAATATTGAAAATTGAAATAAGAAAAGTAAAAACTTTTCAAATATTATTTGTTTCATTCTGAACATAAAAACTAAGCAAAATTATGATATAAATAAAAAATTTTAATTTATTTCTTTATTTACTTACACTGCTTTACAATAGATTATATTCAAGTATAATTTATTATTAATTTTGATTAAGCAATTTAATTTATTTATTTAATAAACTTGTCAAATTAAAGTTATAATTTTTGCTATAATAGCTATTTTTCGTTTGCTTGTTACTCCTGCATAAAAAAACAAATGAGCAACAAGTAGATACTCATTAGATGCTGATTTTAATACCTACTTAATACTTTTTATATTTACACTTTTGGTTTAATTTAATTAGGGAAGCAACAATCATCATATAAAAAATTGTATTGTATTTCCTGTTACATATTTTAATTCTACAGTCGGTATGTTTAAATACAGTATATGTGTGGTTACAATTTAAGCTGAATTAAATGATGCTTAATACCAACAATTTTCAAAAATATTTAATCAAAGTTCTCTATTTAGTTCTCTGGAATTGAATTCAAACTGGTAAATTTTTACCTGAACAATTTCGAATTTCGCAATTCGCAATCCACGTATATTAGCGGTTCAGACCGCTGTTTGAGTACCGCTGACGTAGAATATTTAAAATAGTTTCTGTTATAGGCGAGTTCACCGAAGCGGACCCACTGACAGTACTTTGGAATGCAACGATTCGATTAATTGCTCCTGCTCAGCAATTATATTAATCTACGGCAGCTTTGACGGACAGCGAACACAGAAAAATCTAATTTTGAGATCTTTCAATGTGCATTAAGAATATATACATTAACACTAACTTAGGTACAGTCTTTGAAAGATATCGAATTTTTTTCTTTTACGTGAAAATTTTTATTTTTACTTCTTAATAACATTGTTACTCGATCGAATAAAAGGCTTCAAATTAACGCCTAATGCTTCAATGTACAAAAGACTAAATGTTCTATCTCCAATATTTGAGGAATATAATAAATAGAGAATGTTTGTTAGCCGAAAAGATAAATACATTTTTTTATGAATTCATATACTATATATTCTGAATAAACATTTAATTTTAGAGGAAAGATTTTAGTAAATGTCATCTCAAATACTTAACGAACAATGAGTTTGAACCCTTGACCATGAAGGTCAAATGTCAACGTTTTAATACTGGAAAAAGCATAAACATTCTGTTAACAGTTATCACATTGATTATAGTCACAATAAATGATTAACGCTAGGCTAGCATAACGAAATTCTTTACTGAATTCTGTTTGAAATATAGGAATGTTTTTCCAACAAACGCAAACGATACGAAATGAAAACTGAAAAAGATCTATAATCTTTGTTTTTTTTTTGTATTACATTCAAATGGAAAATACCAAGCATACACACTGGCCTTTTCATGTGTATACGTTCAAAAAATTTATTCGGAATTTAATAATGAATTTCGGTAGGGAGTACTGCTCGATATTTTTCTAAGGGTTTGATTTTTAAGCTAATTAAATTGTGATTGAAACGGGACGGCCCTGTGTGAGTTTTGTACATTTATTTTTATATCAACAAGTTACTTTTATTTATCAAAAACAGAAATATTATATATATATATATATGCGACGTTACATATATATATATATATATATATATATATACAGGGAGTTTTTCTTATCAGTAAACATAGGGATATATCATTACCATAGTTACAGTTACAAAGTTTGACAGCAATACATTAGAGCGTTTATTTTAAAAGTAAACATAGGGAAAATAATATTTTCAGCAATGCATTGAAGTGTAATAGTCTATAGTCTAAAAGAAACATTTTAAGTTTCAACAAATTAAATGAATTTGAATTACTTTAAATTACATTAACTAAACGTTAGGTATAAATTTAGAACCTCAAAAGAATTCAAAAGTTCTTTTGTGTAGAGGTTTGTTCTCAAATTCTTCGTTTAAGAGCTCGTACATACAAATAATGAGAATTTTGGGTTGAACCAGTTCAAAAATCGAACATTATTAAAAAGACCACGAGAAATCGAATGGCGCAAGGCGCATCTTCACATCTTTTTGAGTTTTTGAGTTACAGCGATTTTTGACTTTTTTAAGCTCAACTTTGAAAGCCCATAACTCAAAAACTAAAAGAGATATTGAAATGCGGTTTGAACGAGTGTATTTCTCGTGCGCGACTTAACTTGTACAGGTATTTTGAAAATGTTGAAAAATTTTAAATTTTTTCAAAATTTTTCTTTCTCAATATTTTAAAAACTTGAAAAGATAATGAAAATCTGAAAACACCAGTGAATTTCTGGCGTGAAAATACATAAGTATGCAAATTTTCACAATAAAATTCGCACGGATACATTTTTTCGTAAATTCGTAAAAACGCCAAGGGGTACCCCTTAAGAAATCTTCAAAAAACGGCCATTTTCGATTTTTTGTAATAAAAAATGTATCCGTTCGAATTTTCTTCTGAAAATTTGCATACCTATGTACTTTCACGCGAGAAATTCACTGGTGTTTTCATATTTACATTATCTCTTCAACTTTTTGAAATATCAACAAAAAAAAAATTTCGAAAAAAATTCTAAAATTTTCAAAATTTTCAAAATACCGGTACAAGTTAAGTCGCGCACGAGAAATACACTCGTTCAAACCGCATTTCAATATCTCTTTTAGTTTCTGAGTTATGGCGTCTCAAAGTTGAGCTTCAATAAAAGTCAAAAATCGCTGTAACTCAAAAACTAAAAGAGATATTGAAATTCGGTTTGAACGAGTGTATTTCTCGTGCTCTGAACTATATAGAACCGTATAATAAAAATTTTGACTTTTTGAACTGGTTCAACCAGAAATTCACATCTGCATGTTTATATGTCAAAATTCTGGTCATTCTTGGCCATGGCAGTTCTGCAATAGCAGATCCTAATAAACTACACATTTTAAGCCGTTAAGTACAGTAACCCGTTGTCAAATCACAACTACCAAAAAAGAAAATTTTATTTGGTTTAAATAGGAATTTTAATTCAATAACTGTTCAAAATTACCCCCATTTACCTGTAAACAATAGCCTAAACGATTATAAAATGAATTTATAGCATTATTTATTTGCTCTGGAGGAATCTCATGCGATGCAACACTAATTCTACCACCATTATAAAAGTTACTTTTTAAGTGACCCCAAAGAAAAAAATCGTTTGGCGCAAGATCTGGTGACCTTGCAGGCCACTCCACTTCTGCACCTCGTCCTATCCATCGTTGGGATATCCGGTGCAGATAATTTCGTACATTTTGTTGGAACCACACTTCCTCAATATTTACTCAATATTACTCTCTCTTGTAACAACTCTAAATAATTTTCCCCATTTAAATTTCCATTTATATAAAAACGCTTCACTATTTGATCCCCTATTAACCCGGTCTGATTTTGAAAGAGGACAGTTTTATTACTTTGACAACTATAGATGACAGCAATGTTATTTTCCCTATGTTTACTTTTAAAATAAACGCTCTAATGCATTGCTGTCAAACTTTGTAACTGTAACTATGGTAATGGCATATCCCTATGTTTACTGATAAAAAAAACTCCCGGTATATATATATATATATATATATATATATATATATATCCTCCACCAATTAAATACGTTAAAGTGTTTGTTACAGTTGTTATAGTGTTAAATGCATATGATACACTAAATTAGTCATGTATAATATATGTCTTGTATTTGTATCATATACAAATTAGATAAATTAGCTCATTATCAGAATGAATCAAACTAAAATAAAATAATACTGAATTTATGAGTATCTAATACAAAAATTCTACGAAAACAACCTTTGCTATCTCGAGAACTATAAGAGCTAAGACTTGGGATAAATTAAACCTGAAGTCACTTTAATGATGTTTTTGTTTTTCAAATAATTTTTATTCAAAAATAGTAACTGATCTCTTTACACTATTTTTATCTAATTTAATTGAAGTTGTGGCCCTCGTATAGGGGACAGTTTCAATACTTATATAATATTTATAACAAGAACATAATCTTAATTACAATACAAGGAACCTACAGCTTCTAGTTTCTAGTAGAATCCGATCTACTCAGAGACAGTTGTGTATTTTTTCATATTTATTGAAGTCAGCGAGCTTTGAACGCGCGAACTTCTGCTTGGTAGATACAAATTGTATCCACTCAGCTGTAACTGGCTATATTTATATTTTACAAAAGCAATAAACTGACAAATTAATTACTTTGAATTAATTTATATTTGTATAAGATGATTAAATTTAATTAAAATATTCTTTATAAATGATTCTTAAACATTGTTTTTATTACTTTGTCTCCTTTTTTAAAACAAACAGAATATACAAAAAGCAGGAAAATATGAAAGACTACTACAACCCATTTAAATAAAACATAATCAACGTACGTATTCTTGCAAAATGTTTTTTTTTGTATTTTCAATTATAAAACTCGTGTTATTATACTATTAAATTTTATATTTACCTCCTTTAAAATATTATTAAAAGTAAAAGAGTTAAAAATAGTGAAAATGAGTTCAGGAAACATCATGTATTTACATTATTAGGAAAACTGAAACAAATTTAGTTCTACATATATGCAGAATATAAATTAATTTTAACTCATAAAAAAGCTAAATAATTTGGTTTTGTCCAAACTATATGATGGAAATCTCTTTGAGCCTGATTTCAAATTAATTCCTCCCGAATCTAAATAACTTCCGTATTCGCGTTTTCGTTCTATTATTAAAACTATACCATCGAGGTATAATTGAATCACAGTCGACGACTATAAAAAAACTCGATTGGCGAACATTTGGTTCAATAAAGCCCGCGGTGCGCTCTCGAGTGGTCAACGTTAACTCGCTAACTCTATCGCTATTCGCTACATTCACGCCAGGCATCAGTTGTATAATTTTGCGTTTTCGCACATCACAAATTGAACAGGGCTAAACGACAACTTAATAACTTTCACAATCGATATTGCCTATCGCAATCGCGGCTTTAAGATTGCCTTTCTGCTTGTGGCATGCGCATAGGCTCCAACACGGATTGCCTATCTAGTTAATTATGTCCCAAAGACAGATGAAATACTAGTGACAGGCCCGGCTGTCGATAAATTTTATATAGCAATTTAGTCATTTTACCTATATTCTCGCATTTTAGTTACTATAGCCTTAAGCTACACGTACTCTTATTAATTGTTAGAATACAGAGCAGATTATAAAAGAAAAATGTACAGAGTATTAAAGCTAGTAAAATAATTGTGATTTTTCTTTTTAATTTCTTGAATTCTTCTTCTAAATATAAACTACTACATTTTCGTTCGGTGCTTCCGGACCCTACACTGTAATTGGGACTTTCTGTTGTACACAGTACCATAAATAAATGTAATATTTTATGATATATTAATTTATTTTACTGTAATATTTTATTGATATAACATGTTTACTTTTAAATAATTTTAACAATAACTGTTGATTGAAAAAAAATCTGCAAACGTATTCCAAATCATATCATGTTTGTTATCATATGAAAGGACTTTGGAAGAGCTTTTGAACAAAATTAAAAATTGAAATTTTACAATCGGTAATTCTTTTTATGAAAAAGTATTAAAGACTTATATTATTTATTTATCAAAATTTATCATTCTAAAGGATAAATTTCAATTACATAATAATATTATAATAAAGACGCGCTATGACTAAGGTGGGTGCGACAAATAAAGCCCACCTAACAGTAAATAATTTTTATTATTTAATTAGAACGGTTTTTATTAACAACAAATATACAAAAATAAACTTCAATCTTTGTACAATTAAATAGAATTATTCTATAAGCTAAATAAAAAATAATTATTATAAAAAATATTTTTTAAAAAAGTATGTTTTTGGGCTTTATTTCTTATAGGACAATAATTAAGGCCCGCTATTTACTACATGCATTACACTCATATTCTTCATCGTCAGATGATGTGTAACCAATGCAGTGTTCGTGCATAAATGTGCGACATATAATACACATTCGCATTGAGTATTCTGCGCATGTATTACACACTGGACAGTACCATGAACTATCAATTTGTTTAGAAGTACCTGGTTGCGATTCTTGGTTTGTTTGTTTTGATGTTTTGAAGTGAATATTTTCCATAAATAAATTTTTTGTAATTTTTTGGGCCTTGTAGTTGATTGCTTTTCGGCTAGGTGTTTTCACAGTGGGAATGAATGTTTCCGGGGTAATCATCAATTCGTGAAAAGACGTATTTTTTTCGGCGGGCTTTATTACTGCACTCGTATTGAAATAGATTAGAATAAATTTCAACATACTCCAAACAATTTGCAACAAAACACAATTATATTCAGGTTACTAAGGTTCTAATATATTTAATAACATAGGATACAAATAAATTACAATCTAATATACCTTAAAATTGTAAATAATTCCAAGCGTTGAGGTTATATTATCGTCTCTTCAAGTAGCATGCCAATTTGAAACCGTCCTCACTTGTTACAGAAACAAAGTTTCCGGAGACTCCATCTGTTACATTATTGTATACTGCTTTACCTAAGTGGGTATTGCAGTAAAATTTAAAAAAAATTCAATAAAGCGGAGAATTTGAAAATGGGCTTTATTACCACCTGGGCTTTATTTGTCGCACCCACCTTATAAGAGGTTTTAACATATAATTTTGGGTGTCATACTATAAAAATATGACAATTTGGTACAGAGGTATAAAAGTATAAAAAAATATGGTCCCTCCTCAAATCTGGGCTATAGGTAGATTACTCTCACATCTCGTCTTGCCCCGCAACAAAAATGAATAAAGCAAGTACGATATTAGAATAGAAAAATCGAGATGCAATCGATACAAAAATAGCAAAAATGAAAATCTTGCACGAGATTGCATTTTTATAAGAAAATTTACAAAATATTATGATAGGTATAAACCATAACAATTTTGAGTTTTTAAAAATATTGTCATTCCGCTGTATAAAAACAATTGTACGCAAAATGTATTTAGTGCCCCCAAGTACCTCGAAAAAGTAAAAAAATACACTTTTCTAAAGTCTATATCTTAAAAACTAAATGAGATATAAAGATGCGCTTAACGGCATTGAATTTTTCAAGTTTCAATTAACTACAATTTTTAAATTTCAATAAATTTTCACCACAATTTTCTCAGAAAATAGTTTTTAAACAATATCCCAAAATCTAAAATGTAAATACATATGTTTATAAATTTTTGTTAGAATATTTGTACAAGAAAGAATTTAAAGATATTTTCAATTCTTTCTATTGATTACATTTGCTAAAAAAAATGCTTATACGTCTATTCGGACACGAAGAATTCAATGCCGTTGAGCGCATCTTCAAAGTTTATTTAGTTTTTAAAATATAGACGGAAAAGTTGAAATTTTCACAAAATTTATTCATTTGAAATTTTGTACTTTTCCGAGACTATATCTAAAAAGTATATTAAGATAGGTTGAATCGCATTGAATTTCTCGTGGTTTAGGTAATTTTTTATAATAAAAAAAAATTCTCATAAAATTTAAATTTCAATTTAAATTTTAGTGAGATCGATATTTTTATTACTTGTCTCGTCTCGCTTCGATTGTATCAATACAGTGAATTAGTCTGTATAACGTGGCACTAAACTAGATTATCGAAGTTGTATTAGAGTTGTAATATAAGAAATTAATATAAATAATTAATTATAACAAAAGAAATTTAATTCTGTGAATAGGAAATATTTTCAACTCGTATTTGGAGCATTACCGCTTAGTGTCATTAACGTAAACCTACATTACGGGCATGTATTGTGAAATGCATTTTCCGGCAAATGTAAAATGCGCCACAATTTTCATCAGTGGCGAGTAAATATTAATTACCAACCAAATTCGCTTGTTGCCCGATTACAATTTCACGCAATTATCGATAGGAATTCCTAATTTCTGGTCATCAAATTTAGTATATCATGTACATCTGTACTACGGAAGAAGTGCCTGATACCGGAAGATATTGGACCCTACTAGTTTGATTCAGCATCGCGCGAGCGGTACAACGTACGGCCTGTGTCTGCTGCACCCGAATCATGGGCCGGGTTAGCTTATCTTCATCGTGACAATCGTTGTGACCTTGCGTTATCGCTACCTGCTTGTGGAGTACCCTTAGGCGCCATGCTAATTCAATAAATTCCGGAAATATGCCCATTAGTTTATTTATTAATCGAACCTTTATCAATAACAAACCCACTGGGTACATTTACTAAACATCTTAAATCGTGGTAAGTGCGTATGTTCATAATTCTACGAATCAAATTGTTTTGGTTTATATAAAGCATTTATTAAAATCTAATCAAAGACCTGAACCGTATCGAAACCGTAACCAAAAACCGTACCAATATTCACCTTTTTCTGAAATCGAAACCGATATTTTTTGTTCTAAAATATGAAAACCGAAAACTCAAACGAAAATTTAATTTATTCTGTAACTGAACCGATATTATTTCGGTTCTAAAACCGTAAATTTACATTGGATCTAACCGGAAATATATAGTAAAAATACGAAAAGAAGTTCATCACTCACTGATTTAAATTAAACTTGGCACACTAATAGAACTCTAAAAAATATTGAACCCCTATTTTTTTTCTTCCAGAAGTTGCTTTTTAGGGGTACAAACCACCCCTATTAGTGGGCTAAGTTTCATTTAAATCGGTGAGTGACAGTTGGGTAGTGTTACTTGTTAGTGTCTTATAAAGAATTCGTTAGAAAGCACCCTACTTTTTTTTTTAATGAAATGTATAAAAATCTAAAGATGCGTAATAATTAGTAAATAGTTAAGAAAACCAACTTATTTTTTAGTGGTCTAAAGTTTCTATTTTTTGAAATGTTTTAGATAAAAGCAGTAGGATATTTAGAACTAAGTACGAGTATATAGTATTATTTAAAATATTAAAAAAAATATAATTCAGGAAAGTTTGAATCGAAAAAATAACGATAGTCAAGTACTGGTTGGGACACCTTATACTACTTGTTCATATGATGTGATACTTTTATTGCTATGATTTATTTCTTTTTTGTTTTATCCGGAATATTGCCTCTACATTCTTTTCCCTTTTATTTGGATAACTTGAAAAGTTGTGTAATAATTTTTCGTTCAAAAACTTGTGAAAAAATATCCATACACAATTCACCTGAAAAACAACTTTTATTTTGTACTTTTTTTGTTTTATTTTTCTTTGTCTATATTGTAATCTGCTGAGAGCGAACTTAAAAGAAAAGTTCTTAAACTATGTAAGTTTAGCAAGTACGCAAGGATTGATGTAGAGGGCAGCCTTTAATTATCACTATTTTATTAAAATTCCCAGAGTGTTACTTCCGTCTACATAATATTTAATAATAGAAAACTACTCACGTGCTCCTGAAACAAATGCAATGCACCTTTTTAAAAGCAGATTACATAAATAAAACTCTTTCAGTTTTTATGCAGCATTTCGTAATCCCCGGATTAAAATATATTTAAATTAAATTTTTAAAAGAAACAAATATACAGAGTTTCCAAAAAGTCTGGATATGCTTATATATCTCGAGAACGAAGCATTCGATGACAAAATTACAAGACACGTGTTTTTTTATTTTTCTAAAACTATTCAAGCGTGATATGCATATATCAAAAATGAAAACCCTCATTTTTTATTGTACTATTGTTCTCCATAAAAACTGTAATTGATTTGCAAAATTCAACCTCATCCCCCCGCCCCCTTGAGGGTGGAAAGAGGGAAAATCGATTTTTTTTTAGAAACGATAAATATTTTTTATGGTGAAAAAGACGACAAAATCTTAATCTTAATAAATACATATAGTTAAAATTATCTGCTTAACAATAAATATAATAATAATAATTAATAACAAATTTCAAAGAAATATTTGGTTCGAATCCAGGCGTCATCCGAATTTTTCTTTCATAAAAATTTAACTTTAAAATATTTAAAATTGCAATAATAATGTTGTAAAAACATCATACGCACCTTTTGATTAATTACAAAATATTATACTTAACTTGTCAAAAATTCGATTACGTTTCGGGGAAACGTTTTAATTTCCGCAATATAGGTAAATGAAGGTGTTAATGCGGCATAGTTGTGCGGTGTTCAATGCATCGATTATGATTGAACATTGGTTGTGCCGTATTAGGTGTTACATTTTATTTCACACTGCCATTTACACCCTACCGACAAAAGTTCAAAAAGCAATTGTGATATTTATTAATTATTATTACTAATTGTTAAATAGTCAAATGCATTACACAAAATAACGAACGGTTACCAATTTTTATTCATTAATGATCCGCAAGTCGATGATTGAAAGTATTTCGACATATGGCAGTGAAACTTGGGAATTAAGTCAAAGAAACGAGAATAGACTATTAGCTCTTGAAATGGATTTCTGGAGGAGAAGCTGTGGAATATCAAAATTGCAGCACGTTAGAAATGAGTCAATAAACGAACAGATGAATATGGAAGGAACCATACTAGATACAATTGACAGCAAAAGATTAAAATGGTATGAAGTATTTATAAAGATAGTAATGCCTAGAGATGGAGTTAAATTACTTTTATTATATTATGAACACTTTTACTTTAATACAAGTAGTTGATTGTGTGTTCGTCTGTGTGTGTGTATAAGGTCTCGGAATCAGTTCAAACGGTTTTGATGAATTCATGAAAATTTAATTCTTCAAAGTATTGCTATAAAATTATCTGCAATGTAGTTTGAACTAAGAAATCTCTTGAGACCAAAATTAACTTGATATCATCTACTGTTTTCGAGATGTGAGCGAAGATACGAAAGAAAATTAAGGAGAAAAGTTGTTTCTTTTTCAAACTTCCCGTATCACGGTATTTTTCAAACGAAGCTGTTTTTCAGATATATTTAAAAAGAGAGGAAATGCATTTAACATACATTATACATTTTGTAGCTGTGTACAATAACTTGTGGTGGTGTAGCATTGTGTGATGTTAGCATAGACTCTCGCAGAGTTGACATATGGATACGCGGACACGTCAAACAAGACAATTAGATGTCCTATAAGCACCTGATTTATGCTTTGACAATTACATGGAAACACTGACCAGGTACAATACAATTTCTTTCTAAAACTATAAAGCAGTATTGTAACAACTATATTCGTATAATCATTTCGCTAAATACTAGATTTCTTTAATCAGAAAATTAACTATAATTCAAAGTCATTTAACGACCGTCGCATCTATAAGTAATGTTTCTTGCTACAATAACTGATTATTCAGTTTTTATACAGGATGTCACAGAAAAGCAAACCATAGGCGATTAACATGGATATTCAGTTTTTCTGCCGCCATTGCGCGCCAATTTATTTTAGAAAAAAGTGCTTTAAAGAAATATATATATATATATATATATATATATATATATATATATATATATATATATATATATATATATATATATATATCATCACACCTTTTACCCATTACTGGATTGTGGCACTTTGTCGTAGCAGATCTCGGTAAGTGATATACACTCAAATAACGCACCACTTGAAAATACACCAAAAGGGCCAAATATTCAGACAGATAGTTCGGTTGAATTTGGTCGAAAATCGATTGAATCTTTGACTGCCGTAAATTTACAAGTTTTCTCTTTAAGGTCATGCAAGTTAATGTGTCGCCAAGTAAAGTTCATTCATTTTATTTTCAGGAAAAAAAGTTCCTATGATGATTTGGCGAGATGTTATGAATTTTTGCATTTCGCCCTACATTTTCGGCGATTTTGGTCTTTGTGCAGCGATATACATTTGCACGCAAGAAGAGGAAACTTGAAAATTTTCATCAATTTTCGACCAAATTCAACCAAATTATGGCTGTCTGAATATTTGGCATTTTTTGTGCATTTTCAAGTGGTGTGTTTTTTTTCCTCCGATTGTATTTATGCGCACTAAGTGCGGTTATCAGCCTTCAAATCACGGCCGCCAAAGAAGTTAGTGGTGGTGAAGCCACAGGGGTAGTTTTAAAACCCGGCTTCTCAAATCCACAGTCTCATTCGATACCACTAAGTCACCTACCCCAAATATAGAGATTTAAATTCTTCCTCTATATTAATAAATAAATTTTATTATCAGTAGTAAATTATAAGGACAATTAGGTATAAAAGTTTTAAAAAATCACCAATTTTAATTAGTTTCCAATAGAACTTGTAACAAAATACGAACAAAAGTATAAAGTTTTTGCTTTAAAATGAATATCTAATATTTCTTAAACATGAATAATTAAAATTTGAATAAAATAGTGACGCTTTTATCTTTCCGAAGATATGTAATAATTTAATAATCATAAATTTAAAAATATGAAACTTTTAAAAAATAAATATTAAAATTTCAAATCGCATTTTGATCAAATTGCTATCTGTTATAAAAATGAAATTTATGGTCAATTTTAAATCTAATTTTCTAATTGTTAATTATAACTGTAATTTAAAACACTTTTAAAAAAATATTTTGCGGGCATTGACGGCGGGAAAACTGATTTGCCATGTTAAAAGCTTCTATGAACCCTGTATGTTAATCAGGGTTTATTATTATTAATTAATCACAAGCTTACAGCTTATAGTCGAATTTAAATCACTCAGATATAATAGTATTTATGTTTATGTTATAATTATAAAATGCAATTAGCGAAATTTGAACCCACTGATACTCACATGTAAAACTATTTATTTAAATAAATAATATTTAGTAAAGATGAATTATCACTATATTATTAAACATCTAAACAGTGGTACTTAACCTGGTGTGTTGCAAAATATTCTGACGGGCGCCAAAATTTAAAACTTTTTAGGATATTCCTTATACTTATATAAATTAATTTCCAAAATTTAATGAATACCTAATAAATTTTAAAAACTATCTTCTGGGTTTTATAAATTTACTTTCATAATAAATGTATTTAAATGAACAAATTCGAATCCATTTTATTTATTTTATGGCATAAATTAAAAATAAATATATCATTACGCCTTTTATCAATTACTGGGTGTGGCACTGTACTGTAGCAAATCTCGTTATGTGATATATTTCTTCGCGTGAAGTGCGGTTACTGGCCGTCAAATCACGGCTCTCAAAGATGTTAGTGGTAGGGAAGACACAGTGGTAGTTTTAATTTGGTGAAAATTATTTGTTGCCTGTAGGAATCGAACCCAGGGTTTCTATTTCACAGATCGATTCGATACTATTGAGCCACCTACCCCATATAATATTACTGTAATTTGGACGAAAAATTTGTGTTTACTTTTGATAATGTTTAATAAAAATTTCCTTTAAGTGTACTGCGAGATTTAAAAAAAATTGATAATGTTCTACGATTGCCATAAATAAAAAAAAATTATCTATATACTACGTAGTATATGCAGTAATTGATATCTTAGTAACATATACTTGAAGTATAAATATAAATAAACAGTTATTTGTTTAGAAATTTAACTTAAAACTCCCATGCTACTCGTAAACTGTAACATTTTAAGTAAATTTGAGTGGGCATTATGGGATGCAAACCTACAATAGTAATTCTATTTTATTTGACTGGCGCTCAGCATAAATTGTCCGCATTTATCGCTATATTGGTGTGGATCTATTTAGACAAAATATGCGACAACTGCTTTGAATCGAGGTGGCACAAACCCCGCTAAAAACGTATCGTTTTTATTCCGCTCGTACATCAGTTTAGCGAGAAAGAACAAAGTGAAAGCAAAAAGAAAGCCTGATGGAAGTTTCAAGGAGCGGTTGTGGGTATTCTGAGCGAGGGTAGCGGGGTAGTGGTAACAGGGTAGGGATAAGGGGTGGGCAGGGCCAGTGGATTCTGGTTAGTCCGATCCTGCGAGTTTGCTGTAAACGATTTAGATCAATCCAGGCACGGTCCATTGGAAATGCCATGCACAGAGCCCGAGTCGACTGTGTGTCAGTCCGCAGTTCGCCATCTGATAAATCGGTAGCTGAAACAACTGACCGCTCGATCAACATCATTTTTTTATTCTGCTCATGTTTGTAAATAAATTTTTAATAGTTTTCCTCTATAAACAATAACTTGTTACTAAATTTCCTGCAATATGCACTGTCATTTACATTTTACTCACCACATTCACACATGTACGACCATACGAAATACTTCCTTCATTTCTTTATAGATTCGTCGTTAGAAAAGTAGGCGTAAGTGAAAGAATTATGAAACAGGTGTACAGGAATGAATGGATGGATGTGATTGAACGTTTGTTCCGTGATGATGGATTTCGGGTATGAGTATTAAAAGAGCTTGTCTGGTTGAAGTGAGTATCGTGTGTCAGGATGAGAATGTTGACGTGGACTGATATAAATCTTTCAGTGGATGTTTTGTGAAAGTTTTAGGGGTTTATGCTACCCCATTTAATGGGATATAACGTGATGTTATGTATGTGCAAAATCACAACCGAACGTGAATTTATTCAGGATTTACAGGGATTTTTTGATGTAGCAACAATCACAAATACCTAATATGTTTCACCCTCAAGGAACTAGAACTAAGACTTTCCTTTGATGTACCGACAATCGATGAAATACATTTGCCAGTGTTTACGTATGTTTGTTCGCATTCGTCACGCCGTCTATACATGTATATTGTCGTTCGATAGTCTTGATTTTTGTGCTTTATTTCTTTGTACGTTTGGTGTGCACGCTGCTTTACGAGAGAATTCATGATTTCAAATTACAACATAACTGCATTCGTGTAATTCGGATTCCAGTTTAA